>SMMW01000573.1:337500-416149 GCA_004794655.1 Marisa cornuarietis
AAGCGTTGAGTGATAAACTGTAAACTATGGATGTTAGCGTTGAGTAATAAACTGTAAACTATCAATGTTAGCGTTGAGTGATAAACTGTAAACTATTAATATTAGGTTTGAGTGATAAACTGTAAACTATCAATGTTAGCGTTGAGTGATAAACTGTAAACTATGAATGTTAGGTTTGAGTGATAAACTGTAAATTATGGATGTTAGCGTTGAGTGATAAACTGTAAACTATGAATGTTAGGTTTGAGTGATAAACTGTAAACTATGGATGTTAGCGTTGAGTGATAAACTGTAAACTATGGATGTTAGCGTTGAGTGATAAACTGTAAACTATCAATGTTAGCGTTGAGTGATAAACTGTAAACTATTAATATTAGGTTTGAGTGATAAACTGTAAACTATCAATGTTAGCGTTGAGTGATAAACTGTAAACTATGAATGTTACGTTTGAGTGATAAACTGTAAATTATGGATGTTAGCGTTGAGTGATAAACTGTAAACTATGAATGTTAGGTTTGAGTAATAAACAGTAAATTATGGATGTTAGCGTTGAGTGATAAACTGTAAACTATGAATGTTAGGTTTGAGTGATAAACTGTAAACTATTAATGTTAGCGTTGAGTGATAAACTGTAAACTATGAATGTTAGCTTTGAGTGATAAACTGTAAACTATGGATGTTAGCGTTGAGTGATAAACTGTAAACTATCAATGTTAGGTTTGAGTGATAAACTGTAAACTATCAATGTTAGCGTTGAGTGATAAATTGATAGCGTTGAGTGATAAACTGTAAACTATCAATGTCAGCTTTGAGTGATAAACTGTAAACTACGAGTAATAAATTGTAAGCTATGAGTGATAAAGTCTAAACCATGTAGTTATCAGAAATTATCACATTGTTTCTCTGCTCAAATTCATGAGTCTGATTGATCAACTATCTAAAAAGTACTTGAATAGTGGATAGAGAACATGTTGAATATTTATATTATGCCATCATCTTAAAATGGCGCAAAATTAAACATTTTGGTTAAATTTCAGGGCCGTGTTGGCCTTAATTAATGTATACTCGCTGACTTGCTGACTTGCTGACTCGCTGACTCGCTGACTCGCTGACGTACTCTTTCACATATCTTGTATTCATTCGAGTCATCCATCGAACCTAAAGTAAATGAAGACTCTGTATTGTGCTTTTACTATGAGAGGCTTTGTGTCATGTTCATGACAAAATGTCCAAAATAATGTCATAGGATGGCATCCACCAGCATGCTTTCATCTACTCAGTTTAAAGTGAAGGCAGAGGGTAGTCTCCTGTCAGTTGTGCCAGTCCACTGTGTAACAGGAACACACACGGACAGCGAGAGAGAGAGAGACAGAATGGGGTAGACAGGCAAGCAGCGAGACAGACAAAGAGAAAGAATAGAGAGTTCAGTAAACATGTGACCAGAGCAGCCTGTAAACATGTAAACACTCTCCTTCTTTCTTGTTGGCTGACTGGCATTCACGTGACGGGCTATAGTTTAGTCTTATCAGCCTCCTGCAGATGGCTTCCGACAGCCTCCTGGGAGACAGTAACTCATTACTGAATAGTCTATACACCTAGTCCTCTATTTACCACCCATTCATCAATGAAGCCCCTGGTCTCAAAACTAGACATACACAAGACACACACACACACACACACACACACACACACACACACACACACAGAGGTTAATACCTAAACATATGAAAACATATAAAACAAACATACACTTGGGATGTTGAGCACACAGACATAAAACACACACATGCATTTAAATTGCACGTACTGTAGGGACTGTGAGCACACAGAAATCCTAGTCGAAGTATTGGCTGAGGCTCTTGATCAATCAGAGACTCAAGAATTTCAGGAAGAAGGAAGCGACATCTTCAACCGTCAGAGTGCTCTTCAAACAAAAAGTGCGGTTTGGTAGGAAAGTCCATTAGAAGCCATTAAAGTGGCGATTCAGCAGCCCAGTCCTGTCGTCTGGTCTCGTGGCAAGTATCATCTTGTGCTCAGATCTTTAGCTGCCAGGTTTTCTCAGAAACTTGGGGAGTCGACTGCCTGTCAGAGAATAGCTGTTTACTGACGAGTGAAGGTTTAAGTATTGTGCAACTAATTCCAAAACCAACAACCTTTGTGCATGTTTTGAGTCTTAGGGTTCCTTAGCTTCTAATGAAAAAGAAGTGAGAGTTTGAGACAACTGAATATGGATTTGAAGAAAACGAAGATTTGTTACTTTAGAGGAAAAATATATCACATGCAGGCTCGCAGTGAGCTAGTATTTAAGATTCTTTTGAATACCTAAAGACTCGAGATTCCTAGTTTCAGGAAATAAATAATGTCCTTGATCAAGGAGTAGCATATTTTTCGGAAGAGTAGAATCAATCACATGAGTTAAAACCATTTCTTTAACATGTGTGGGTGTGAACTGGCGGGTGGTGCAAGGGTTGCAATAACATGGGGAGACACCAAAGTCTGTCCGAGGAGTGAAGACTAGTGACATGTGGTATTCAAGACCCTTGGAAATACATGATCTTTGTCTAGTTGCCTCCCTGTCTCATTCAGACAACACAGTTTGAAACAGAAGGCAGTTTTTTATTCCAGTGATAAACTGATGAATCCTCAGATGTAAGAGGTTGTGATGACTGTTGTTATGTACATACACAACGCCCTCATTTCCTGTATTGGAGATGAATGTTTCCTAATCAATAAGTCGTTCTTCACATGAAAAAAATAAACAATGACCGAGTTACTTAAGTTTACATGATGCAGGTTCCGTTTTCTGCACATATCTTTGTACACAATAGGCAAGGAGGATTACTTAAAAAGGAAAGAAGATTAGTGAAAAAGCCCCGAAGGACTAGTGGAAAAGCAAATAAAACATCAACATCGTCAAAACTTAAGGATTACGGAAAGAGCAACAGCAATCATTAGTCTCACACGAACATGTCATTACTTGCTAAGCTGCTTCAGCAGACGACTTGCATGTAGTGAAAGTTTCCTATTTCAAGCAAAGACCATTAACCACAGCCGCCAATACCTGGGACCTGAGGTCTTCAGACCTCTGGGTGATGCAGACATTGTAGCTGCCGGTGTTGGTTATTACTAGCCCCTCTTCATTGTTGTCTCTTATAAAAAAAGGAACAGGGAATGGGAATAGATATTTCCCCTTTCATGGGACCCTCCACTAAGAGATCAGCCCCCATACATCATCATACAGCTACAAAACCTCTCAAAGCCACTAGCTCTTTATTTCCTATATTCTGCAATTTGCAACAACCTTTTATTTTAAAACCACCAGACCCTTATTTCCCCAGTGTTACATTTGTTCACTCACACGCTTTCTCCTTCCTCTCTTTTTCTTTATTTATCTCTGCCTCTCTCTGTTTTCCTCTCTCTCTCTCTCTCTCTCACACACACACACACACACACACAAATGTGCATAATGCAAAGATATGATGAGAAGAAGAAGAACAAAGCATAAGAAACAATAGTTATTTATAGTTGAAATTCTACTAAATTCTGACTACAAGATCCTCTCTGTAGCACTGTAACAAGACACAGAGGACATCTAAGGTATTACGGCTGCTGCCAGTGCAAAACAAAACAAAATCATCAAACTAATTTTAAGACAAACATTTCGTTCTGTTCCAAGAGGAAAATCCATCAGGAAGGTGAGTGAAATACTTTTTACCCAGAAACATTTGTCATGAAAGTTAAGAATGAAGCACACTGTGGGTGTTTTTATCTCGAATCCATTTCTGTTGAGAAGAGATTTCTGTGACAGCTTTAAGTGAAGGTTAGTAGGTGACAAGGCTACAGGTCAAAGGTACTTTAGCAGACTGGACATTTGAACAGTTGAATAGTGAACTGAAGTTGACAGACAGAAGACATATGTTACATAAATACTTGAAGAGTTGAGCTGACAGGAAGCAAGTCGACCCTAGCTACAGACCTGCCTGAGAAGCAGGGGACGTGGCGGGTGTTGCGGTCAGCACGTGCACGAGGAGAGATTACGGCAACAACTAGTTTCCCAGCATCCACAACCGAGGCTACTACCAACTGGCCTTATCACCTCTTGGCAGCAGAACTTCACATGAAATATTTCTAGGCGTAGATTTCTGTAACAACCTTCTCTACCTGCAAGACAGGCTCACCTGCACGTGCAGCGCTGAAACACTTGGGGATCACAAGACCGCAGGTAAAGTACAACAGCACTAAATGACTTCAAAACAGACAATAATAACAATCGCAAAGTTGCTTGCACAGAAATGTATGCAGAATTATCTGACATAATGACTAACCCCCAAAACTGCACTCTAAGCTAACATTGATAGTTTACAGTTTATTATTCAAAGCTAAGATTGATAGTTTACAGTTTATTACTCAAAGCTAACATTCATAAAACCTTATTCAATAAAAACAAACATGAAGAAAGTAGTCTTAACAGGGGTAGACGACGATCCTGGTGGTCGAGGGTGGTAGTAAGTTGTAGTATTACAGTGTCATAATACACTGCCATTGTGAGATGACAAAAAGTTCGGTGATTTCTTCAGGATCGATCGTGAAGCTAATCACTTTGTTTGCAAAGAGGTCTAACAGAACAGTTCGGTCTTAGAGAAAAATAAAATTGAGGCCCAGAGTACGATATCTTTGAAACGAATCTTGGTACTTAAACATGGATACAAACTCAGTTGCTGGCCATTAAAGACACACGGCAAATTTTATTTTGTTTTCTTTTGCTTTGCTTTATTTTGATGTTCTTGTATTGCCTCACTGTTTTTGTTTTCTTTCGCTCTTTCGTTGCTTCGTTTGTTTGCTCTTGGTAAAGATTTTACGAGATTTGGGTTGTCGTTGTCCCAAAACGTTCAATCACACAGCAAAAACATGTTTATAACATTTAAAAACGTTTATTACATGTTTATATTGTAAACGAAGCTCGAGTTCTCAGGCAGCCAGTGACTCCATGGTTACCAAGCACCACCCATCGTTGTTTCCTTCATAATTCCACACGCTACCTTCTCCACGGGGACGATCTTTGGGCAGCTACCACCCTCCCACACCTCCCACACCTCCCCATACACCCGCTCTTTCCTGTTGTTCGCAGCCACGCTACGAAATTTAAGAAAATACAGCGGCCCTGGGACAAAAGATATACGGCACACGTGGGTGGACCCCTGGTGGCCTCCTGACTAGCGGCCTGTTGCCGAGCTACAGACAACAGCGAGGCAAATGTTTTGATTGTCCGTGGATCACGTGAGCTCAGATGGCGCTGTGTCTGTGCTCGTGTTTACGGTTTACACACCTGCCCGTGAAGAAAAAGAAACTGTTTGTCATGTTAAAAAACCGCTTTACGACCTGCAGTAAACAGGGTCTGGAGATGTAAGAACCAGTCATAACAAACACACATCACATTGCTGGTGGCAACCTCAGCTTATATGAGGCTGACCGCCATACTTTGTGGGAGAAGGGGGGGGGGAGGTCCTGGTTTTCTACATCAAAAGAATTTTCAGGTTAAGCTACAGCTGGGGTACAAAGTCTGTGAGAAAGAAGAATCTCAAAGAATAAAACATGGCATCACAAAGTAAGCACACCTGGAATAAAGGACCAGAATAGGGGGGGGACATGTAAAAATAGACGAAAATACAAACACACTCTGGCAAAAAAAGCAACAGGAAAAAGAACGGTGAGAGAGAAGAACGAACAAGCAAAGGAGTGGTTGATCGTTCACTGTATAAGACTTGAAAGGAAGAACCAGAGAAGAAAACAACTGAGAGGTAAACACATTTAGCAAACAGACTAAACTTTTCATCCGGAAGTAGTTTAAATCTCGAGATCACAAGGTAATAAAAGTCGTGCATGTATTTATTGCTTTAGAAATTCGTTGAGAAAAAGGAGCGCTCAAAGGATTTATTAACTAGAGTGTTTGCAGAAATTAAAACACTGTGCATTTTTCTAAAACAACAAGAAATACAACGACTGTGTATTTTGCCAACACGTAGAGTTCTGTGTATTTGCCCAAAAGTACCACATGAAATGAGGAAACTATTTGACCTAAACCACTGCGAGACTCTCTGTTCTACCCCCTAACCACCTGGAGATGTGAGGCAAGAACTAATCTAAGTATAAGCATGTCAGCCACATATCTGCTCATCACTGCACATACACAGCATCATACAGTTTCCCACACTCAGAGCTTGTGTACACGCACTCGGGCACGCTCACACACACCCACAGACACACAATCAACTACCTATCCTCTACCCATCTACTCACCTACCCACACCCACCCCCCACATCCACCCCACACACAATCACAGACACACAATAAACTACCTATCCTCTACCCATCTGCTCACCTACCCACACCCACCCCCCACATCCACCCCACACACACGCACAGACACAATAAACTACCTATCCTCTCCCCATCTACTCACCTACTCACACCCACCCCCCACATCCACCCCACACACACGCACAGACACAATAAACTACCTATCCTCTCCCCATCTACTCACCTACCCACACCCACCCCCCACATCCATCCCACACACACCCACAGACACACAATAAACTACCTATCCTCTCCCCATCTACTCACCTACCCACATCCACCCCCCACATCCATCCCACACACACCCACAGACACACAATAAATTACCTATCCCCTCCCCATCTACTCACCTACTCACACCCACCCCCACATCCATCCCACACACACACCCACAGATACACAATAAACTACCTTTCCTCTCCCCATCTACTCACCTACTCACACCCACCCCCACATCCACCCCACACACACCCACAGATACACAATAAACTACCTATCCTCTACCCATCTACTCACCTACCCCCCCCCACACACACACACAAACACACACACACACACAAACACACACGAACACATATAAAGAGAGAATACGCGGAAGAGTGTGTGAGAGAGACCACATACACATAGAGTTGTATATTATGTATTATCTCGTGCATATGATGTATATGTCTGTCTTACTGCTAGTACGAGCACTATTTGAACTTGCCCTTGTGGATAAATAAAGTTGTATTGTACACACGCAGAGAGAGAGAGCGTGTGAGAGAGAAAATAACTATGCACACACATTCAGGCACTCACATTTGCACACATACACAAATACACGCGCGCTGTCGTGTTGTCCAACAGCACACGCACACACGCAGTGAAAAGTCAGAAGGGTGCTTCTCCTTAAAGCCTGATCATCGATTCTTTCCTCTCCAATCACAACACGGCCAGTGCGCGTGCGCCAACACTCCTCTCTCACGTGCATGCGCGGTGCCGTACGGTCGCCGTTTCTACCAAAGACTCCTTGGACTTGCCTGGCACCTGGACCCAACTTCGCCAGACTCCCGCCTGCCACAAGGCTCCCGAAGCAAGCATCTGCCACAACTCCCTTCACACCTCATGCACTCTCTGTGCTCAGGGGATCATTTTCCAAGAATAGATGTTGCAGAATCTGGAGGCGTGTTTGCCAAAAAAACTTCCGGAACAAAACTCCCCAAGCTTTGTGGGGCGGATGAGGATTCTCGATAAAAATACCTGGGATTTTTGGGACGTGAAGGGCTTTTGTAGCAAGAGGTACCTGTGGAATGCTTATTCCTTAGAGGAAGTAAATATGTGTTTGGAAAGCACAGGGTGGACATTGCAGGATGGTAGTGAGAGAACAAAGTCACTAAGCCATGGACGGTGCTGCGTGAGTAAAGCCATTGTCCCCTACATTGTAAACAAAGATTGACACAAGTTGTCACATAAATAAAAGACCTTCCTGTCATTAAGCTCCTGTCAAAATGTTTGGCATCAGACTTGTGGAAGTATGTCGACATCTGTTGAGTCTTGGAATAATAAACAAAGTGTGAAAGTCTCGCAGAGATTCCAGCCCTGCAGTATGTCCCATACATGGGAAATGTCTTTGTCATGTCATGTCACAAATACGGCAAATGTCTGCCAGTCATGTCACAGACATAGGAGTCACGTGCAATGGTCAACCATCGACGACTAGGAGATGCCGTCACAAAAATGTTGCCACCCGTATGTAAGTACCGCCATTGTACTCATTGTACTCCACTGTACTCCATTCACTTTAAGTTGAATATTTTCCTTCAAACCGCTGTATTTTCAAAAAATGTTTAAGCGATATACAGAAACGCTTCTGGACATGGGGCTGCGATTGTTGACAAATGACAAATGATCAACTGTATTAATGCCAATGGGCAATTCCAGTTTAGCAAATGTCCTCACTTATGAAAAACAGAAAAAATAGCAAGCGCTGGTTACAAGAGAAGAATAAGGCAGGTAATGCATCGTAGCTTTTATATACAACTATTTCTTGACTGTAAAATATTTCTCCTATTTCCTGATTACAATAATTCGTCTGCTTTCTGCTTGCAAACTTGTTTTTCTATTGTCTGCTTTTGTGACAATTTGTTTAATCAAAAGACAACTCTGATTTCATTTTGGCTGGGATATTGTGGCCTAGCAAGTATGTCGTATTCTTGGCCCCAACATATACATTTGTGTACAGAGGAAATGCATGTTACTGAGCGTGAACTGGTGGTGACTGAGCGTGCATGACTATAAACACTTCTTGAAATGTGTTATTGCAAACACTTGGGCACCTTTTTCACAAAGATACAAACCACTTTTGTGGTCTTCAAAATTTCTTTTGCCTAAAATGCTTATCAACCCATGCATCTCTTCTACAAATGAAAAGGATTTTACCTCATAATTCATAATTTTATTTTTGACTTTTAGTAATTTACACTGTGTTTATCTGTGTGCCTAACAAATAAATCAGGTGAAACTTTTAGCATTCAGCAGTTTCTCGGCATACAACGATGTTTTGTAGCGGAATATTTTAGTTTGATTTTTAAAATACAAGAGAGGTTTAGGAAATCGGAGAGAATTTCATTACTTGATATCTTTGATAAATTAGATGTTGTCAAGTTGTTTTCGGGGAAAATTGAAGGAAGGAAAGATGAGCCAAACTCCTTTCTTTGTCAATCACAAGCCATTTGAATATCCTTGGCTCCTGCTACACAAGGAAGAAGGTCGGTAGCTGAGCAAAAGTACAAAAGACCTGAGGGTGTAAAGATACTGGCAGATGGTCAAACATTCTATACTCTGGTCCTGTCGGTCACGTGACTTCCATATCAAGGGGCAGCACTGAGTCTCTTGGGGGAGGGTGGCAGGCAAAGTCGACTTGCAGTTTGACGATGAACATTACTGTGAAATGCACCCTTGAATCGTTTATCTAAAGTGACAATAAAAATAACATTTTCTTAATACTGAGTCCTTGTGTATAACGTCCTTCTCCTTCCCTAATAACAGGGCAGACAAACTTCTCGAATGTTCTTGTAACCACCGGCTGTGTAAAGCTATTTCCCTGTTTGCCCTCCTCACACACACGATTTAGTTAAATAATTAGTTAAAAAGTGATCAATAAGGAATAATTACAGGAGTCTTGACCCAGTTAATTCTCGAATAGTCTGGTGTCAGGGGCAACCACCTTGACGGGGATGGGTCTGAGTGAAATAATATGTGAGTCCTAGAAGAGTGCAGCTATGGACAGAAGGGGTCAGAAATGATTGGATTAACAGCAAACAACATTTGATAAATAGAAAATAACTCTCATTTGATAAAATGTTATGGCAAAACACTCGTTTGATATAAAGTTATTTGCAACTATAAAGTATTCATTGATTAACTAACATTAATTAATACAGAAATTATGCAAGCATTCCATCAAAGTCAAAATGATAACTAAACCAAAGCATATTAAGAGATTAAACAACACTCAAACCCCTTGTTTATTTGTTTCTCTTGCAGAAACGTAGGACCCGACATGTGTCAGGCTTTCACAGTCGAATAAATGTGTCGACCTTTGGAGGAACCAAAACATCTGTCAAACGTTTGATTTGTAAACACGTCGACGAACTCACCAACTGCGACTGTGAAGTCCGAGGTCACAACTCTCGTTAATCCTCAGCTCAGGTAGGTTGTGCTTCTCTTACCTGTGTGCTGCTTCATTCCATCAATTAGTGGCACAACATACTTCAAATCTCAGATCTGCCTGTCAATTCATGTCTCTAGTCCTCACTTATTTACTGATCGAGCCGATCAATCCATCAGCCATTAACCAATTGATTTGTCACTCACTCACTCACTCACTCACTCACTCACTCACTCACTCACTCACTCACTCAATCAATCAATCAATCAATCAATCAATCAATCAATCAATCAATCAATCAGCTTGTGTGATTTGTTTTCACGGTCAGCATGGTTTTGGGATCTGAGTTTAGGTCAACAAGTTTAGTCAGGTTTGTGTCTCTGGGAACTTTAAGCAGTAGACCATAATAAATTAAATACTTTCCTTCTTATGTCATCATTCATTTAATTAAAAGCTTTGTGGTATTCGGTTATAGTTGTAAGTGAAAGGAAAAGTGAACTTGAGAAATATTTTTCTTTTTATGTTGAAATGAAAAGGCAGCGAAGAGAGAGAGAGAGGGATATTAGTGAGCTCTATAAGTTTACTGCTGATTGTGTGAGGGACATTGTAGTAGCTAGCCACTGTAAACTTGAATGTTGACCACTTTTACCTTCATTGGTGACTCCCTGTCCCGGGCCTACTTGATATATTAACTACTTTATGTATTAAACATGTACAAGTCAATCTTGCTCAAGCTGCGCCCAATCAGTTTCTTTCCAACTTCTTTCTTTGTTCTGTCTCGCCTGGACGACTGGCTCATCTGTTGGCCTCGCCATCTGCCTGGTCCTTGAGCAGCTTTAGCGCTGAGCTGTGTTAGTGTGGTCAGTGTGGTTAGTGTGGTTAGTGTGTGGTTAGTGTGGTTAGTGTGGTGGGACTTGAGTACAAAGCTGACCACACGAGCCTCACGTGTCCGGCAGCAGCAATGGCTGCCAGTGGTGGTTAGTCTTCACTACACACTAGTCACTAGTCACGCTGCCTCATGCTGTCCACCCAGGACACCTGTCTCACATGCTGAAGCCCTACCGTCCAAGTCGTTGGCTGCCGTCTGCTAATGTGGCCCCCCTCCCTGTGTGTGGCTGCCATCAGACGAGACAAATTGAGTGCCACTCTGCCTCCTGCTCTGGCCCCCGTGTCTGAAATGACTTTTCCCTGTTCTGTCGCTTCGGAAGTGACCACCTTGGAGGCTGTAAAGGCTGGCCATAAACTTGCCTCTATGTGCATATTCTAGAAACCTGCTTTCCCCACCACTACACACACACACACCCTCCACTCCAACTTGTTTTTGTAGTTTGCAACTGTACCAGCTGTACTGTCTTTATTTTCATGCAGCTCTTTTTAATAAGCCCAATGGTCTTACTACAAAGCGTAGACGTATTCAATGTGCATCATCATCATCATCATCATCATCATCATCATCATCATCATCATCATCATCATCATCATCATCATCATCATCATCATCATCATCATGTTTATGTCACATAATAACCTGTTAAGAAAGAAAAGATCACCAGCTTCAGTTAACACACAACCACTCGATGCTTTACGCATTTTTTATATTTGCACCGGTTAGGATCTGTTAACATGAGTCTGACAATGATTGTAACTTCCGTCATGCGCAGATTGAGATGATTGTACAGTAACCAATGCAAGGTTTACACACAACGCATGCGTGTCGGGAGATAATTGCAAGTTTATGAGCTTCCAGGCAGATACAGCAGATAAACTGTCTTCCAACGGCAGTTACAACGACTGAGCTTTAACTGGAAGATTTAAATTGCCAGCATGATTGCCCAGACTTCAGTAAATATTTCTTCTTCTTGTCCTGCCAAGACCAGCATGGTTTCCCTGTTGCAATGGTGGGCACATGTCAGGCAGCTTGATGGGAGTTTATTGCTGGAGGCAGCTAACAGGTGATGGTATAAAACACATAATAAGTACTTGTGGACAACATTGCACAGACAACAAGGGGACATAACTACACACACAAACAAGTGTCTAGATCGTGAGAGCAGCACCTACAAACCGTTTCTATGTTTGTAGCCAAAGACTATTTTGTGGGAAGCTGTCGCAAGATCTCCAGCCATTAACGCAGCAGAAAGCTTCGCAACCACCCACATGCAACCCCCAAAATATCTGGAGTTCACGACAACACTCAAGAAAAAACTGTTTAACGTTTTTTTGTCTGGAAATCACTTCGAGCATTATTTTCAAATGATTAGGCTAATTCTAGCCCTCCTTGTCTTTATGGGGTGAACGCACACTTCCCGCTTTATCTTGTTCACAGACAGCGGACTTGCTTAATTAGCCAGTGGATTCATTTTCAACAGAACCTCTCAAAAATTAGTTAAAAAATAGTACAGAGAAAAGAGAAGGCGAAATAAATGAAAAACTGCACGCGATACTAAGGGAGAGCAACTTATTCAGTCCAACTCACATTTTTATTTGCCCTGAACTTAGTGTCTACAAACATTCAAACGCACCGAATGTATTTGTTCCCTTTGTTTGTAAATGTTTTTAAATGTTTTTAAAATGTTTTTAAATGGTCTCCTTCGTGCTTTGTTTCCTCTTCTCTGATGATGGAATGGTGTCCAATATCCCCAAACTCATCGACAACCTTTCTGGGTGGAGCAGTTCAGATCCTTGTGAAATATTTCAGCAGCAACTGTCAGCGCAAGATCCTGTTTATGCCAAGAAGAAGCGCATGACAGACATGTTGACACAGACTCACGTGCAATGATGTGAAGAACCTCGACAGGAAAATAGCTTTGTCATGCTTAACAAACAATTTCTCTTTTACTTTCAAGAATCTTCCTTCCTTCTTTCCTTTCTTTTTTCTTTCCTTCCTTCTGTGCAGCAACGCAACGTGTGAATGACGCCATCGAGTGTGTCAATGACGTCATCGCACGAGCGCGGAAGGTCGCGCGTGGCAGGGCCCGACACGTGGAGCGTGCAAAGCATCCAGAAACCGAATCATTGGCGCCAACAGCTGTCGGGCAAAAAAACAAAAAAAAAAACTGTTATCATCTGACTGAAGATCGAAAAGAAATCGTCCTCGTCCTGGCAGCAGGAGAAAGGATATCGATTAGTTTATTGCCTTGTCCCAGGAAGTCAGATGATAGACACATAAGCAAATCTTATCTGACGCGTGGGGAGTGGCTAGTCTTGCCAAATGTGACAGACTCAGTTGCTATTGCATAAGCGATTGGTAGAAAATAAGCCACCTTTGATGTCATGTTTTTTCTTTTTTTCAACTATGTCGTTTCTGTTGTTATTCTTTATTTTGTTTGTTCTTTTTGTGTTGTTTTATTTATTTTTTTGTTTCTTATTTTATTCTTTTTCATGTCTTTTCTCCTTTTTGGCTTTACTGACTTTATGGACTGTTGTACATCGTCAGCACGTTTGTTTAATTTCAAAGTGTGTGCAAATAAGAAACCGCTCAATTGGTTCTAACACGTGGCTGATTGTCTGTTTGCAGCAACGTTCTTTACCAGCGACTTGATAAGTTCCCTTGCTGTCTCTGGCCCGATTGTTGGAGACAGTTGTATATTTAGACTGGCCTTTAAAGTGACTTGAGGTTTGCCTTCTCATTTACCACGGCATTCAGTCATCTTGTTCACTCAGAGGTCAGCAGCTTCTTTGGGAAGCAAGAAGCACTGTGAAGAGTCAAAGTGTTGATGTCCATCCCACAGTTAGTTCTCTTGGGAGGTAAGCGGTCGGTAAACATGCAAACAGTGACGTGCGCACCGTCTTCACACAGCGGATACTGAGGTACGGCACAGGTGTGACGTCACGAGGGGATACCTGTACATCACACACTGCAGGGCAGGCCTGTCACGACAAACGACGTGTACGTGACTGTGTCATCACTTAGTGATGTCACGTGTACGTGATTGTCACATCACTTAGTGGTGTCACGTGTACGTGATTGTCACATCACTTAGTGATGTCACGTGTACGTGATTGCCACATCACTTAGTGGTGTCACCTGTACGTCATTGTCTGTCACATCAGTTAGTGATGTCACTTACATATTCTGTGACGCTTTCGTGACGCACTAGGGCCACTGATATTCTTCAGAGAGCTGGTCGTGCAGCTCCGTCATATGAAGCGTTTTGCTAGCTTCCGGTTGCAGGAAAGGTTACGGAGTTCCACGGTTCAAGTCGCGGCCTTCACCGTGACCTGCAAACTGTTCTGGTCTGTTGATTCCTACAAGTAATATTTACTGCCTGGCCACGAAATACTGACTGCACCAAAACGTCAAATTTCTAGAAGCATCCACCCTCCTAAATCGGCGTGTGTGTAAAATAAAACCACCCAAATTGTGCACTCTTCACGTGAGTGCATGTTTTACTTCAGTGAATTGTCCTCCCGCCACAAGTGCTCCGACCACAACCGGTAGATGGCGCTTACAAAACCTTTTTGAAAGTTTTTTAATTTAATTTATTATAAAAGCATAACGATGGGATTAGACGCCAGCTAAATGTTCCAGCAGTCCATGGCACGTGTCAAATGTGGCCGTCAAATGCGTTTTCAACGTTAATGACAACACGTCGTTGATCCTTGCAAAATGTGTACATCGCTAAACCTTCTAATAAATTAGTAAAAGGGAGGTTAAGGCTGTTAGGGGTCTTCTTATGTTAGCACACCACATGACTGCTACTTAAGGTCCTGGGAATCAGCGGATTGAGTGCAGCAGGATAATTACATTATGGAGTAGATAGCCTCTCAAGTTGGCGTCGACTACCAAGATGGCGTCACTTTCTGTCTAAGCTACAGCAACATCCCTACTCTCGGTAGGCAAACACCACACGGGGTGAAATCCTTCTCTACATCAAGCACAAATTCCAAGTCAACAGTGGGCTAGCGCTGATTTTTTAAAAATACGAACCAATCCAAAAAAAGAAAGAACCTTATAAACCGCCCTCTTGTTGGCAGATTCCAGGCATGACTAGTCCTCAGGCGGCTGATGATGTGATGGCAGCTCCCATCCCTACTTAAGCTCATTAATGTCTCTTGGAGACGGTCTGACATCACTAAAGTGGCCGGAGCTACGAGCTTGACTGCTGGCACAGACTTGGCATGCATAAGCCACGGCGCATGCGCAATTGCACATGAACAGGAACATACTTGACGGTCCTGGTCTTCTCTCAAAGGTCATCTTAAGACAAAGTATATTGTTATCTTGCAGTGCGCGTGCAATTAACAGTAGTAGTCTACATGAATATGGTTTATTATGTCTACGGCTCATCACAAACTGTTCAGTATTTTTTTCCAAGCCAGTGAGTATCTTCTCTAAAAGTTTTAGAATAGGAATCAGAAGGGAGGTATTTTGGTATGCCTTAATTCTGTAATGGCAATCAAACTGCACAAGAAATGTTTCTTCCATTATGCCAAGCTTTTATTGTTGCTGGTTTTTTTTCTTTGATACTTAAGCTAGATCAGAGGCAAACGATTTTTTTTACATGTGGAGACTCAGATTTGTGGTTGCCAAAGCCAAGTGCCTCTTTATCCTAATTCAATCTCACGCCCTCGATGCACCCAAGGACTAGTGAACATCACTCAGGTTGAACAACGGGCAAGTTCCTAAGGGAGCTAACGCCGCCATCAGGGAGGTCGAGATGTGAGGGTCAAAGAAGAGGTCAAAATATTAATGGAGAAGAACATTCGTCGTCTGGTGAGGTAATGGGGATGGTAAGGGGTGTCAGGATGTGGAGGGTTGGGCAGACGTTTGCTAGGTTGTTCTTAGACACGTGAGCACAAGGCCAGCAATAGTTGTCGTACTCTTCCTCAAACCCACCAACCGTCAAGCAAACAAGCGGGTGAGACACATACAGACAGACGAGAGAACGAACGAGATTTTCTAGGGAAATAATCTTTGGTGATGAACCTTCCAGTCAAAGACCGTCTGACTTCTTGCAATATTATGATGAACCCTGAGCACAATGACCACCACAGCTCATCGTGTAGCATGTAGCACAATATTTGTATCAGAGCAGACGTAGAATACTCGCAAGAGGCAGCAGCTGTAATCAGGTATGTGCCTCAGGGAACAAATACTTTAGTGTCCTCAAGATGGCCGCAAATTGTTGGCTTGAAAAAAACTGTACTGGTTGCTCAGTCCGAGATGTTAGTCGTTGTCTGGTCGTGTTTTGAAAGGGAAACACAATAGGCAACAAGAATAAGAAAGAAGCATTCAGCCTTAGAGTTGTACCAGCTGCTTTTGAACAGGAACAGTCATTAACGAGGGAGTAGGGCAGGAAAGACAACAGCGCAGGCAACTAAATGACAGGTGCGAGAAACGGTTTGAAATCATCGACAGTTCATTTGTTTTTGTTGTTGTGTTTGTTAATCATGCAGTCAAGTAAACCCTTGTATTCAACTCTTCAAAAACAGTCCTCACAGAAGCGATGATGTCTTTGATGCTGTAAACACACCGTTTGGACCCTTAAGAGGTGTAAGCAGGCAATGCAGGGAGGATATGAGGTCAGGGGGATTACTTTCAGTGACTAATTAGCTTTATTTTTGGATAAATGTCCGTGGACACACATAAACATGCACGCTTGCACGACCGCACGCACGCACACTCATCCACACACCCAGCCAAACACACACACACACACACACACATCCATGCACATACACATTTTCTGTCTCTCCATTTGTCTCTCTCTCTCACACACACACACTCTCTCTCTCTTCCTCTTATATATATATATATATTGTCTCACAGACTCTGTCTCACATATTTTGTGATACATTCTCTCTTACACATTGTGTGTCACAGTCTGTTTCAAACATTCTCACATAACTCTGTCACACATCTTATCTTTCTTTAACCCACGCTGTCACCCGTCCATGAACTCTATCATCAGTCTATAAAGCAGTGTGAGTGGTTGTAACACCTACAGACTTGTAACAAACGGTGTTAGCTGCAATTAGACACAGTAAGCCGCCACAAGCACGGAAAGCCGCTTGGAAAGAGTCTGAGTCCGCTTCACGCCAGGCTCTGGTATTAATCCCCCCCCAGGTGCCCCAGGACAGTTTATTTGTGTCCTGCCAGAGACAGAAGACGATCAGGTGTCCAACAAGTTCAGTCTAACATGACTGTGATGTGTCGATAATGTTTTGCGACAGCTTTTGTATTCTCACAAAATACGAATTGTAAACATTTCTTGGAGAGCGAGGTGACTACTCCCAGCAAAGCCTCCAACGATGGCTTCAAGGCTGAGACAGAAAGAGTGAGCATGGACTTGAACTTTTTATAGTTCAGTCGATTATGTTTGGTCCAAATATGGTCCAAATCCAGTTTTACTCTGTGAAGGAACAGGGAATTCTTTACTTTAAAGAGTGAATCTGTTTCGCTTAGGAAGTGAGACTTAGTAAAACTTATTTCTGGAGTTTGTGTTTGCATTAGAACCGTTAGTGTTTGTTTCGTTAAGCGCATTAATACTGTTCATGAAAATATTTGACACGCTGTACCAGTCACATGTTTCCCACAATTAAAGTCTCGACTGAACTTGTTGACGCGTCCATAGCCACAGACCACTTCAGTCATGAAAATGGCCTGTGTACAGGTTGTTATACAAGCTTGATGTAAGACAGAGCCAGGCTTGGTCAGCCATCGGGGTGCACGTGTGAACGTCGTCTACAGCAACGTCCTGGGGCCACGACTGCGGCTGGTGGAGGAGCAGAGAGAAAATATCCGAGGGGCTTACCTATGCTATGGCGGGGAGAGAATTAGTCTTTTCAATTCCGCCGGAGTTATAGCTAGTCACTGGTCAGTCAGGGGTACGGTCTTCTCTCTGATCGCAGTGGCTTACTGATGATTGGATGAAGTGGCTGAGTGGCATCAAGGTGAGAGAGAGAGAGAGCGAGAGAAAAAGTAGGAAGTTCAAGTAAGAACCCAAAAACTTTTAGTGGTGCTTGTCGACATGTGATTACCACTTGATTATCAGTCGACACGTCTTCAGCTTTCTTTAAGGCCAGCGAGGAGGTAAAGGTCATCCCCTTATCTTACGAGGTTATCGGGGGTCAGATGTGTTGGAGACCCCACTTTTCTCGGGACCAGCTTTACGTGAGGGGGGGTGTCCATCTCCTCTCCCTCGCTGCCTTACCTTCCCCAGCCCTCTGTGGAATGAGGTACCCACTCCCCCCCCCAGCTGGGTCGACTGGGGGATGTCTATCGACTATCGTACGACACGGGGGTCCAACGGGGACCCCTGCACCAGAGGATTGATTCACAGTCCAGTCGGGGCTCCCTACACACGAGGCCAGTACTTGGCGACCTTTGCGAGGGACAAGTTCGAGGCCCAGGCGGGGGCTCTGAGCCACGTGACTGACCTGTGAACTCCCTGCAGGATGATGTTCACTCGGGCCAACGTTCACGTTTAGAAAACCAGGGACATTGTAACACCCGCCATTGATTTGCCTGCCAGAAAAACGTCGGCGTTCATAGAAGAGAGAACTTGGGCAACCACGTGACTGAGAGCTGGGTCATGCACTCCCCTCTCTCATTCTCTCATTACGGACAGTACTTGTAGACACGTACAATAGGCATGTGCAATATCTCTTTCTTTCCTTTATTCTTTCATGTCTTTGTTCCCTGCTTTCTTTCTTCCTTTCCTTTCTTCCAGTCTTCTTTTGTTCCTTGTTTCTGGACTTGTTTTGTCTCCATCCATTCATTTTTTTCATGAGGTCTAGTTTTTTTTTTTTTTAGGTTTCATGTCATTCTGACGAGTTAAAGGTATTTTACTTCATGTCGTTTTAATGTTTTAAGCAGTTAAAGTATTTTTATTCCGTCACTCTGATCAGTTACATGTAGTTATTATTTCATGTCATGTTGATGTGAGAGGTATTTCAATTTCATGTCGATATGACCGGGTACATGTATTACACACATTATAAGCAGACCGAGATTTTCCAGAGAGAATTGTCTATCGTCCCTTGGTTTTTGCCTTCAATTCTTTCTGCAGCTCACAACAATGTAACAGATGAATAGTCAACTCACGTCGCCTCATTTCCTTGTCGAGGGGGAGAGGGGTGGGGACGATGAACGGACAGTGAGTTACAACAGATTATCTGGCAGTTTCCACAGCTTCCAGACCTGTCAGAATTGTTCCCAGTCCCAGTCATCTGCTCAATATTTTCCTCCCCTCTTTCAGACACCATAACGGATTATTTCCCTTGGGCAAGTCCAGTAATTTTTTTTTCTTCATTGCGGATCTAATCCCGTTCGTAGATTGGAAATTCTCTCTGTTCCCTGGGGGTGCACGAACCTAATCTCAACTGCATTTTTCTTACTTCCCCTCATTCTCATTGTTTCTGAGCAAGAATTTAAGAGAGACTACATCATCTTTATTGGGAATTAGCCGAGGGTGTCCATGCTAAGGCCATGTTGGAAACACCCATTCCAAGGTAAATAATTCTCAAGAAATAGAATATTTCACAGTTTCAAGATCGCCATTTTTTACATGTACAAAAACTAACTACTTCTACTGAACATACGAATTGATGAATACTTCCAGGTCAGAAGGTTAGAGACAAGTTTCAGACTCCGCACAAGACTTTGAAGTCAGCAAATTTGCTAAAGGACGATAATAAAACCGTAAAATTAATTTAGTTTTAAAGAAATTGTGGGTAGCTGCCCTTAACAAAAATCTGAGTGTCAGAGTGAAAAGCGAAGAGCAGTTAGTCTATCTTCATGTAGCTGCCCACCTTACTGTAGCTACTCAGGTCTCGTGAGTCCTGTTGTTAGGAAGGATTGGACAATGGCGTGGACTAATCAGCCAGTCACAGCTCCAGACAATTTCCGTTACAACCGGCGTCCATCGGCAAACCTCACCACCGATGTATCGCCGCACGTGTCTGTGTACCGCACCGTCGCCTAGCAACGCATGTGGTGTTCTCTGTTGATGACAACATTGAAAGATCGCATTGTGTTTTGCACAAACAGTTTTGTCTGATGATATTCAACAGAATGCTAGGCAAGTTATTTTTAAAGAGATTATCTTTTATTGGTCATTTATGAATGGAGAAAAACGGCGATTCTTGAGCTCCAGCATTTCAGTTGAAGAGACGAGTTTGTTTGGGGCGTAAGTAGGGGAAGAGCAACACCAATCTTACGACTTCGCTAAAATTCGTATCACGTTCCTTTTTTAAAAAAAAAGTTGAAGATTAAAAAAAAGAGATGATGTATTTGTGTATTTTTTACCTTAAATGTTTTTAGATTGTCACTTAAAAACAGTGAAGTTCAATTCGTTGAAGACCACGAGTCTGATCATTGGAATCATTGGGGTTTTTTTCCCAGAAGGTGGGAGAGGTCTGCTGCTTAAAAATAGGGACAGGCAAGCTCATCCCACGCATTTCTAAGCATAGATCAAATCCTTTAAAGAGAAAAAACAAATTTATGTCCATTCGTGTGAAAAAAAACTGATATGAGATCTCAAAGGTCGTCTGAAAGCGCGTTAGCGTGTCTGCAGTGAATACAGATTTTCCTATTTTACTTCTACCCACGCAAATCCTCTAAAAGACACTTTTTTGGAGAGAGAGAGAGAGAGAGAGAGAGAGAGAGTGTGTGTGTGTGTGTGTGTGTGTGTGTGTGATAGAGAGAGTGGAAGAGAGAGAGCGAAATAGAGAGATGAGAGGAAGTAGTGAGAGAATCATGAAGGCAACAGCTTGTTTCTGTTTGTTCACGACTGGCTCACCTCTCTACCCGCCTTGCTTTGATAAAATATGAATGAAACAAATGTGGATCCTGATTTTGGAAACACCCCCGCCTCATATCCTATTTATTCTGAGTTCTTCTCCTGAAAGGAAGGGTCAGAGTTTGTTTGTGGAGCCGCCGATGTGGTGTGTGGTTGTGAAGTGGGGGTTGCCTGTATGCACTCAAGATGTTTCTCAACATCACATGGGCTGCTTCTTGCCGCTGGCCGAGTCCTGCACACCAACGACTGCTGCCACTGTCATTTGATTCCCTTGCACAACATGCTGTCATTTCACGGGGCTTCTTCTCTCTAACAGCTGCTTTCTTTTTCTACTTTGTTTTCTTTGCTTTTTTAATCTTTGTTTTGTTGAAGAGGATTGCGACAAACGTTCTTGATTTAGGACACTAACAACTTTTCCAAGAAAGAAAAGCATAGCAGGTTTATCTCCATTGACAACAGATAAACAGACAGGTAGGTGTAAAAAAAAACATGTATCCATGGTGACGGAAAATACAGTCATCCATAATAAATGAAGATGTAATTATGGTATACAAATTGGGTATAAATGGAAGATACAGGACAGCAAGTAATTTAAGGAGGAACCTCTAAGAAAAGTCGCAGTTTTTTTAATTCAGTTTTCGCCTGTCAACCTTTGGTGTCTGGTAGGGAGACCAGTCAATGGTGTTTCAAAGAATACACAATACTTACAAGCTTTAGAGAAAACTGTCGTCCTTCCTGTCGTCCTTTCTCTCGCACATTCCTAACTTTGTCTTTCTTCATGCTCGTGTATGGCTAACCGGTGCATATTCGTGTATATATATATATATGTCTGCCTCACACGGGAACAGCCGGATCTGCAGTAGTTTTAGCACCAAAAAGAAAAGCACCTAACGAGCAGCAAGTTATTTGCGCGAAAAGACTGTCGGAAGGACAACACCTTCAAGAGTGTTAATATTTTTCAGGAACAATGTTGCAGTCATCTAGGATTGTTACTTAAAGTATATTGAAACACAAGGCAAAAACTGTGCGTGACAAACATACAACTTTAGCTAAAAGGCGTGCAGAGCAAATTCAAGGCAAAAACAGGTCATTACAGACGAGAAATGTTCTTCACAAAATGTGTCCTGAACATAAACTTGTAGTCACAGGAGAAGAGGAGAGATTAAGCCGCTGGAGCTCTTCAGGGAAGGAGGAAAAAGAAGCCCACGTGGGAAAGAGTGAGGTGGGGATGAGGCAGAAGACTGTCTGCTTCATGCTGTGATGTGTGTGCGTGTTTGGAGTTGGAAAAAATCCCGTCCGACACAGTACATTATCAGCCATCCTTCTGCTTATCACTCTCTCCCCGCATTGTCTGTCTGTCTGTCTGTCTGTCCCCTAGCGCTCCCTCTGTTTTCACTTTATTGCTTGTCTCCTAATATTATCGTTTTCCTGTCTACATTATCATTACTTTTCTAATCTGATGCACCGTCTTCCCCCGAAGCGTTTTTTTTCCAGAAATGACCATTTGGACAATCTTGTTTATAGATTCCTGGCGCCTCCTTCTTCATCTTGTCCTTCTTCATTACCTTCATTTTCTTTATCATCACCTTCTTTATCAATCATCATCATCATCATCATCATCATCATCATCATCATCATCATCATCATCATCATCATCATCATCATCATCATCATCATCATCTTTTTCTTCTTCTTCTTCTTTTTTGTCTTCTGCGTGACACAAAAACTGACAGATTTCCTGGTCCGTCCAGAAAATTCTCAGCCTGACAAAGTGCTGGAATGTTTCCAGAAAGCTCCGTTTTATAGAGGCAGATTTTAGTTTCATGTTAGTGGGAACTAAAAACAGGTTAAAGCACCTAATTCCATTATGCTGTCGACAACTCGATGTCAGAAAACCACAGCACGTGCAAGCAGACACAAAAAAAACCTCTGAAGCCGGTGCCCCTCCCCCCACCAACCAAAATAAAAAAAAATCAACCGAAGCTTCGTTTGATACACAGACCAGTTCAACATCTCGCGGAGGCTGGGATCGAAGAACCACTTGCATTTGATGTTCTGCCTCATTTGAGCAGACCCTTTCTTTGTTCCTCTCTCACTCTCCCTCTCGGTGTGCACGTGTAGAGCTTGTCTACGATACTCTTTGTACTTAGTAAGACTCTGGCTTAGTGTCTGCAGCGGAGGGAGGGGGCTGCTGCATGAGACATTTTTCACTTTTTGTTAGTATGTTTTGTAAAGTGTTGTGAGCCTGACCTCGGAGAGCAGGTCTACATGGGTTCTCTGGTTGTTATTGTGTCGGCAATCACATCTCCATCATTGACACAAGATGCACGACACCTACTGTACCCACTTTATAACAAGACCACGTGACAGCTATACATAGCACGAGGTGCACTTGGACACACCTCCCCTGACTGAACAGTCCAAGAGAGCAATGGTCGGATGATCAGGTGGTCAGGTGATCAGGTGCTCAGGTGGTCAGGGGAGGTCCAAGGCGGCCGGTTACAGTTACAGGTGAAGGATGGGGAATATGTTCAAATATTCAGTTTGTTGTGATGTCGCACAATGCGTAACAATGCGTAACAATGTCTCTTAATGCGCCATCATGGGTCCCAGTGAACTGCCTAGTCGTATTCTCGCAGACTGACATCATGAATGTTGCTGGCGACTGTTCTCTGTGACGTCACGATCGCTCGTGCCCGGGAATCATGCGAGCTCGCACGGCAGCACGTGCAGGTTCGTGTTTATGGATGAACTATCTGTAAACACTCGTCCAGACAAACGTAACCGAGTGCCGGTGCCGAGGACATGAAGATTAATGGGAAAGCACCGCTCCTTCAGTCAAAATATCCCCGTGCTGCAGCACTTTCACTTAAATAATTACCTGTAACCGCCCACCACCACCCCCCTTGATCTCACGTCCACGAGACAGAGAAGTTCTTGCCGTGAGGTGAGGGAAGGTCTGACAGGGCCACGCAATCCAGAGCTCACGCAGGTGCAAAGGATTAACAGAGAGAGCAAGAAGCTCAGTAGCAGTGGCTAGCAGTGTCTAGATGTGGCTAACAGTGTCTAGTTGTATCTACCAGTGGCTAACTGTGTCTAGCAAGGTTTTACAGACGCCTAAAGGTGAAATGTGCTGATATATATTGGTATCTCCGATGTCTGTCAACTATGGCATGACGCCTAACGACAGCCGAGGGTGTACAACAACAGTGTGATCAACTCTCACCCCTGCCCCCACATAAAAAATGGGGAACATGTTCCGCACACAGAGCTATGTGGACGTACTGTGCTTCTCATGAAGATTCCGAAGCTGCAGAAACAAAGAACGAAAAAAAAGAGTCAAAAAGACAGAAGAAAGAATTAAACCAAAAAGCCATGCATAACTTTACATCATTCTATACAAGGTTACATCACACATTTATATAATAGTTACACCATGCGTATATTATTCTACATATTTACAGCGTGCACAGTGTACACACTTATTCATCTTACATGGGAAACACGCACCACACAAAAGCACACGCATAAACACACACACACACACACTCACTCACACACACACACACACACACACACACTCACACCCACCCACACACACACTCTCACACACACTCGTGGACTCAAACCCACTTAGTGCACAGCAGTTCCTGGTTATTCCATTAGAAAAACGAGATGAGGAGATGATATATCATGGCAGGACCCCCCGACTAAGTGCTTACTATCGCCTGATGCCACCACCACGACTTTTCTCGTATTCACCTTTTCTTTGGGGTCCTTTCAGACCTTGGGACACCCACTGTTGTCCTCTACTCTGGTGAATCGCTGAGTTATTTCCCACTGAATGTCTCCTTGAGGCTTGTGTATCGGGCTGCATATCCACGTCTGGTCGGGACGTCTTTTCTTTTTTTTCCTCAGGGAGTTGGTCTGCCAAGTGAGGCAAGCGGCCTCTTTTTGGTAGAAACCTTTGGAAGAATGTAGTCTGGAAATGTGAGGACAAGTAGATGAGGACTTGGAGGGTTGTATCGCTGGGTCAAAAAATAAGCTGTCAAAGATTTTACCTCTGCGACCAATAGAATAAACCTGTGAAGATGTTTATCATTAGGATTCACATAGTACAGAGAGATGTAATTTAGTAATCATTGTCATTATAGTCCAGGTAAATCATGTACACGTTTATAATCATAACTAAAGAAAGATATACTTCTGTGCGTGTCTACCTGTCTGCCTATTTGTGTTGATGTCTGTATAAATACGAAGTCTAGCCCTAAAATATTTCAACCAAGTGTTTATTGTCTTGAGAGAATTAGGCCAGTAAATACAAAACGAGATGCTTTTAAAGGACAACACGAGCACTCAGCGAAATAAAGCACAAAGTATCACAAAAACATGTTCCGGTGGTATTTTATGACAAAGAGTCACCAGAGATTTTATATTAATATTTTTCTCTTAAGCACACCTGGATTTGTCAAGAAAACAGGAAGTGACGAAACGAACGTATTTCTAAAAATAGCGCCGTGTACACGAGCTGAAGTCGAAGAGAAAAGATGCAATCCTCGGTAAAAGAAAACTGACCAGGACACATTGTGCTGTTGCTGAGTGTTCTCTTCCACACTCAGAGGGAGTGAGTTTGTACTCATGAAGGAAATCCTACAGATAATGGCAGCACACGCCAGTGGATTCACTTTGTTAAGAGATGTGCGCATATAATATGTGTGTATATATGTGTAGATAATATATAATATATGTGTATATGTGTGTATATGTGTATATATGTGTGTATATGTGTATATATGTGTGTATATGTGTATATATGTGTATATATGTGTGTATGTGTGTATATAATATATGTATATGTATATGTGTATATACAGGTCTCTGCTTTGTTGAAACGTGTCGTGCGAACTTGGTCCCCACACTGTACTCAAGAATTTTGCTGAAAACATTTCAAAATGGATTGTTATCCAGTCACTTATACAGTACAAGCAAGTCTTGGACTTTCAGTAAAACGAAAAAATGTTATTCCTACAGCATTGCTTCCAACTAAATCTCAGAAGCACTGGCAAGACGTACCTGTGGGGTATTTACTTATCAGCAAACATGAGTTTGCCCCATGGCTGTACACTTTCATGGTGGAGTAGCTGCCAGGTCTCCAACTGGAGACATTCGGATGCCAGAGCCTCGCACGTGGGTGGAGCTGGTGGTAATGATTGTACAATCTCTGTAAACAAACAGGAGTCTCGTGCTACAAGCACGTGCATGTCAATTAACCAGAACTTGTGTAGAAGAGATGTGAGTTTACAAAGTTTACAGAAAAAGTAATATACCACTGTCAGAGCTCATAAAAAATGTAAGCAGATAAAATCATCCGAGATTTAAAAAATACATTTATAGTGGGAATGTTTAAAGGAAATATGTAGTTATCAGTTTGGGAGGAAGAATGATAAAGTAATACAGAAAAAGAAGCCAAAACCGTAAAAAAAATCCTTGTTTAGAATAGGGATGGAACTGGACCCGCAGACATCCAAAAGTGAGCTGGCAGGTTGTCTGAAAGCAGACTGACAATATGTTAACAGCTTTTCAACGCTTGAGACCAGGAGAGAATCTTGGCTCATACTTGGTGTGATGATAGGTTACATTAGCCACGGGAGGGCCAGAAGGACAGAGGGAAAATAGGTTAGTCTTTCCTTCTATCTTTCTGAGGGCTGCTTTAGATAGTTTGCTGCAGGCCTACAGGGAAGGAGGTGAAGCTGTGGGCTTAGTATAAAAAACACGTGTCTACAGGTTTGAGTGAACATTTGTTAAGGGATGAGGACATTTGTTCATAATGCACATGCCATCTGCTCGAGCAGTGATTGATGTTTTCTTGATTTCCCCATTCTGTACCTCAGGCTGATATATTCACCAACACACACACACACACACGCGCGCGCGTTGTTTCTATGTTATTAAGCTGCACACAAATAAAAACATAAATAATAACATGAAAATGTTTCATATACACACACGTACACACACAGACAAACACACATGAAAAGCAGCCATCCAATAGACAGAGGAAGACAAAAACAAACAGAAACACACGCATGGCAGCAGGCAGATAAAGAAACAGCCACACAAACAATCAGACAAACTCACATACAGATGGCAAGGAGGACTAGACATTGAACCCTGTAGACAAACTGAGCTCCAAGCTTCACCTTCGACACATTTGACAGAAAACGTGACTGCTAGCATCCACCTCCATCAAACACCTGCTGCCACTGACACCCACATCTGTTATTATCTCAGCAACACAGCAGAGGAGGCGAACTCACAGTATAATTACAGTCTACATCACAGTATAATTACAGTCTACATCACAGTATATTGACCCTCTACATCACAGTATAATTACAGTCTACATCACAGTATATTGACCCTCTACACCACAGTAAAATCACAGTCTACATCACAGTATATTGACCATCTACACCACAGTATAATCACAGTCTACATCACAGTATAATTACAGTCTACATCACAGTATAATTACAGTCTACATCACAGTATAATTACAGTCTACATCACAGTATAGTTACAGTCTACATCACAGTATATTGACCGTCTACATCACAGTATAACTACAGTCTACATCACAGTATAATTACAGTCTACATCACAGTATATTGACCCTCTACATCACAGTATAATTATAGTCTTCATCACAGTATACTTACAGTCTACATCACAGTATATTGACCCTCTACATCACAGGATAATTACAGTCTACATCACAGTATATTGACCCTCTACATCACAGTATAATTACAGTCTACATCACAGTATAGTTACAGTCTACATCACAGTATATTGACCCTCTACATCACAGTATAACTACAGTCTACATCACAGTATATTGACCCTCTACATCACAGTATAATTACAGTCTACATCACAGTATAATCACAGTCTACATCACAGTATAATTACAGTCTACATCACAGTATTATGACAGTCTACATCACAGTATAATTACAGTCTACATCACAGTATATTGACCCTCTACATCACAGTATAATTACAGTCTACATCACAGTATAGTTACAGTCTACATCACAGTATATTGACAGTCTACATCACAGTATAATTATAGTCTACATCACAGTATATTAACCTCTACATCACTGTATAATTACAGTCTACATCACAGTATATTGACCCTCTACATCACAGTATAATTACAGTCTACATCACAGTATAATTACAGTCTACATCACAGTATAATCACAGTCTACATCACAGTATAATTACAGTCTACATCACAGTATAATTACAGTCTACATCACAGTATATTGACCGTCTACATCACAGTATAACTACAGTCTACATCACAGTATATTGACAGTCTACATCACAGTATATTGACCCTCTACATCACAGTATAATTACAGTCTACATCACAGTATAATTATAGTCTTCATCACAGTATACTTACAGTCTACATCACAGTATATTGACAGTCTACATCACAGTGTAATTACAGTCTACATCACAGTATATTGACCCTCTACATCACAGTATAATTACAGTCTACATCACAGTATAATTACAGTCTACATCACAGTATATTGACCCTCTACATCACAGTATAATTACAGTCTACATCACAGTATAATTACAGTCTACATCACAGTATATTGACCCTCTACATCACAATATAATTACAGTCAACATCACAGTATATTGACCCTCTACACCACAGTATAACTACAGTCTACATCACAGTATAATTATAGTCTTCATCACAGTATAATTACAGTCTACATCACAGTATATTGACCGTCTACATCACAGTATAATTACAGTCTACATCACAGTATATTGACCCTCTACATCACAGTATAATTACAGTCTACATCACAGTATAGTTACAGCCTACATCACAGTATATTGACCCTCTACATTACAGTATAATTACAGTCTACATCACAGTATAATTACAGTCTACATCACAGTATAACTACAGTCTACATCACAGTATAATTACAGTCTACATCACAGTATAATTATAGTCTTCATCACAGTATAACTACAGTCTACATCACAGTATAATTACAGTCTACATCACAATATAATTACAGTCTACATCACAGTATATTGACGCTCTACATCACAGTATAATTACAGTTTACATCACATTATATTAACCCTCTACATCACAGTATATTAACCTCTACATCACAGTATAATTACAGTCTACATCACAGTATATTGACCCTCTACATCACAGTATAATTACAGTCTACATCACAGTATATTGACCCTCTACATCACAGTATAAATACAGTCTACATCACAGTATAATTACAGTCTACATCACAGTATAATTACAGTCTACATCACAGTATAATTACAGTCTACATCACAGTATAATCACAGTCTACATCACAGTATAATTACAGTCTACATCACAGTATAGTTACAGTCTACATCACAGTATATTGACCGTCTACATCACAGTATAACTACAGTCTACATCACAGTATATTGACAGTCTACATCACAGTATATTGACCCTCTACATCACAGTATAATTACAGTCTACATCACAGTATAATTACAGTCTACATCACAGTATAATTATAGTCTTCATCACAGTATACTTACAGTCTACATCACAGTATAGTTACAGTCTACATCACAGTATATTGACCGTCTACATCACAGTATAATTACAGTGTACATCACAGTATATTGGTCGCTCTACATCACAGTATAATTACAGTCTACATCACAGTATATTGACCCTCTACATCACAGTATAATTACAGTCTACATCACAGTATAATTACAGTCTACATTACAGTATAATTATAGTCTTCATCACAGTATACTTACAGTCTACATCACAGTATATTGACCGTCTACATCACAGTATATTGACAGTCTACATCACAGTATAATGACAGTCTACATCACAGTATATTGACCCTCTACATCACAGTATAATTACAGTCTACATCACAGTATATTGACCCTCTACATCACAGTATAATTACAGGCTACATCACAGTATATTGACCCTCTACATCACAGTATAATTACAGGCTACATCACAGTATATTGACCCTATACATCACAGTATAACTACAGTCTACATCACAGTATTTTGACAGTCTACATCACAGTATAATTACAGTCTACATCACAGTATATTGACCCTCTACATCACAGTATAATTACAGTCTACATCACAGTATATTGACCCTCTACATCACAGTATAATCACAGTCTACATCACAGTATAACTACAGTCTACATCACAGTATATTGACCCTCTACATCACAGTATAATTACAGTCTACATCACAGTATATTGACCCTCTACATCACAGTATAACTACAGTCTACATCACAGTATTATGACAGTCTACATCACAGTATATTGACCCTCTACATCACAGTATAACTACAGTCTACATCACAGTATTATGACAGTCTACATCACAGTATAATGACAGTCTACATCACAGTATATTGACCCTCTACATCACAGTATAATTACAGTCTACATCACAGTATAATTACAGTCTACATCACAGTATAGTTACAGTCTACATCACAGTATAATTATAGTCTATATAGCTAGCTACATGTCTAAACATGCAAATACATGACTGTGGTTGAGTTACATTGCATATGGGTGTTCATCTCTTTCTTTCTTTCTTTCTTTCTTTCTTTCTTTCTTTCTTTCTTTCTTTCTTTCTTTTTTTCTTTCTTTCTTTCTTTCTTTCTTGTGTGTGGGTTTACTTAAGATTTAATTTTGTTATGAGAGTACAAACGGAGTAGGGTTACTTGGAGTTTGGAGGCTCGCAATGTTTGTTTCTGAAGCTAATCCTTGGACCAACATCTCCATTCTGTATAGAATCCTGATGGCGCAGTGGTCTAGACATTCTCCTCCAATCAGTCAGCTATCAATACACAGTTTGTGAGAGGACTGCAAGCCCGTCCTGTGACTGTACAACTATGTATGAGTAGGTAAATTTCATGGAACTTATCGTCTGGTTATCCTATGGTTGAGTGGTGTTGAGTTAGTGTAGAAGTAGTGTCTTCTTTAACGAGTGCGTTACGTCCAGTCATGGGTTAAAGACTTTACTGTCTTGTGGATAATTCTTGTGATAAAGGATGCTGACTACCGGAATAAAACCCGTACAGCAAATGGAGATATTAGCAGGGATTTCCATAATGAAAAGCCTTGTCTAGGGCTTATGGCGACCTATTTGCTGTGACTCACTCTTAGAGGAGATGACCACCACAAGATTGTAAGCCTGTGCATAGCCGATGCAGAAGAAATTTCATTCTGGATTAGTCGACAACGACTTCACGCCCCATTGCAAAGCTCCTGGGACAGGGACAGCAAAACTGTATGATAATGGAGCCAAACCATCAAGAAATCTGAGAGTCTCCACTAGTACTGCACTACTGGTGCAGATTACACCAGTGCAAAAAGTTAAAACAATTCACTAAAGAGCTAGAAGAGTATCGGAGGGACATTCTGGGAGTTCAGATGACCAGATGGAGAGACAACAACAGAAGAATGTAAGAGGTTGTACGACAGAAGTATGTAGCAAGTAGTACAGTATCGAGGAAAACAGGCACCAGGATGGCCGAGGGTTTTTCGGACATCGAGAATTGGTTGCAGCCGTCATCAACTTTACACTCATTTCTGACAGGACGACGATGTACGATAGCATTTCCTCCAGGCCTCATAATGTCTCCATTGCTCAAGTCTACCCTCCATCTTCAACGCACAAAGACAACAAAATGGAGGAGTTACACGATTATCCAGAAAAAGATCATAAGAACAGCACCGAAGAAAGTCATGGTAGTCATACTCGATAACTGGAATGCAAAGACAACTTGACACTCTCCATATGATTTTTGGTTCATCTGTGAGGACAGGGACGATGACCTAATCAAGTCTGAAACTGAAAGTAAAGATTCAAAGAACTATTAATTTCACTTTGTTTTGGAGAAGCTGAGGGACCGGGACAATACAGAAAGCCGCAAGGTCCAAACTGAAGACATGCTAGCAACCCTAACCCTAAACACTGTAGACTTCGATGTAGCTGAAGAGGTGTTAAGATGAACAGAAACCCTGGCTTTCTAATACTATGCTAGCTCTCTGTCACCAAGTTACAGCCTTTAAAGACGATAAGCAGCCCCGAAGCAAGAAAAAGCATAAAATAGCAAACAGCTGGATGACGACAGCAAATGGAGAAATGGATGGAGGACTATTTCCCGAGCATGTAAGAGGGAATGACACGAGCACAAAGCCCTGTCAGCTACTGAAGATCCTCACCAGGAAAAGTCAACAAAAGTTTCACTTATCTCTGAAAGCAATGGACACCGTGCAGAAAGGACCGCTGTGCTGAGTGCACGGAGCCAGACATTTCAACGACTTTTACAACTTCCAGCTGAGCACAGACGACAACCAACACCGAAGAAATCACACAACAATGAGCAAACCTACAGTTCTACAGAAGGAGGCTGAGTTGCCTTTACACAGTCTGAAGGGAGGAAAGTCTGTCAGCCCCGAGCTGCTCAAGGAGGACTGGGGGGGACACAATAAGGACATCACTGCTCTGTGACAAAACACCTGGTGACACAAAGACATCCGGCAACCAGACGCAACGATTTATACCCCTTCTAAACAACAGAAACGGTAAACAATGACAAAACTACAAAGCAATTAGCCTAATTAGCAGCCAGGGTAAACTGATGCTCAGAGTATTCAAAATGCTCAGGACATTTTTCAGGTGGCCGGCAGCATACAAGAAAGTAATACTGAACTACAGTGTAAAGTTATAGTGAACACAGACCAGAACCAAACAGATCAACACCAGCAGCAACAGCAAAGCAAAGATGTCCATACATGAAAACAACTCGAAGAAGCGAGCAGCTTTAAGTACCAGACAGCCACCCTTTTCAAAGATGATAGCTGAGCTTTACGGCAGTAATTCACATCAGGATGACAGCAATGACCAAAGGAGGGCAGACTGAGCATGACTTGGTGCAACAACAGCATCAGGTTACCTACTAAGTTGAGGCTGTACAGTGTACAAGTCAATCACAGTTTCTGTCCTGTTGTACGGATTGCAGACGTGGACTTGCTTGCTTATACAGAAACAAGAATCCAGACATTCGATACCAATTACCTGAGGAAATTGTTCCGAAGACCAGTGAATACGTGCGGAGCACGCACCCCGCCCTGGGGATGGGGAGGCTACAGAGAGTCCCTCTTGCAGGAACCGGTACCAGCTGATGTCCTCTGGTTTGGTCACATGACACAGCCCACAACTCTCTTACCTTGGAAGATGTTTGGCGCAAAGGCAGACAGAAGAAACAAATTGGCTCACACAACAGCATAGATTGGGCGCATCACACCCTTCAGACAGACACAAATGACGAGTCTTGTCAGATGTGTCTGTGAGCTTGGTCCTCCCACCACCACCTTTCCTGACCACCAGTATATGCGGAACAGCAAAGCTGGTGGACATGTGGTACCAGTCAAGAAATAAATGAATGACATACCAGAAACTGGAGTTGAAATCAATAATTATTCTTCAACCTTAATATCAGCCCCCGTAACTGCCCGGCGGGAGTCAGATGCTATCTCCTTTTTCCGCCGCACACTCATTTCCGACTGCAGGGTGAGAAGGACGGGGTGTCCGCGTCCCAGTATTTGCCGTCCGTAAAATGCAGGACAAGCTGGAGACATGATGCATTGTTCTGCCGATGACCGACACCGGAAGTGCCGCCACTCACTCCGCCAGCATCCAGACTCGCAGGTCAAACTCACTGATAAAGTCTGGATATCACCGGGAAAGGGACAACGAATTAGACAGCACGTCACAGGCCTACAAGCACGTGCACAGCAGCTTTTGCACCTCATTTTCTGACCATGACCGTATTCATATATTCTGGCCATCACCGCCATCTTAATCGTCTGGTGACGGATGATCTCTTCCAGAAATTAGTGGATGATAACACAGAAAAAAACGCGGTGAGAGAAGAAGTATGAATGAGCTTTAAATCAAAGAGTTTGATAACACAGCTGTACACATTTCATACCGTTGTAGGTTAATCATTTAGAGAATCCTTGAAGCAAATCAGTTTCATTTCATTCTGTCGGGGGCAGCATTGTCTGTTGACCCTCTCAAGTGGAGGTGAAATCCCTTATAAATTATTTAACTGAATGCCCAACGTTTTTATTCTTACTTTTGTTAGACATAACAACAAGAACAGGAACACAGTTTTTATCATAACAAAATTCTTTAAATAAAGAGTATGAGAAATGTTGATATTTACATTACAAAAACTGCCAGAGGTTGACTTTCATCATCTTCTAGTGGACTGCTAAAAAACAAGTACAATCACGAGTTATGAACCTGTCCTCAAATCTCAACTATTTGTAGTTTTTAATATGACAGGCATGAAATGCTCCAGTTCTGTCAAAAACTTGTTATTATTTGTATTGAACAAACAATAAAACTTTAGAATGTTCTGAAAGTGTCGAAACTCTTCGGGATGACAGGCAGGTTCTGTCAGAAGAATTTGTTCAACTTCCATTGGGCGGCTGATTCTGTGTATCTGCATGAATGACCAACCGATTGAGGTGTTTGGCTGTTTCAGCCATGAATATACTTGTGAATATTACTGAGTGTCAGTAAATGTGGCCCTGTCAGCCTGAAACACAACATGAATATATGACAGTCTGTGTGGATATCTATCAGTTATAGCTGTGTGTGTGTGTGTGTGTGTGTGTGTGTGTGTGTGTGTGTGTGTGTGTGTGTGTGTGTGTGTGTGTGTGTGTGTGTCGTGCTCCCATATAGAGCTGCCTCTTATTGTCCTCCGAAATAAATAAAGTCTTAAGACAAGTGATGTTGGTTAATAAACATACAAAAGTCCACGTTCATTGAGGAGTCATTAACCTGTGATCAGATAATGCGATGTATTCTCTGTTTTATTCTAGAATTTCAGCCAAAAGCCACTCATTTTACTAAACAAATGTAATATTATCCAGATGGGCTGATTGAAGCCAGTAATTGAGCTTTCTGCCCTTCGCTTAAACTGCCCAATCTCCCCACGTGTCATTTTTGTGTGGGTGGCTTTATTTAATTAAAAAGATTATTTTGAGTAATTACAGCAGCAACTCACTAGGCAGTTTAGACATGTGAGGGCACAGGTCACTACCATATAAAACAATTCGGACGATAATTTGATTAAATAATTTGATTTACAAGCCATTTGGTAAAATCACTTGACGACAGCTTTTCACAAGCTTAAACATGGCTCTCAACTCGTTTTCAAACAGTTTCTTCTGTTCAACATTAAATATATGTTTATACTGATAATAAAAACTAAGGTATTCAAATCTAGATTTAATCACCTTTAGACCAGCAAACGTAAGTGCAGGTAAATTCTTAATGTAAGTAAGAACAACATTTTCACGAACGTTTGGGTCGTATCTCGATTTACTCGTACATGGGTTGAGTCGTATATAGAATTCTTACTGTATACCGTGAATTTCGGTCTACTGAGCACACCTGTTTATAAGCCGCACCCACTAATTTAATTTTTTTCACAAATGAAATTATTTTTTCATGTCAGCAAGATAAAATCAAGTATAAAATGAAGAATGAACATGTTGCAATGGTTGGTCGAGTGACTCGCTCCGTAACCAGGAAAATAAGATAAATGTTTAGGCCAAGTGTTTGAGTTTCACGGCTCATCTAGTTAATTGCCTTAGATAACGAGTTAATGTGCAACACATGAGCAGATCTGTGTCAGCTTTGAGTGACCTTTACCCTCATTATCCCCACTGTTTTATCAAGTGCAAGGCACGTGTAAGCTCTAATGGTGGTGGTTATTTTGAGCACTCTGTTTTTGTAACAACATGTGAAACAGTGGCTCACCTTCCTGTCATGAGTTATGCTGATTTTAAACAAAGAGCATCGACTGAGAGGTGCCGTTGTATTTATTTATCTGTGCTTGAACCATTGACATCTTCGACAAATCAGTGTTGTTGCTATTGCTGTCGTTAGAAATGATTGCCCTGCCGACCTTTGAGGAGACAAGAAACACATAATTGAGGGATTAGACAAGAAACACATAATTGAGGGATGAGACAAGTGGTGTTGTCGGTAATCACAACCTTGGGGCCAATCATTGTGTGCACATCACCGTCAACCCTGTCAACACCACCCACCCACCCACTTCTTGCCCATCAGTCTGACGAACGATTGCAGACCTGTATGGTTATCAGCTAGCAATCACCTCGAGTTTTCCTGGTGCATGCCTTGATTTAAATAAAGAAAATAGATGTTAACGGCGGAAGGTTACGGACCTTTAAGACTGATGAACAGGTCAAGGATGCATAACAACTAAGTCACTTCTCAAGTCAAACCTCACACTGAGGTGTGGCTGAGGCCAGAAATGATGGAGCGAATGTGGCTTTGTGCTGATCAGAGACACTTCAACAACAACACCCACTTCACAAAACACCATCAGCTCCTAGATGAGTGATGCAGGCTGAGCTGGTGTAGAAGAATCGAGTGGGACTTAAAATGGTCTGATAACAGACTTTCTGGCGGTGGACATGTTTCAGTGAGTAGCTAGTGAACCTCTAGCATTAAAAAGTGGCGATAAAAAGGGGCGGAGAAGTCGACGAACTGCCTTTGTAGATAATAGAGCAATATTAGTCATTAGTAATGTGTACAAGTTTCTTTCGTGACAAGGAAAACACAATTTAAAGAGTGGAGGTGTTTCATAGATGACAGTGGTAGAGTTCATGAATAATGAAACTAAACAGGACTTGTAGAGCTGAATGAACAGACTATATTTGTTGTAAGAGTTTATAAACTGAGTCAATATGTTTAGTTGATGATAGGGAATCAAATGACTACACTGTTAGATAAGGCAAGAATTCCCGAGTCAATAAGGTAAGAGTTGAGAGCTGACTAAATATATTTCGTAGCTGATAGAAGAAGGGATGAACATCTCCCTGTACAATGTTTGTAGAGTTTAGGAATAAATGTAATACGCGCCACTGTTTGTGGACGAAGAGGTAAGGATTGCAAGAACACAGATTGTGGGTATTATATAGATGTCGGGTGCCTTGTCAAATTTAATTTATGAGGACTGCAGGTTATGAGGGATTTTCAAGATACTTAGTCGTCTTCGTACCTAGGTGATATATAAGGCATTCACTAGAGATCTCCATTCTTGTCTGTCAGTAGCAAGTTTGGTTATGTCGTTCCAGGTTAGTTTCTGGTCTTTGACTTCTTTCTCTACTGACCATCTCCATGTTTCTTTTGGTCGGCCACGTTTCCTCTTGCCATCCGCTGTCCAGTGAAGGGTTATTTTGGGAGGTACCTTTGGTTTCATTCTGCACACATGTCCGAACCATCTCCATTTGTGCAGCTGACTCTTGTGAGAAGATCGTTATTGGTTATTATGGTTGGCAAGAATATCCTGAGAAATTTCCTCAGACACTTGGTGTGGAAAGTCTCTATTTTCTGCCGGAATTTTGTTGATATTTTCCAGCATTCACTACCATAGAGTAAGACTGGGAGAACATTACTTTTGTAGATTCTTAATTTTGTGACCCTCTTGAGTACTTTGGACTTCCAAATTTCTTTAAGCATGGCAAAGGCTTGGTTTGCCTTGATAAGTCTATTCTCACCATCCTTTTCTTTATCTCCATCTGTTGTTACTAGACTGTCAAGATATGTAAATTCATTGATTTTCTCCACTTCTTCGTTGTTAATTGTGATGGGCTCTGTTGACTTGGCATTCTGTCCCATTTCTTTTGTTTTTCCTATGTTTACATTTAGTCCTATTTTTGATGCAGTCGTGGTTAGCTCGTTGATCTTTTCCTGGGCATCCTTGTGTTGGCTGGATAGTATAACAATGTCATCAGCATAGTCTAGGTCTTTCAATACTAATGTAAGTGTCCAGCGGATTCCTCTTTTCTTGTCTTTTGTTGTTTGCTTCATAAGCCAGTCCATGGCTAGTATAAATAGGAAAGGCGAGAGAATGCATCCTTGTTTGACTCCGGTAGTAATGTTGAAGTTATCTGTTAGTTCGCTGTTACTAAAAGCCACCTGACAGTGAAAGTCTGTGTATATCGCTTTAATTATATTTACTATTTTTTGTGGAATTCTATAATGGCGCATATTTTTCCATAATGACTAACGATGTATGCTGTCAAATGCTTTCTCAAAGTCTATGAACACAGCGTAAAGAGTGTGGTTCCATTCTGTGCTTTGTTCTATGATCTGCCTTAAGGTGAAGACTTGATCACTGCATGACTTTCCTTTTCTGAAGCCTGCTTGTTCTTGCCTTATGATGTTATCCAGGACAGTTGTGAGCCTTTTCAAAATGATACGACTGAAAATTTTACTTGTTTGCGATAGCAGAGTTATACCTCGCCAATTATTACAGTCGGATTTTCAAGATGGATATGATACAAGATGTCTGGGGGTTTGTGTGTTAGACAATAGAGAAAAGCGTCGATAGGTTGCGGTGAGACTGTTTGTGTGGCTAGAGAAGACTACCTGACCACACAGCAATGACAGCATGTAGATGTATGATGTGTGAGGACAGGAAGAAGGCCGGCAACTAAAAGACACGAGTCCCGCCCTTTTCGTGCTCAGCCCTTCACCCGCTGGCGTGCTTACAGTTGTCTGCTCCTGCAGCCATCTTTTACCTAGATGGAAAGAAGATGTACGAGGATTGATTATGAATGCTAGGTTTACCAAGGGACGTGAGAGAGGTTCTGAAGATTACTGGTAAGAAGGGTACAGAAGACTGTAAGCCACTGCAATTTTTAGCTGGAGATGTACACAGCTTATCACGTGGATTGGATCATGAAAAAAGTGAAATGTTAAAACCACGGAGGTGTGTAGGTGGACTGTTGTCTGTCTACTGATACCAGCTCTGAGCCTCTAGCGAAGTCCTCCACTGTTAGTCTCGGCGAGCCTTAACAATGAATGTGAATAAACCGGAAGCTTTGTCCACATCAGCCTCCTTCTATAACTTAACTGAAAAAAATCGTCAAGCAGTCCAGTCATACAAGTCCATGGTTAAAATGCTAGTCGAGTCTCCCTCCAACTTGTAGTCTCTACAGTTAGAGGACAAGTGAGTGCTCCCCCTCTGTTTGAGCTCTTGAAAGTTCGTACCTCGAAAGCAAAGCTAATTTAGTTTTTCTACACAAACTATTTCATTATTTTTATTACCGCAGTGCCTTACCCAAGTCTAATGACATTTCTCAGACCTCTCTTGCGCGCTGGGTGGCGACAATCAATGAGGCAAGTCGACTGTCTGTTCTGTCAACCTATTACCACGCTAAGAGCCTTTCCCAATGGGTTGAAGGCAGGCGAGGCCAGGCTGTCAGGTGCTTTTACATCACCACTGGAATCAAATTTCTTTTCTCTAAATCATAATGCTAACGATAAATGCTTGTATATATATATATGCACACACATGCACAAGCAGAGAGAGAGAGAGAAGGAGGAGGTATATGTGATGGAAAATCAGCATCTCCTTGTTGACGGTCCAAGGTGGTTTAAAGGCAGAGTGTGGTGTGTGGTCTATGGTGTGTGGTGTGTGGTGTCTGGTGTGTGGTGTGTGGTGTGCACATATTGAAGACTTGTTGCCCGCTAGCAGATCGATAAGGGAGTGAGAGGCCGGCGCCTTCCTATGCTCCCTTCCTACCCACAAGACATTGCGAAACTGTTGCTGCTTTGTGCTGATGAATGCAATGAACCACACAGCCTACTGGTCACGTGCACCCATTGGCTGACGGGGCCAACGCAGCTCTCCTGACACTCCTGATGCCTCTGAAAATGTATGAGCCGGAACTCATGAGGTTAATATTTGTTTGAATATCTTTATAGACGCCTGACAGCCGTTGACATGCATCTCCAACAAGCAGGACACACACACACACACACACACACACACACACACACACTTTGATTTTCGAGAGTTACACTTACATATATCGCCATTTACAAACAGAATTCAACGCCACAGAGGTTTTCAAACCGACAGTTCATCATACTACAAAGAAATACAAGCGACAACATAGAGGTGACACCACGATGGAGATGGAAAAGATGCAGGGACCAAGATTGGGAATTGGTGAGTGAGAGGAAGAGTTTGTGTTCAAACTGCATGGACAAGTCTGAATCGGGTCGGTTAGCACTCTTGAATAATTTATCTTTATGGCTGATGTAAAAAACACACATTTTAAAAACTTCCCTCGTTTTTTTCCCTGAAAATGAATCCTTTTCCTGCATTCTGCACTGCCAATTGTATGTTCGGGGAGCAGTTGACATTTCAAGGTGCTTCAATAACTAGCAGGCGTTTCTTGGGGACCCTGAAGCAGGGAGAGAACTTCATTACTTCCATCTCCTCCGCCTCGCTGCATGGAGAACCGCTTAACTCGCAGTGGAACAGACCGAGGACAAGACTTTAACGACTCACTTTTGGCCCATTCTTTGGGTCTTCATTCTGAGAACCTCCCTCCTGACGTCATATCCGGTAAACGCCATGTGGCCCTTTCTACCCGATCACCCTGTCTGTGTAAAAGACAAAAAGATTTGAACACATTATCTGAAGTTTTTTTACAATATCTTTGTCTTAAAAACGTCTGAATTTAACAAGCTTAAGGAGATGAATTTTTGTTTTCTTAAACAACCATGAAGTGCATTTCTCCCAAAGTTGTTATCATTCATTTTGCTAACCTTTCCGTGTTTTGAGTCAGTAAATTTGTTATTGCAAAACTTTAAAGTACATATTACAAACTTTTCACACATATAACAGGATTATAGGGCTACTGCTACCTGGACACTGACTAATAAGCAATCGTACGCAATTTACATTTTTATGTACGGATAAATTCTGGCAAGGCAAAGAGGGTTAGAGAGAATATCACAATTCTAACAGATTCTACAATAACTATAACAATAATGAGTACAAATTAGCCTCATTCTTATTGATACTATAATCGCTTACTTCTTTGTACCCAGTGGTACCCTCGGCGTCACCTAGCGACCTCTGTCTGTGTCTGTCTGTTGTACATTATTTACATCGCTCCATGTCACACACACGTCCTCCTCCTTCTCTGTCTCACCTGACCTCCGCCACACTTCTTCTGGGTCGCCATGGCAGCCTTTGAGGGTGTAAAGGGTGATTTTGGGCGCGGCACCAGATTTCCTCCTGCTTGTGTCAAACTACTGCTTGCATTATTCAACAGGGTTAAAGGACAGGATGAGAAAATGTCACTTGTCATTGTCCGATGTTCAAATACTAAGTAATTTCAAGGTGTTGACAGCCATGGGCCATTGCTCCCTGTCTGCTATTTCTCTCTTGTTTCATCGCTAGCAGATGCACAGCTGAGTGCCCGGGGGAAATAACTGTTATGGACTAATCTCATCTCAGTTATTTTTCAAACTAATAAAAAGGAACATTGTGCTTCCATCAACATTACAAACGATGTTCCAGGGACCAAAAGACACCTAAGGAGCTAGAGCAGAGGCGGGAGAGAGAACTACTGTCCACTTCTTTGCTTGTGTGACTAAGACATTCTTTATGTACGTATGTCTGTCCGCGTGTGGTTAGGTGTGATTCTAACAAAATGGTGGTTTTAATAGTCTACATCCCGCTCACAATTAGTGCAGGACAGAAGGACATTTTCTAAGTCATAAGGATGAAAAAAAATCTTTCAATCGTCTTTAGTTTTGGAGGCTCGGAAAGACTGCAACATATTTTGTAACCTGAGTATTACTGGCTTGTTTGCTGTACAGAAGCTGTTTATAGCAGCATCACCACTTTCAGAAGTGAATACGGACCAACTGAAAATGGAGTTTTCAGTGTGCGAAAAGCTATCGACCTCATATCGTCCATCTCATTTTTTGTGGCAGTCGTCAGCAGCCAGCGAGAGGTTGACAGTTCTGAGAAGTCTCTCCTTTCAAATCTCGTCTTTCACACCGTCCTCGGTCATTGCCCACATTTAATTAGGAGCAAACATGGAGAGTGGTTAAGCTGCATGTGTGGCAAAGGATGATTAACCACCAGGGCTGTAGCTATTGTTAATTACAAACACCGAGGGTGTATAACGGGCCCCGGAGGTTGTTCCTCGAAGTGTTAGTATCTCGCTGCTTTGCAGGGTTACAGTAGCTTGGTCTTTGCTGGAAACTTTTGTAACCTTCTGTCATTGTATCTGAAATACTTTGGTGTATATCAATCTACCCTGACAAACTCTGTACTTGATCAGGCTGCGTCACCTGGAGTTAAAATACTCCAATGTACCCCTAGTTATTCCACCTTACCCAAACCTGAGACAAGTTGCTCCACCTTGTGATAACTTAATCTATTGAACCTATCGTCCACATACTTCCCTCCATCTTGATTACGTGGACAGAAGGTAGATGCAGGTGATCTGTAACTTTATTCATAAGATCAAGTTTCAGGCAATGTTTCAGAAATAGTGAACAGTGATCTTAATTTTACTTTGAATGGAAGTAAATAGTCACTTCTAACATGATTATTTGGTTAATATTGAGGGAAACTTCAGTGTGCTTCTATATTTAACTTCTTTCTTTAAGTGAAAAATGACATAAACCGTAAAAAAAATCAAAGAAAAGTGTAATATACTTTCAACTCACTTTCATGAAATCAATGTTCAAAAAAATAATGAAAATACCTTGCATCTCGAAATATTGGATTGCACTCCTTTCCTCAAATCAAATTACAAGTGGTAAGTCATCTGGTAAAACCTGTAATCAAATGTTCTTGAGAATCTTGATAAACGATTTTAAAACGTATCTTGTTTACCAAAGACTGCAAAGCTCTGGCGTCTGTTTCTTTCTTAATTCACTTTTCCATTTTATTTTATATTTTAGGGGCGATTTTAAAACAAAGCAGAACAGCAAAGAAAAATATGAAAGAGGCGGAAAACACCGCAGAAGCTATTTTGCAAGGCTACAGAAAGAATTTTGTGCTGACGCCACAAAATAATAAAAAAACAGTTTAATGACTTGTTCCCAGATACAAGCTCGTTGTCAGCCATTTGCGGCCATGTAAGAGAAACCATTCTTTCTGATCCACTGTACACGCATTGCGTGGCAAAAGTTGTTAGAAAAGTGTTGGATTACAAGGCCACAGCTCCAAAGGCTTTGGTCCTTCAGCATGTGTTGGTGCAAACATCAGTCTCCAGAGAGGAGGACCGATTGTAATCAATGGCAGATCGTCCGACATCCACCGACAATTACGCCGCGCAACTGCTTCTCTCGTTTTCGGAAACTCTAATCGTGTCCAGGGTTGACCCGAGCTCACAGAAACCCTCACCAATATTGTTGTGATACAGTTTTTTGTGTAATTATTGTTTGACATTAAGTGTCCTTTTTTTCTGAAGGCGAAAGCTCATATTGTGATTGTAGTTTTTCAAGCAATGCATCTTCTGGTGTCGGCTATTGATTTCTCAAACACTATTGCCAAAAAAATGTTGCGGATAATTTTAACAAATTTACTCTTCCCCCCAGTAATCTTTGCGTGTAGACTGATGACTTTAATCTTTTTTGAGTTGCCTTCGCATTGTTACATCAGAAGCGAGGTAGTAAGACAGACCGACATCAAACCAAGTTCAGGCCAGTGACAAGAGTAAGCTTCCATCTTTGTCAAGTAAAACATTTCTGTATGAAATTAAACACCTATGACCTTCCATACTTTTACTTGCCTATAGGAGAAAAACATGTCATCTAAACTCACACCTACAGGATGTTGAAAAAAATAAATTATACATGAAATATTCGTTTAACTTCCACAAAAGTTAAAAATTTAGCAGACAAAGGCCAGCCAGTGCAGAACGTGTAGGTTTTGTTAGGAATAATACTAGTTTTCTTAAAAGAAAGAAGCTTGTGTGCACTAGTCATGAAAAAGGAAAGTGTACTCAACAATTTTGTTTGAGTTGAAGCACCGCTCAACTAACTTTTACTGGTTAACTAGCAAACCCTTTAATGAAACATTAACCGATTTCCTAGGCAAAGGACTTTGAAGGACAGAAGGGCGAAGATGGAGAAACGAGATTTGACGAGTAAAATAATCGAAAGGAGGGGGTACTGTACAAGAAGGCCAGTCTATTACAGAAGAAACAGCGTCTATCTAAAAAATGTCGGCAGCTTCCTTTAATCTGCTTCCTTTTCTCTTAATACTCCTGGAAGGGCCGGTGACAGGCTTTTAACTGGACTGGAGGGCAAACAATTTCTTGAAGGCTTCGGGGAGGGCGAGTTTTATTAGCTCCCAGGACAGCTAGTAAGTGTGCTGCTAAATGTCTGACTGAAGCTGACTGGGGAGACAGTCGGATGGCAGCTCAGTGTAGGTAGAAGAGCTGCTGACATGTCAGACACCATTAGAGGACATGCAGCCAGTGACAAGATGCTGGTCATTGACGGTAGACCGCAACAGTGCCGGCTATCAACTGTCATCTCTCCTTCCTCTCCCGGAAACTGGTGGCGCAGAGAAAAGCTCAGAGACCAGATATTCATCCGTTTTTTTTCATTTTATTCCGTCAATTTTCAATTCCAGGCTTCCAGATAAATCCGTGTCCTCTTTCTTGTAGTCTCCGAATATAAGTTCGCCTACAGCGCCATGTGCTCGCCCTGAGCTCACTGAGCTTTACACTTAAAAAAGATCATTTACAATAACCAAAAAAAAAAAAGACTCAATACAAGCATATCACAAAATGACAACCAAAAAGGCGAGGAGAGGAGTAGGAGATACAAAAAAGTACAGGTATGCTTACTTCGAGCCAGATTCTTTACCTGGACTCGTACACAGATGCGTGATTTCCCTAAAGGAGAAAAAAGCTATTATCCTTACCAAGATATTGCAATATTTCTGCTGAACTGGTGGCTTAGATAATACAACAGCAGGGTGTAGATAATACACTGGTACGTTTTCGCAAAACAAATGAGAGCTGGACATCTGCCTGAGCAATGTTCACCAGCAGTTCTTTAAGCCCGCTTGCCTCTGGAGATGTCAAGAGTGAGAACCCTTCATCTATCGAGAGCATGAGTGGAAGTCAGACATGTTGGCAGCTCCCTACGAATGATGAATAATAGTTCTTTAAGACATAAAATATCTTCTGCAACATTTAGTGTCAACTTTTGGTAAGGTCATGAACAAACTGTAGTCTGTTTTAAAAAGTAGTGTCTACGGAGGATTTATCACTTCACATACATAAATAAGATACAGTAATGATCGTGAGACACACATTACAAGATACTGAAGTATAAGTCTCTGTAGTTAACTACTAGTTATCTCTGATTCGCTTATCACTAGGAGGGATTTATAACCCCGGCAACGAAAACAAAAATAGAAATCGCTGTTGGGACATTTGTAGTCAGAATATAATCTGCCGTTGAATTAACTGTTTGAGGTTTACAATAGATGACCACGAGAAACAAATTTTAAAAAAAAGCTATTGATAGAAATTATGGGCTCATGAACATTTGCTGGATGAGGTTACAAAATCATTTTCTGAATGATTTACGGTAGATCAAATTATCGATGAGAAATTTGCTTGGCCACAGTATTGACAGAATAGCTAAATGTGTTAAACGGTTTTACGAACTGTCATTAAGGGAGTCTACAAAGAGAGTTCATCCCCCTTCTGTTTTCCCCTTTCTCCCCTTTCACATCCTTATTGTCATCGATGGTGAGGCTGGGCATCCTATAACAAATCATTAGAAATGCACATCTGTCAATGTATCCATCTTGATATCTGTGCACACGCTCAGGCACACACACACACACACACACACTGTCACACACGCTCACGCACACACTCAGTCACCACTCACCCTCTTTCATAGCCTCAGTCACACCCTCAGTCACATCTTCAGTCAGTCACACACCCTCGGTCACACACGACTTGGTGCCGAAGAAAATTAATGTTTTTCTTACCTTTAACTGCATGTTAGTTGGCTCTATTACATGTCAGTAAGTCGTCTGTTTAACACGCTACTGAGCAGCATTGCAACAAAGTTTACACAAAACTCTCGTTAGAAGACTCTCTGGACCAATAAACTTCCGCGGAAAGATCTCTAATGTCTAGGTGAGGCAGTCCATTTTTCAATAAATTTGAGAAGTGACCATGGTTGCCAAATTTCTTTATTGTGATGATCATGAAACAACATACTACCATAGCAACATATTTAACACATGTCTCGTTAAGGCTGCCCTTTACTAAGATACACTAGACTACAGGTATACGAGTTGACTTAGTTCCTTTGCGATGACCAGTCGTTTAATGTAGGATAATGATCTCGACTGGTATGTTCGCCCATTGGACAGCTGTATAGGGATATCTGTTAGCTAGACACAGCCTCATCTTACTGGCATCATTCTCTGCACTTTCGTGATTTGAAAAATGTTTTCCATGCTGCCATCAGCAGTCGCCTGGCTTAGCAAAAAGAAATGAAGGATCGTGTGGACTTCTGCTCGCTCCAAGCCTCTAGCCTGGTTGTGGGAGGTCACAGCTGACGTGGCAGTCTCGGGGAGAAAAATCTCATTTGCAAGGAACTTAACGAGCTTTGGTCTCCTGCCAACGTCCAGTAAGCCGGTCGGGTGGTAATTTACTCTACATCTGTTTTCCATCAGAAGAAACCTTTTCTCTCACCAACACAATAGTAAGACTCTTCCGCAGCAGTTTCTTGGACGAGAGTTTGCTGAGTGGTGTGTAGGCTGCTGCAAGTAGACTGCATGCAGTTATCATACATCACAACCAAGAAAGCAGTGGGAGTCTTACATCACGTGTGTGTGTGTGTGTGTGTGTGTGTGTGTGTGCGTGTGTGTGTGTGTGCGCGAGTCTGTAGGTACGGGAGATGATTTCAGATGCAGAGACAGTCTGTTGTCTATTTTTACTGAAAGTCAGCAGCGCTAATAATGCAGCGACCACTCACAGAAAAGAGACAAGTTCAAAGACTTATTTCTAAACATAATTTGCTATGAGACGTTTAATGCAGTCCGTTTTAGTGCACATTTTATTTTATTTTATTTTATTTTATTTTATTTTATTTTATTTTATTTTCACTTGTGTGCAAAGAAAAAGTAAAATTTCCAATCTTCAGATAATATTTTATTATGTTTTGTTCAAATCAAAGAATATTTAAGGTAATTTATTTACTCTATTCAGTGAAGTGAAAATCCCAGATATTTGAACGAAAAAACAACTAATGGCCTGTTGTTCAACATCAGGGGAAACTCCATTTAAAAAGTCTGAAAGCTCCAACAGCCCAAACAGCAACGAATTTAATTTCTTCTGCTACGATCTTGTAATCACGATGCGAATGGATGGTTCTGCAAAACTAATTCCTCTTTCCCGTCTTTACATTTTGAGTGAGTTTTGCGATGTTGTCTTGTTAATAAAAACTTCTGAAGAAACGTAGTGGTGTTAAAGGCAAGCCGGTATAATCAAATTATTTCAATATCATGAAATATATTTCTATTTAATTATTGAGTTAAAAGCCTGTCTAATTCTAGTCAACATGACACGAGGGGAAAAACTGAACACCTGCAACTTTGCAAAGCCTGACACTTCCTTGAGCAGCATTCCAGTGTGTGTGTGTGTGTGTGTGTGTGTGTGTCGTGTAATACTTTGTCAATACAATGTTTTATTGAAAATGTTTCAGGCATCTCACGGCGTCCTCATGTCCTGATGGATGACGGTATCATGATGGATGGCTTTGACCAGATCCAGATCCTTCTACCCAAAGCTCATGGACTTCTGTACAACTCAAGCAGCCTGAACGATTCAAGCCTGGACTCCACTGACACCCGGGGTAATGTGGTGCACAACACGTTCATAATCTTAGCATACTCCTTGCTGAGCGCCATCTCTCTCTTCGGCAACACCCTCGTGTGTTACGTCATTTTTAAAAATAAACGTTTGCACACGGCCACCAACTTGTTCATCGCCAACCTGGCCTTGTCGGACCTGTTAGTGACCACACTCAACGTGCCCTTCAACATCATTAAGCACATACTGGTGGAATGGCCACTGGGGAACACCCTCTGTCACCTGGTCACCTTCTCTCTCATGCTGTCCAACTACGTGTCTACCTTCACGCTGACCGCAATAGCCCTCGACAGACATCGCGTGGTCCTCAAGCCGCTGTCTCCTCGCATGTCAAAAACTATGGCTGCTGGCATCCTGGTGGTCATCTGGGTCATCGCCATCTTGCTGTCGTTGCCCTACGGTATTTATTCTCGCATCGTGGAGAGTAAAATTGTCGACGTAAATAACCCGATCTTGCGAACAGTTCGCCGTTGCCGTGCAGCCTACCCCCCTCCCAGCGACCAGTTCCACACGTACCTGACCGTGACCACCGTCATCCTCCAGTACTGCGTTCCCTTGACTCTGATAGGGGTGGCTTACGGCCGAATCGTGCAGAGCCTGTGGTCTCGCACCCACGTGGGAGCCGTCACAGCCAATCAACAAATGTCACAGGCCCGCGCCAAGCGCAAGTCCATCAAGCTGTTGATCGCTGTGGTGGTGGTCTTCACGCTCTGCTGGCTGCCACTCATCCTGTATCACCTGCTGACCACCCTGCATCCTAACACGGAGGTGTTCAGCTACAACATCAACGTGTACTTTGCCTGCCACTGGTTCGCCATCAGCAGCACCTGTTTCAACCCCTTCGTCTACTGCTGGATGAACGAGAATTTCCGGGAGGAGGTCAAATCCCGCTTCCGGTGCTGCTTCCGCCATCCTCTAAAGTACCTGCCAGGTGTGAAAAGAACCGGGCTGGGCAGCGCAGGTCCGCGACGTCAGCGACAGGACACGAGCATCACGAGGTCGAGCGTGCGCAGCTCCGCCAACATGCACAGCGTGCGCCGTGACGTCACACTGCTGTCGGAGCAGGAGGACATGCTGTCGCCCAAGCAGTCGGACGGCTTCATGGTCGCCGAGTCAGCGGAGCGTGACGAGGAAGTGCAGGACCTCCTGTCGATGTATGGAAACGGACGCGTGGAGTACCACATCTCGGCAGCTCACAACTGCATCAAAGGGTAAGACACTGGAGGTAAGACACCTCCCTTCTACGTCACTGGGACAAAGAGATGAGTAGACATCACACCGCCAATACGCTTCTGGCACCGAGGATAAGCAAAGCGCACAGATTGATAAAGAAAAACAACTAAACGATACTTAGCAATCTCGATGAGGTCTGATGAATAAGAGGTGATTATGGATGCTGACGAAGAAAACTGAGACGAGAAGTAAAGCAATCTCGATGAAAGACGATGGAGACAAAAGTATTTGGCTTACGAGTGCAAAATGCACGTAATGGACTGTTTGGTACTCAACAGTTGACAACAGGAGAAAAGCTTTCCTTTTCATAGTGAGTTTCAGAAATGATGGTTTCATCATTATCATCAGTATTCAGTACATTTATGATTGTAAACTGAAAGGTGATTGTTTCTTATCATTTCTGTGGACTACATTCAGCTCCCCTCAGGTGTAAATGGCGACGGGAAGTAAGCTACAGCAGACGGCCCATCTCTTTTGTGAGACGGAGAACTAACGGTCCCACCCTCATTAGTCATGCACCTGAAGATAGATATCTAGGTAGTCCGATGCACGAGACAAAGGAGGTGACGTCACAAATGTAGTTTGATCAGCTCGGGTACATCGTGTCAAGGATGGACCCGTGAAACACGTGAAGACGTCTAACGTTTCCGGTTTTCTCGACCACGTGACTCCACGCTTCAGTGAGCCTTCACCCAGGTGGTCACGTATTGAGTGAGATATTCTGACATGTGACAGTAACTGAGCCCAAATACACGAGATATTAAAGCTGTGTTACACAACTGTGTTGTTTCAATGTAACGCCATGATTTCAACGGTTCGGTGATTACAGTTGCTCTCCACATCTTGCTGATGACAGGTTTGACGAATGACAAGCCCGGGATGGACAAAGATTATTAGTGTGGTTTTTAATCGACGTGTTAACATTTGAAGTTAATTTAATTGTTAATGAAGTTTCTAAGGGTATGTGATTAATCTTTTCTGTGAGAAAGCACAAAAATCTGTTTTGTTGAGTTTGTTATTGCCGTTAGTTATAATTGCGGTAAAGATACAGGAGTGGATTGTATTTGTCTGTTGTCATTGCCATTAATTCCAGTTGTTGGTTGCGGTGACTTTGATGACAACTTTCTCATAGCGAAATGTTTTGTGCAGTATAATGTAAAACTTGTGTGAAAAAGACTGAGATAAAATGGTGGGTAAGAGAAAGAAAAGACACAAGAGCAGGACAGAAGAGATGGTGTGTCTACCGCAACATATAACAGACAATAAGTACATACAGGCCATTTTTTTTAGGAAATATTATTTTATCAAATAAACAGAATACGCAGAGTGTCTTTGCAAGACACAGTGTGGCGGAGAAATCACATTGTTCCTTAATAAATGTTTTATTTTAAGTTTTCTGTAGCATTACAAAGTAACCACTGGGTAGAGTATTTCAACAAAATGCTTAGTGAACCGTAACAAGGCTTTAATACCAACAGGGTAACTGCAATATTTACTTCTCTTTACATCCCACCAAATGAGTGAACGAATAAATGAGTGTGACTGTGATTGTGAGTGTGAATGACAGCACATACCCCCCACTACCGGCTGATTGTTTGGAGTAAAGGGTCTGAGGATGGGACCAACCACTCACTTGCCCGCAGACAAAAATACCAACTTCCGCTCAACCTTTGACACCGCTTCCGACTCGACCATCAATAGCCGAGGAAGTCAGGACACAGACTGCAGACCACTCACCACAATCACTAGCATCTACAAGTCTCAGGTAGAGTCACATGAGAGAGAGAGAGAGAGAGAGAGAAGTGAGTGGGGTCTGTGTGTAGGGACATTACACTACATGACTTGTACAATAAAAGACAAATCATCAGAAACTCGTGCTTCTTCTCACGAATCAGCAGCCATCAACTTGCAGTGTGTGTCAGATTTTAAAATGTTTTGTTGATTTGTTTGCTGGGCTGTTTGTTTGTTTTGGCGATGGCTATGCTACTGTTTATTTGCTTGTTGTGCTATGTGGTTACCTCCTCATCTTGTCAAACAAAGCAGCTGTGGAGCGTGGATTGGATTAAGTACAGTGCCATTATAAGGAGAATAATAAAACATAACAGTGAAACATTTATTTGATTAAATACATGAAACATCCGAGAAGATAACCGAAAAATAAAAAGTAGCATTCATTTGATTAACTATAATAAATTTTTACGAAAATAGAAAACAGAAAAGAAAGAGCTACCGGAACGAGTGGAAGAAAGAATCAGACATGAAACACAAAAAAGCCAAATCACAACTGCAAAGAGGAGGGACGTATCAAAGATATAAAGAAACAAGTAAAAGTTTGTGTCCTGTTAATATTCTTCTATAAAGAGGTTAGCTTGCTTTTCTCTTTCTTATAGAGCTGCCTGCCTGACTGTCATACAGCCCGTGTTGCTGGCACGGCGTAAAACACCAATTACCCCCCCACCCAACCACCACACACACACGCACACACACACACACACAGACACACACACTTTCATCTTTCCTCTTTCTTTCTCTCTCTTTCTCTCTCACACACACACACGCACACAATGTTCCGGCAGGTAGACAAGCGTGCAAAGCTTGATGTACTTGAATGAACAGCAGGCAGAATCCTTCTCCTGTTTTATTCTTTATTTTTCAACTCAAGTCTGCTTCGCCCATTGCGATGTGCATGATGATGTGAACTCTTTGAAGTGCATTCTTCGCCCGTTTCAAGAATTTTTTGTTGAGAAATGCCTTTTATTTCTTGGGTTCGTTTCTTTTCGTCAACTTCCATTTTCATTCTTTAGTTTTCATGACCACCCTGTTTTTACTGATTAAATAAAAATTAAACAGCTTCGCCTTGCAGATGTTGTATACAAATGTTTTGTTTTTTTCTATCGCCATTATGTTGTTATTGTTTAACGACAATTAATTAAATAAGATATCGATGCTAAGATGACATTAAATAAATGTGGTAGTAGCAGAAGAGACTCTTTGTTAGTCCCTGTACCAGCTTGTCTTATCTCACCGCCTCCATTGTTGACTAATGGTGTTTGTCACACATGACAATCCGCATTCATGGACCTCACACGGAGCATGGAGACTGTCATGTGTCACTAATTCTTCTGTCATCAGACTCACGAGGGAGCCACAGTCTTGATGTCATTCTTTGTGATGGTCATGACACACTGTGAGTCAGTCCATGTATAAATGATGCCCTTAACCTTATGTTTATCAACGGGATAACATTTTGTAGGCGAGTGGTTGGGTGGGCTAGAGGTGAAACTAAATAAGAAAAACATTTCTTACAAATTTTATTATTTTATTTGCATATTTGTGGCTAATTTTCCATCTTCAGTTATGGCATTTACAAGGAGAACATTTCTGTTGCAAGTTTTGTTCGATGTAGCTGTTAATGAGAAAAACAAATAAAACAAAACAAGGAATAAGCAACTATGAAAGAAAAAGCTGTAGAAAAGACAAAACAGAGGGCAGAGGCAGCTTCGTTTCACTTGTTTCCAAATCTCATATGTGAGTGTTTCTGATAAATGTGAGGAATGAATGGTCAATGTTTTTTAAACGGTCAATACACAGATAAACAAAGAGTCGAAATGCTTTGTAAACTTTCTAAATGGTCAGAACAAGGAGAAACAAAAAGTAGACACAGCGACTAAAGAGAGTTTTTCTGAAGGCAACCAGTGAAGGATGCTTCATGGGGTTGGAGTGTGTGACCATAACACTCCTAGTCAAGGATTTGTTTCAAGCCTATGGCCGATGTCTTGATACTTTTTCCTGTTTTGTGAAGCAGTCATGTTGAATACATGTCGTATCAACACCTTGTCAGAGCCTGGTCGGCAGCTAACCTTTAACCTTTAGCGTATCGTCGTGCTTTCATAGTCACGTGGTTTGTGGTTTCGTGTAATGGTTTATTCTCAGCTTTGAAGTACCTCTCTCAAATCGCATTAAACTTTATTTAGTCTGTCTGTCTGTCTGTCTGTCTGTCTGTCTGTCTGTCTGTCTGTCTGTCTGTCTGTCTGTCTGTCTGTCTGTCTGTCTGTCTGTCTGTCTTCCCCTATCCCCCTCTCTCTTTTTCTATATTCCGTTCTCTCCTCCTTTTGTTTTCTCAACTCATACCTTTGTACATACACTTGATGCTTGTCAGAAACGTCAGTCAAGTTAATGTTCATCATTGTGATAATTATAGTCTCATTAAATAGATCGTGTGGCGACTTGTAGTGAAGTGTGTACCGTTGCCCCTGAGCATCATAGGATACACAATGATGTTGTGGTAGCAGTATTCTTGACAGCAGACACAGCTAATGATGACCCACCCTTTCCCCTCGCCTGATGACGATGAGATTATGACAGCCACGCCCATTTGTTGCTTTCTTTCTCTTGTTTTCTATCAGTTTGTCCTCTTGTAAATTAAACTCTTAGTATGACTGATCGTGAATTTGCAATGTTACCAAGCTTCCCAACTGCTGTCTGATGAAATGTCAGGAAATGAAGTATAAAGTCAGAAGAAGAGAATGGTAGTAACAGTTCATACAATCTGAGTTGGACAAGATATTATTGACTGGACGACAGGTTCAAAGTGAACAAGAAAGAGAAGGATCCCTAGCGGACTAGAAAAAAATGTATGTATCGGAGTTACACCTACACTTGCTCCTACACCTCTGATTCCTAGCTTTTTAATTTATGGATAACTTTTATTTTCATTGAAAAGACCAAACATTTGTAAGGAAATTTCTTTCCCCCAGGTCTTGCCGCCTGCTTTGTCGTGTCCTTGTTTTTTAATGGAAATGACTGCAGCTCGGCAGATGATTTCAGCATTTTGTAATCGGTCTGGTAAAAATCCTTCTGTACCTGTATTCTTCTTCCAAGTCAGCCGAATGTCCCCGCACAGAAATGGAGAGAAGGCCTTTGCCTTCTGAGTTTTTGTGATTCGATTCGGCACTCAATTTAGATATTGCCGGGATAGCAGCCCGTTTCCTGAGTTTTTCAAGGATGTGACAGCCTTTCAGACTTTGACAGATGGAAGTTTAAAAATCTGCCCACAAGATGTCTGTGGCCGAACAATGAAAACCAGAACTTGTACCCACACCCCTGTCCCTGAATACTGCTGTTTCCAGAAGATATCCCGGGTAGAGCTGCTGAGCTTGTCCTTCATTAAATACTAAGCATGGCGGAGAAGGCGACTCTATGTGTACTGTCCGTATCCCGCAAACCTTTCTCTTACAACCACAATATAAAGGAATATCTGAAAAGATAGCAGATTTACTGTCAGAAAGATGAAAGTAGGGAACTGTATTTTTGTAGAGGGTTTTTGTGTACAAGACAATGATGGCCACAGTGTTTGATTCTATGGCCAAACCTCAAAGTGAAAATCACGAAACTCGAGTTTCAAGCATCTTTTAAATTTGAGATTTAGTTGAGCCATTGTAAACTATATTATAGAAGTGTATTGGTTTTAAGAAAAGATTTGTTTGTTTTGTGTTTGCCTTAGAAGAGAGTATACAAAAGATAAAAGCTTATTTGAATATTGTCAGATATCCATAAAGTGTTTTCAACATTGCTATTGCATGTACTTCGAGCATTCCAGACCGAGTCGTGTTTTCTTATGAATATCTGTGAGAACAGCTGATTGCAAATATTTAATACGTGTGTGATATTGCACTTTAACTAATTGTAACCATTATTTTGAAACATTGACTGTTCATGTCAGTAGCCAAAACTTTAATCTTTGGTCTGTAAATTTGTTAGAAAGACAATCATTTTCTGTTGGAGGTACCTGGAAAGGTAAACAAGACTTGTTACCAATACAACACGCTCGTTTTCATGTCTACATCTTTATTGTTTTTCCTTTTTTTTGTCCTAACAGTTTAGATGGGTGCAATGTAGACGAAGACATTATAGTTAAAAGTGTATATCTTTGCTTTAAATTATGTTGTACAGTAAGTGATAATAACAGAGGACATGATCATTGAAGATGATGAAGACAGCTACAGGTCAACAGGAAATAAAAACTACAGCTAATAGTTCATGAAAATACCGACAAGTTTTGTGCGATAATTTGAAAGCTGATGTAGTGAGGATGCGCTCGATATGGAAAAAAGAGAAATACAAATCTGACGTCAGTAAAAAGACAAGGGGCGATAATTATGCGCGTGTCATTTCCATTGTTTGTGTTCACCAAGCGGAGAGAATCCTCCAAAGTTTGACAATGCAATCTAAAATACAAAACACTTTCTCTTTCTCCCTCGCTCCAGCTCGAGCTGTTCCTCAATCTGTTTCCACAAGACAGATGGCGCTGTATGGTCATCTTGGCTATCAACATTTCCAGCTTATGAATTGAAGGAGAGTGGCTTAACGTGGTCAGGCATTGAGTGAAGAGCAATAGCCCTCGAGACACAAAGCTCGAGGAAGATGAACAGTGTTCATACAACTAGACAGCACTGAGAAAATGTTTTAGCACAGGCTGGAGTGTTATTACTTAAACAAATAATCCATCTGGCCATTCAGAACTTTATGTTATCCTCATTACTCAAGTGAAGGTTTGGGAGTTATATCCCTTGCGATTTCGTAATAATGTCCTTCGTTGAATGCTCACAAGATTTTTAAAGGAATTTTTAGCTGCGTGTTCGATGCACTTGTTTTGTATTTCTGTAACTCTAATCTTTGGTTCATGCAGTTTAAAGCTCGCACATGGGTAGAGCATTGCATGATGGTCAGGGTAAATATACGGTAACTGACTGACTCTAGGGACGATGAACTGTAAGTGGTTAGTGGTTAGTGGTTAGCCCAGTGAAGGACGCGGCTAATGGAAGCCAGAACTCAAAGATTTGGTTTCCTCTCTGCCTTATGCTACCTTCTTGTTACAACAAACAAACACCTGAATGTCACAGTGTATCGCGCATGTTCCATGTAGTTTTGTGAAAATCTTTCAAATGTCGTTTTGTCAACAGTTGCAGCGTCAACTGCTATTTTAAGATTGTTGTTGTTGATGTTTTCCTCGTTGTCATCATTGGCGAGAGCAAAGGCGATGACCATGGTACTAAGCAGACATCTCTTTGATGATGAAACATTGATCATGCCAACTGTTACAGAAATAAAATGCACAAATTGGATTTGTGTCCTTCTTTACTCGTTGTCACAAACGTGAAGCCAGAAAGTGCATTTGTGTTTTCTTGAGACAGAACTGAGACACGATGTCCCCATACTTTGAAACCAATTCTTTCCTTCCGAGAGGTCATGTGAGATTTACACTAATAACAGTAAATCTCCATGAAAACACCGGATGTCATGAACTTACCTAAATGGTTGTCTTAAAAAGATCACTTGGTGCTGACCGCCTGACCAGCAGCAAAGACAATACGAGGACTAAGTAGTCGGCCCTTGATTCACTGGTCACACGTAGAACACGAGATGAGATGTGAGGCCACAGTGCACCATCCTCACTGTATCAGCCACAAGGGACATGAATCGTGTGTCAATCAACAATCTGTGTATGTCCCAAGCTAGCTTCACAAGTTTTAAAGGGCATTTCATTAAAGAAGATGTAAAAATATAAAAACTTTTTTGAAAAGATCTTAATAAGCATCGCGAGAAGTGAACGCTGTCAGCCGTCTGCTTGGGGCCTGACGGAACAAGGAAGTAAGCCCCATCGATCCTGAAAGCACCGAGTAATCTCCTCCTCCTCCTCCTCCTCCTCCTCCTCCTTTCTCACAAGGCGTCTCTTATCCGCAGTCCAGCAGGTTCAGAAATGGAAATCTTTCTAAAAAAAAACTTTGACAAAAAGGCTTTGCCTCGGCAAATGCCTTTGCGTAGATTTGTAAAGAAGCTTGAAGCAAAAGTTGTTAGAGACAGTTTGATTCTCAAGCCTACCACGGTCATTGAGGATGTAGAAAATTCTGGAAAAACCATGCAGGAAAACAGAGACCCACATCAACTTAACAAGATCTCTCTCTTTCTCTTTGTCTCTTCCCCCTCCTCCTCTCTCTCTCTCTCTGTATGCACACGCTAGTAAAAGGGAAAATAAGATTTAAGCTGAGAGACAGGACGCAAAAAAGTAAAGTGTGAAAAGGAGAGAAATCCTGCACTTCAGCTAATTAAGCTTGATTATGTTCTAACAAATCTTACTTTCTGGCACTAAGATGTCAATCACATGTTAAAAAAAGAAATATGTGGCTATTAAAAGGTTTGTTTACCGGGAGTCTATTGAAGCCCAGACACTACCAGACCATATCTTCATAGCTGAGGTCGACTTGAACATAAAGATATTTTATTTTGAAATCCCTCTTAGAATAATCTTTATCTTGATCCCCACTAACTTTAAACAGTAGTATTTGGCAAACTCCAGGGACCAACATGCTCATCACTCTGAGCGATTTTTGATGAGGTCACGACCCTTTCACAATTCGTCCGGGTACATAAAACTGCCGCCTTTGTCCCATTGAGTTGAGCTTTTAGCTGACCCACCCGGTTGATATTCCACTTTACCTATATACTCCGTCATGATAACGGTGAACTACTTGATATTGCTACTGCTTTGATGATGATGATGATGATGATGATGATGATGATGATGATGATGATGATGATGATGATGATGATGATGATGATGATGATGATGATGATGATGATGATGATGATTTTAGGAGAACCATTCCCTAAGGGACACTGTTTCATGGACCAGACGGAAGTGGATAACTTCCTAGCCAAAGAGAAATGCTGCATAAAGAAAGGAGAAGGGGTAAGATCACTCAGAACTTTCAGGAGTGCTGTGTAGTTTATGATGGAAGCACTTTACAATCAAGTGGATTGCACTAGCAAAGTACACACTTGTTATTATATCCAGATAGATATTTTTTACCTCTGTGTGTGCGCGCGCGTTTATTTTGCAGGACTGCAGCAACTTCCATGCTGGTGACAACATAAGATGAAAGTTACGGACCATCAAGCTAGACGAAACAGTAGTGTTTGGCTGTGGCTGCCGGGGTAATGGCGCAAGTTGGCAATAAGCCCGGCTGATGTCCTGCCCCCACTGTGATTGGTAGGTTCATTCAGCTCCGAAAACAACACTGAAAAGTGCCATTCGTATCAAACTCGGTCCGTACTAACATTAAACTTTGATACTGAGGTGGGGGCCGCAAACTATTGTCCCGAGGGCCACGAGTTTGAGACCCCTGCCATACATCCTCCTTTGGACCCAGCCAGATGACACTGCAAATAAATCAGCTACACATAAAGAGTTTCATATTCAAGTGAAATGTAAAACATTCATAACGGAATAAGGATCCATTAACATATTAACTTACTTTCACCAGGGAGAGAGTTTCCATTTTGTGTAAATATACTAAGAGAAGTCACTCGATCGCTTTTGTCCAATGATCTGAAAACAAAAGTCCCGATGCATTGAGAACAATGCTGCGTTACATCCAATTTCATCACAATAAGTCTTTTTTGGTAATGCTATACATATGAATGTAAATGCCTATAAATCAATGTAAAATACGGGGGGGAGGGGTTACTAGGGGAGGCATGGGACGCCATGTGCCAGGCGTAGACTCAACCAATACAAAAATACAAAAATCTATCTAAAAAATTTGGGATCAAACAAAACTTACTCGTCGAAATGAATTCGCTGATTTACCAGCAGTTGGTCCTGACATCTTTGAAATAATACCTTGAAAAAAAGGAAACAATAAAAACAATGTCTAATTCGCGCCAATGTTGACAACGGAGGAATACTTTGGGCAGAGTGACCGTTCTTGGCCTTTTTTGTCCAAAAACGAAACGATCATATTTATCTTCGTATAATTTGTTATTAGTATAATCGCATGCTTGTATTAAATGTCCAATATCCAAATTGAAATCTCAGACTCATTTTCGTTCTCCAGTTCTACGTCCTGCTTAACGAAAGGCTCTTCTTGCAACTCGCACTTTTCCATAAACAAACAAAAATTTACAGCTGTCAATTAAAATCTCATTCATCGTATTTAACACACATATAGATATATTAATTATAACATTATATTTAATTCAGACTTTGACCACAGCATTCTTGATTTTTAAATATGCATCACCAACGCAGTATCTGGTCCGAATTTTTGTAAAACTGATCGGTATATTTAACGGCGTTCTTGTGACGAATTAGGTTTTTTAAAAAATTCACAACTGTTTCCTTAGTTTAAGAAAGACAAATACTTCAGGAGGTAAAGCTACAATTAAATATCAACATCGGACCGCAGTGTATATTGGTTACGAACAGCGACTCAAAGAAACTACTAGAAGGTTTGCCTTGCTGAAGGTGCTGGGTGACTGCGAACCACCACCACGGGGAAGGTCTATGTATGCGCGATGATGCTATGTGTATTAGGTGGATGATGATGATGATGATGATGATGATGATGATGATGATGATGCACCCGGTCCGACCCTACCTCACTCGGTTCTCCAGATTGAACACAAGCCCGCCTCGACGCTCCCTACAGCCTTCTACAGGGCTGTGCGGCGAGCTGCATACCGCTTCAAGCGGACTGTATCACGAACAGCTACAGTATTCAGTGGCGGTTAGGAAAGGCCAAAGCAAGGATAGAACGAAAATATAGAACGAAAATTAACACGATTTTAAATGATTTTAAAAAGTAAACTGCCCAAGTGCTTGGTTATTGTTGTTTTAATGAAGGGTCAACATTGCAGGCTACAGCACTGGGAGATGTGCTTATATACAGATATAAAGAAGAAAAAAATTGTCCGAAGAGCTTTATGGAATTTTTAAAATTTGAAGTTTGCTTTAATACTATTATTCTGTATTGTTATCATTTTGATGAGGAGTAGGGAGGGGAACACTGAATGCCATGACGTCAGTCGGTGTTAATTTCTTTTCCACTTCAAAAGAGTGTGAAAATTAAGCAAACGTGTGTGTTGTTGTATTTATTTTATTTATTAATATATCATCAATGTACTTCTGATATCATCATCTTTAAAAATCAATGACTACTATTTTTTCAGTCTTTTAAAGACTTCTTTGATTTTTGTTCTGCTACAAAGTTAGCAAGTATTTTAACTGGTTATAGGAGGGGGGAATCATTTCGATGCTGTTCCATCAGACCAACAAACAAAACAAAACAAAACAAAAACTAAAACAAAACCAACTTTGCAAAAGTAAACTGATGTGTTACAAAAGCAGAAGGAAAAAAAAAAAGGAATCATAAACAAAGTTGCCCAAGTGCTTTGTTATTGTTTTTTTCATGAAGGGCACGTCAACATTGCAGGCTACAGCACTGGGAGATGAGCTTATATACAGATATAAAGGAGAAAAAAATTGTCCTAAGAGCTGCATGGAATTTTTAATATTTGATGATCGCTTTAATACTATTATTCTGTATTGTTATCATTTTGATGAGGAGTAGGGAGGGGAGCACTGAATGCCATGACGTCAGTCAGTGTTAATTTGTTTTCTTCTTCAAAAGAGTTCGAAAATTAAGCAAACGTGTGTGTCGTTGTATATATTTTATTCATTAATAAATCATCAATGTACTTCTGATCTCATCATCTTTAAAAATCAATGACTACTATTTTCTCAGTCTTTTAAAGACTTCTTTGATTTTTGTTCTGCTACAAAGTTAGCAAGTATTTTAACTGCTTATCGGAGGGGGGAATCATTTTGATGCTGTTCCATCAGACCAAAAATCAAAACAAAAACTAAAACAAAACTATCTTTGCAAAAGTAAACTGATGTGTTACAAAAGCGGAAGGAAAAAAAATAAGGAATCATAAACGAAGTTGCCCAAGTGCTTCGTTATTGTTGTTTTCATGAAGGGCACGTCAACATTGCAGGCTACAGCACTGGAAGATGTGCTTATATACAGATATAAAGGAGAAAAAATTGTCCTAAGAGCTGTGTGGAATTTTTTAATTTGAAGATCGCTTTAATACTATTATTCTGTATTGTTATCATTTTGATGAGGAGAAGGGAGGGGAGCACTGAATGCCATGACGTCAGTGGGTGTTAATTTGTTTTCCACTTCAAAAGAGTGTGAAAATTAAGCAAACGTGTGTGTCATTGTATATATTTTATTCATTAATATATCATCAATGTACTTCTGATCTCATCATTTTTAAAAATCAATGACTACTATTTTCTCAGTCTTTTAAAGACTTCTTTGATTTTTGTTCTGCTACAAAGTTAGCAAGTATTTTAACTGCTTATTGGAGGGGGGAATCATTTCGGTGCTGTTCCCTCAGACAAAAAAAAAAAAACAAAACCAAAACCAAAACTAAATCAAAACCAACTTTGCAAACACTTTAAGGGAAATGACCATTTAAAAAAGTAAAAATCAGTCTTTGTCAATACACAAAGAAGAATTTATGTCAAAGCTGACAAAAACGAGAACCCCACTATTTCGAGCCTCCCTGTTGTTAGCTCTTCCGTCAGTCACATTGCTTCCACGTGAGTCTATTACCAATCAAAATCATCAATAAGCATTACTTACTTTCCTATTATGTAAGTATCTTTTTGAATATATATATATGTATTATCAGAGAGCGGTTTCAGTGTTATATTATCTCGATCTAAATTCCGTTTGTTCTCAGAAGTTGTCATAAAGTTTGTGTATTTTTATATGTTGATAGGAGCGTTCAGTAACTCTCTAATGAGCATCGTAACATTAAATAGAAACAGTAGTCGTTTATTTAAATTTACGTCACGGTGTTTAGGCTTCTAAGTATTCATATACCCTTCCGTTCAGAGAGGTATGATTATGAGCTATCAACATATCAGGTCTCATTCATTCATTGGAATAAAACCAAAACCAAAATGACAATACCTTGCAACATTAATATATTTAGCTATAAAAATCAGACAAGTATTTGGTTGTTTTTTTATAGACAATGGAGTAAGCTTTTAAAAGAACCACAGCTTTTAATGTGTTCTGCAGTGAAAGGCTGAAAGGTATGTTAATTTTATCTTAAATATGGTAATGTACAGCAGCTATTATACTACAATAATTGCATGCACTGATGCACTGTTCTATTCTACTTATCATAGTCTTTGAAGTATTTTATGCCGTAATGACATAAATCTATATTAGTATCTATACTGTTTATAGAAAGGACACATTATCACCAATTGAAGAAAAAGAATGACAAGCTACTTAAAAAGGCATTAAGGAATAAGAAAGAATAACCTGTTCGCCAAGTGTTTTTGGCAGCTCCTCAATGATAGTAGAAAACTATACCTTCATTGTAATTTCAAATGTAATGAGATTATGAGAAGCTTTAGGGATTGATACAATAATCTCAGATTACCCCCATGTCAGTCGATGCCTGAGTGTTTTGTATAATGATGCAAGGCTTTTGATTTGCTAGACAAAAGTGTGGTAGTGTGTAAATTCTACTTAGCTCTCTGGTTGAATTTTGTTCTCTGCTTTTGGTCTGCTTGACTGAAGCATTTTATGTCCAGCATTTAACCAGTTATTACCTTTTTTCGTCCCAGATGACATTCTACCTATGTAAAAGTGTTTAATTTCATAACTGTATCTGAATGTATAACATCTGTTTGCAAATGTCCACACAGTATAGTGTGTATGTGTTTTTGTTGTTCCCAGCCAACCCACGTGCTGGCTTTCAGCCAGAACAATGGGGAAACGAATGGAGAACCCTGACAGATTCCGCGAAAAAAGAATATGAGGCTAAAGCTCTTGCCATCAGACATGCAAATATTGATGCCAAGACAATATTGAAAAACATCAATAATATGGTAAGTCATCAATATTAATGCATTTTGTGCTGTATTTTGTTTCACTGTGTCTTTACTTTTTACTTTCCTGGTGTTTATCTATTTATTTACTTTTTTTTTTGTTTTGTTTTGTTTTGCTGCGCAATGAGCATTCTTCCGAATGGATACCTGCGCATTACAAATGGACATCATCATCATCATCATCAACATAGATTATTAGGGTGTTTTTGTGTTGTTGTTTTTGCATGAATCTGGATTAATTTAGATGCATTTTAGTTTGTTTTAAAATAGGTGACATTTTATTGGGATTATTCAATTTAGATATGTTGTTGCTTGGGACATGGTGTATTAAAATTGATAAATATATGTTGCAATTATTTAACCACTGCTTATTCTGAGAAGGTATTTTTTGATTATAGAATATTGGAGAAAAGAAACTCTTTTTCTATTAAAGCTAAGATGTAATGGTGAATCTCTCATTAGAAAAATGACTCAGTAACTGTATTTGAATTATTAATGAATATGTTGGTTGTGGTGAATGCTATAGCAATACAGAATTTATTTTACAGACAAACCTCTTGAAGGAAAATGAGGAGGAGGCCATAACCAGTGGAATAGAGGGGGTGTGTACTATTGTATGCAAGAACAACCTCCTCTATTTCAATGAATTTGGAAATCTCACCGGCATCAGTAAAAACCCCACCATCTTCAACCTGATTCAAGGGCATGCAAATGCAGGAAGTACAGACAATGGTGCATGTTTAACATCATCTTGCATGTTCTGATATTACTGTTTTGCATTTTATCTAAATCATCTGTATGATGTTGAATGTTGAGATTACAATCGTTTGTTTCTTTCAAAAGAAAAAATCGTAGCACAAACACAGTGGTTAGAAAGGACATTTATGCTGGAAGATTTAGTTTCATGCTTTGCTTACTAGATATGTGAGTACTGATATTGTCTCTTTATTTCAAGTGTCAGATCTTTAAGGTGTTGAACAAAAATCATTGTGCATTGAAATACCTTGTCATCACATGATTGCTGTGTTTAGATCTCTTGCAACATGTTTGTCTTGCAGCGAAGCGGGGAACCATTCGAGAATTGAGAGACAAAGTCATTGCAAAAATGTCCAAAATTGCAAGTATGTGAAATATCTTGTTTTAAGAACTTAATGATCTGTGATGCTTAAACAGTTTCTGGTACAGTTCTTACCTCTTTGAATGATGAAAACAATTACAGACGTAGTATAAGGTTTGCACATTATGCAAGGATGGAAAGCTAATACAAACAGTAAAGTAATTGGATCTATGGAATGTTTACTATCACAAGCTATCTATGACTGTCTGTGTAGCTGTAATATATTTGCTTTGTGTTGGTTGTTTTCATGAAATATTTTGATTTTAGAGGTAATAGAAATATTGCATGACTGTATTGACAAGGATATCATATTAACAGAATCACAACTTGGCCTTGCACAATTTCCCTATGAGAGGGCCAAGAAAGGGGAATTCACTATTAGTGGAATTCCCCCATCCTTAATGCCCTTGGAGTGCCCTGCAATGCTGGCTACAAAGGACCTCAATATTATCCTTGACTGTGAAGTTAAAGTCACCAGGTATTGAAAAACTTGGGCATGGTCTCTAGGTTAAACTGGATTCATCAAGCACTCCTCCATACCTCACTGTATCTCTTTTCTTCTAATTAGAGAAATTTTGCTGACGATGCTTTGTTGAATTACATCTTTCCTATGTGTACTTTAAACTTTCTTGAAGTGTATTCCCTGTTTGATTCTAATGATTTGTATTATTATGAAATGTAAATCTTTAATGGGTTTTTCTAATATTCGTTAACTTTTTCTTTATCAGTAACCTTTGTGTCTGGGTCCAGAATGTTTGTTGACTTTTATGTACATATGTAGTATGCGTCTGACATAATATTCCAAAAGATATTTTGAATGATAAAAGTATATATATTTAATATAAAAGAACCTAGTGAATAGTGAAGCATTTTTCTTCTCGTGTGATTTTTTCTACAGTTGATTGCATTTTTCTTTGTTTTAACAGAAGCCGTCTAGTATGCCCTTTTGTGGACATATAACCCATTATAACTTTCTGTACCTAATATGTCTCCTTTGTTTTGCTTGCAGGGTACCATCAGTGAGAAATTCGACACCTGACAATACAGAAAATCAAGAGACACAACATGCAAATGCAACGTCACATACAGACAATGCAGTAGCAGACGTGTTACAACAGACAGACACATTACAACCAGTACAAACACAACTTGTATATGGAAGACAAACACTTGTACAAGCAACATCATCTTCATCCACAGATAAAGAAGCAACAGAGAACACATTACAACCAGTACAAACACAACTTGTATATGGAAGACAAACACTTGTACAAGCAACATCATCTTCATCCACAGATAAAGAAGCAACAGAGAACACATTACAACCAGTACAAGCACAACTTGTATATGGAAGTCAAACACTTGTACAAGCAACATCATCTTCATCCACAGATAATGAAGCAACAAGAGGTATATATCAGATACAAGCACAACATTTGCATAACACAACACATACAAACAGCACATTAGACCCACACAGACAGACTCAACTTTTACAAATGTCACAACACATCAGCCCTGCAGAAACAACTGTTGAAAGAACCCCAGGTCATGCTACAGAGGGGCAGTCCCTGAGGTAATCATTATAAGCCCTTTGGGATTTTGCTGGTTATATGATAACTTGAACAATTTATCTTGTTACAAATGTTTGTCCCACCATTTGACTGATCATTTATCAAAGATATTTTCTTTCCTTATTATAGTGTGCTGTCATGGTTTTGCTTTCTTACCTTATGATTTCAGGTGAAAATTGATAGGGGTTAGGGGGTATGCCCAAATGCATCAAACTGCATGTATTTGTGGATGTGTCATGTACTCTTTGTGAGTCATTTTTCATATTTGATGTTTGTAAAATTTTTAACGTGTTTTTATTTTTTTTAGCAGCCAGCTTATCGCAGACAAGCCTAATCAGCCAAATGGTATGTTTTACAGTTATTGTTGTTATCAGTTGACCAAAAATATTGAACCAAATGCATGAAGTATCACAATATGCGAGTACAGTATTAGAGCAATGGCCAGTAGTTAATATGTTTGGTCTACGGTTGACACCTTTTTCATGTAGCTTCCCTGTGTCCAGTGACCTATGGAGTTATGCTGGTTAAGTCTACTAAAGCATAGCAAATCAAAGGGTAAAAGCAAAACGAGGCTTGAACTGTGGTCCTTAAGGCTGAGTGTTGGGAACACGGCTGGAGACCCTGTCCTATGAAGTCACTGCTGGGGAAACCTGGACAAAAAACTTACCCATTTTAATGTGTGGGCATTCAGAGTTATTTCAAGATGCCTTTATGAATTGATGTACATTCATGGTGCCAATGAATAATAGGCAGTCCATGATGATGGAACTTGTTTGTGCTTACTATTCTGGTTATAGATTTTGTTTAGTGAGTGCTATTGATTAGTTAATCAAAATAAAAGTTAACATTTGTGATATACATTCATGCAGAGCTGACGATGCATAATTTAATTAATTTCAATTTAGTCAGAGATAAGACTGAATAAAGCATCTTGTATATAGCGACCTCTGGCTATACATACAAGCATTGGAGCTTCAGTAATTGTATTTATTTTGGAGCAAAGTAGTGCTGAATGTACATACAGTAGTAAGAAAGCACATCAAGCAGTGTGCACCATAGTAAGGCAACTGATTTTCTCAGTAATGCATGCAAAGAAAGCACAAATGAAATATATCTGTGGTATGCAGTGTGTCTTGGCAAACATTTATCTGCTGTTTGTGTGATATGTAAAAATACCAAAAAAAAATTATCTAGATTCTGTTAAAGCAGAGACATTTGCAGGATGCAGTGTCTGATATCAGCTGAACAGATGGCTGTTGTGCTGCCCATCATCAGTCCCAAAATCTGTGACAGCACCAAATGTACACAAGAAACACCCTGTTTGTAATCATGACAGTATCATGCCTCTGTAAATCAACACCGATTTTTTGAACACAGTGCTCAGGCTACTGTTTGTTCCCTCATGAAGGCGAATTATGAAAGGTCTCAGTTGAATGAAACAGATGGGTCATAGTGAGAGCAGACAATGATAAAAGGATTTATTTCTGGAAGTTTACACTTGGTCTATTTATTTGTGTACAGGTACGGTAAAGAAGAAATCTGCAGACCAACACCAGGAATCCAGTGGAAAAAAGTCAAAAACAGGTGATAAATCTTTGTTAATAGATTTGGTAACACAGCGTTATTGTTAAGTGCAGTGATGTATATGTCTTGTCAGTTGATCATAGATATTGTCCTTTGAATGAGAAGTCACAGCCTTCTCCTGTACATTCAGATGTGTTTATCAATAGATATATCTGTCTGATGTCAGAAATATTTTTGTTGATGCTGAGTCCCAACTCTTATTTAATGTTATTGTGCAGGACTGAAAACTCTGTGGACATCAGAGGAAGTAAATATTGTTAAACAGTACTTCAGCCAGGAGCTGGCCGGGCTGAAGCCAGTATCGCGAAAAAACATTGATAGTTTTTTGGCCACAGAAACAGTTGTCAAAAGGACTAGTGCTGCATTAGGAAATTATCTGTTAAGACACAGGTAACTGCAACACTTACACGTCAGTTAATCAGTTAAGCGCACGTCAACGTGAGCCTCTATAGCCAGAAGAAAAAGAGTATGTTTATGTTGTCTCCAATATCAGCCTATGTGGGTGGGGGGGAATTACCAACCAAGGTCCCACTAGCCAAGACATCAAGAAGTGCAAATAGGGTTGGATAGGACACATCCTGCACAAAACAGCCGACACCATTGCCAGGTAGGCACTTGAAACCTGGGGAAGAGGAGAGTTGGGAGGCCAAAGCACACTTAGAAAAGATCAGCAAAGAGCAAGGCAGGGATTGCCGGAACCACATGGGCCCAACTAATGGTGGTGCCAGCTCCACTTAGAATGTATAAAATTGGCATATGATCATTGTTTCTTGTAAAGTTTGAAACAGATAATTTTTTTAATCTTACCTTTTACTTCATGTTTCAGGAAGAAAAACAGACCTGATGAGCAGTAGTGCATCACAGCAGCTTGTCACCAGCACTGATGATGCTTGGGGTGTTGGACTGAGTCTGCCGATGGGCATTTTGTACCTTCAAGACTTATAGTTTTCAGTGCCATGAGTTTACTGATTAGGGGTTCTTTCTGGGTACTCCAACTTCTTTATCACCAACCACCTGTTTGATAATGTTCGATGATGCATATGGCCCGCAAGATCATTCAATCCAGCCTGCCAAGGCAATGGCAGGTTTCAGTAAATCTGTGAGCATGTATCATAACAACTTCAATTTATATTAAGTGAGTAATCATAAATTTTGCGAGACAAGCAAGAAATGTCTGTTGTGGGATGAAACACATACACATGACAAGCCAGACGCGTATGCTTCTTGTCAGCTGCCTGCAGCCTATATGTGGACGATTTTAGATGCATGTTACCTTAACCCCAAATTGTGAGTAGAGCACTTCCAGATTTCCTTTAAAAGTTGTTCAATTGGAACAAAAGGAACAAATGGTAGTTACAGGCAAATAGTGCATCACAGCAAGTAAAACACAAACTTTGCAATCGCAATGTACATAAAAATATTTTAAAGACACACCTACAGCATTGTAGCTGGGGTGGGGAACATTTTTTGTCCTCCAAGGGCCATTTTGACAGCCATAGCATCATTCACAGACCATACAAATTTATCAAATTAAAAATTAGCCTGCTTTATTTGGTTAAGCTGTAGTTTTGCCACAGTGTATTACCACTTTTGCAAATGTGCATTCCCAGCCTGCCTTGCACTGTTGTCCTCTGAGTCACCATGATCCACCTTTTTGTAATAAGGTGAGCAAAATCTATGCTATGAAAAGCAAAACGAACCAAATGTCTAGAGTTTGTAAAATATATGTTCATAATTAAAAAGTTCCTAGTGCATGAGTATTAGTACACACATACTTCATCCAAATTGATGAGTTCATGGCATTTACAAAGGGTCTACTCACATAGACGTGCTTCACGTGCACAAATAAACTCATAAGCTCAAACTAGTTTTTACCAGCCAAATCATTTTCTCTTGCTCATCCTTTGGAAATCCGTGGCAAAATAATGTTGGACACCTGAAGGTTTGAACTGTACACTAAGGTACGCAGCAATGTCAATCATTTTTCTTCCATTGTATGAGTAGACATGGTTGAAGAACGCTATTTGTATCAACAACTGTCGTCAAACTAAGTTTCAACAAGTGTGGCTTAATGTTACACAATAACCAGCATCCTGTATGTATTGTTGTATGCACTGTTGCAGAATGTTGGTATGGTCAACAGATAAACCATGTATTTTGTGCTGTTTTCTCGCTAAAATCTGTTACTTTTCTAATTTTGAAAACATTCTGATGTGGTTTTTTTGTAATGTTCATATCATTTGTTATACATATAACAGATTCATTCAGACCTTGCAGCCAACCATAACCCATAACTGCAGACTTACATTTTTAAATCATACAACCTATGTTGTGCATGCAGAGTAAATAGGAATTGATTTGGAAAGGTATGAATATAGTGATGAATAAATAAACTTGAAGTGCTGCACAAGAAACCGACAACGCAGTGTTTTAATTTCTTGTCAGCAAACTTGGTGGAATGCACGGTAATTGTATTTGCACTCAACTAGTACATATGCATGATTTTATTATTTTCAGATTATACTTTGCAGCCATGTGCAACTCTTGAAAAGGCATACTTGTGACATTCAGCACAGTCGCTGGATGTACGCCGAATAAAGGGGAACAATGTCATAATTTGAAACAGTATGGGTTATAAGATAAGATAAAACTTTATTTATCCCTGGGGGCAACTCGATAACCAAACATAAAAAAACCATCACAACACATTCATGTTTCATTCATTCACATTCGGCACCATTCAAAAGTCACAGCCAAAACAACGAATGACAGCCGCAGTCTGTTAGTCCTGCATGCAGGTACACAAAATCGGCGGACCGAGGGAGCTGGAGAAACTCGACCGACAGGACATGCCTGTCATCACAGAGGATTGTAGACACTTTCAGAAATGTCTGCCTGTTGTACAGAGTCTGAAGAGAACTCTGGGCTGTCCCAATGACTTTAGAGCAGGTGGATACCACACGATGTAGGCAGCTCTTGTCCTTCACCGATAAACTGTTGTAGAAACAGATAAACCAGAAGGACACCACGCTTTCTATGTGCAATCTATAAAAAAGCTGAAGAAATTGGTGGGAGACAGAGAAAGACTTCAGCTTCCGGAGAAGGAAGAGGCGCTGTTGAGCCTTCTTCACGACAGCTTGAGTGTTGACATCCCAGCAAAGTCGCCTGTCGAAGATGGTGCCCAAGTATTTAAAAACGAACAATTTCCACCTCCTTGTCGTGGATGACACTTACAGGACTTGGTGGAGAATTCCGACGGAAATCAAAGACCATCTCTTCGGTCTTACTCACATTAAGTTCTAAGAAATTGTCATCGCACCAGGCAATAAATTCATTCAAAGCTACACCGTGGGTATCTGCTGGCCCGCTAAGGAGAGACAGCAGTTCCGTGTCATCAGAACAGTTGACGATATATTGACTTTCATGGTTACTGCGACAACTGTTGTTATACAAAATAAACAGGAGTGGGGATAAAACACAGCCTTGAGGTGCGCGCGTGTATACACACAATCACGTATTAATCCGGAATTTGTTTTCAGGGACGGATCAGCACTCTGGCGGGAAGGTGGGTGGGTGTTGGTAACTTCTAGACATTAAGTTGTATGAGAGATGGTCAGTATCGTAATGGGGACGAAGGGCGCAGCACGGCTCGTTGATGCAGAGGCTGCTAAATCTCAGCCAGTCTTAGGTAATGGTGAGTTGGAAAACCCATCCAAGCTTTTAGCAACCATTTCCTCCGCATTGGACATCGGTGTCGATCTTCGCTCCCCATCCAAGATACCATGAGGACGGTTTTAGGCAACATCGTCGATCCAGATTACATGACTGTGCTAGACACGCTTACGCCACATCACTGTTAAGATAGAGGGTTTCTGCATCATCCTAGGTGGCAATTAACCATGCTCTGAAAAGAGTAAACGCTTTTGCGCTCACTGTAGGAGATTGGCACTGTACGAGCAGGCTATTCAGGCACCGTCACAGAAATGTGTGCGCCTGGACGCAATATGAGAAAGTGAGTAGGGTCGCGATTGTGGTGAGTAGCTAGTGTGAGTGGGCCCTACTGTTCTACGCTTGTGTCGGCATTGCGCTAAATGACGTAAAGCATACTTTACGTGAGGTGAGAAGTGCTTAGAAGATAAGACTTCATTTACCCCAGTGTCACGATCAGATTATGGAGGGAAGCACTGTGCAAAAGCATAAAACAGGGTTGGGATTTAGGGTTGCGATGCGTCACCAGGGTTAGGGTTATTCCGTGTGACTAGGGTTAGGGTTTAGAGTCAGGGTGTCACTAAGGTAAGGATTTAGGGTTAGGGTTTTAGGGTTAGAGTGAGGGTTAGGAGTTTTGGTAAGGAGGGTTATGAGTTAGGATTGTTAGGAGTTAGGGTTTAGGGTTAGGGTTTAGGGTTAGGGTTTTAGGGTTAGAGTGAGGGTTAGGAGTTAAGAGGTAGTGTTAGTGTTTTAGGGTTAGGGTTAGTGTTAGGGGTTAGGGTTTAGGGTTTGGGTTGCGGGTTAGGGTTTTAGGGTTAGTGTTAGGGTTAGGGTTTAGGGTGAGTGTTAGGGTTAGATTTTAGTGTTAGGATTAGGAGAGAGGGTTAGGATTTTGGGTTAGGGTTAGGAGTTAGGAGGTATTGTTTGGAGGTATTGTTAGGAGTTAGGGTTAGGGTTTAGTGTGAGGTTAGGAGTTTGGAGGTAGGGTTAGGGTTAGTGGTTTAGGGTTAGGGTTAGGGTTAGTAGTTAGGGTTAGGGTTTAGGGTGAGGGTTAGGGTTAGATTTTAGGGTGAGGATTAGGAGATAGGATTAGGATTTTGGGTGAGGGTTAGGAGTTAGGAGGTAGAGTTAGGAGTTAGGGTTAGGGTTAGGAGTTTAGAAGTGAGGGTTAGGGTTAGGGTTTGGGCTAGGATTGGGTTAGGGTTAGGGTTAGTGGTTTCGGGTTAGGAGTTTGGAGGTAGGGTTAGGGTTAGTGGTTTAGGGTTAGGGTTAGGGTTAGTAGTTAGGGTTAGGGTTTAGGGTGAGGGTTAGGGTTAGATTTTAGGGTGAGGATTAGGAGATAGGGTTAGGATTTTGTGTGAGGGTTAGGAGTTAGGAGGTAGAGTTAGGAGTTAGGGTTAGGAGTTTAGAAGTAGGGTTAGGGTTAGTGGTTTAGGGTTAGGGTTAGTGCTAGGAGTTAGGGTTAGGGTTTAGGGTGAGGGTTACGAGATAGAGTTAGGATTTGGGGATTAGAGTTAGGGTGGGGGGTAGGGTTTAGGGTGAGGTTTTGGAGTTAGGGTCATAGTTTTGTTAGGAGTTAGGGTTAGGGTTTCACTAGAGGTAGCATTTATGGTTAGGGTTTTGCTGTTTTACCAGGGTGAGGACTTTGAGAGGGTGTGTCACTAGGGTTAGGGCTTAGAGTTGGTGTTTCACTAAGTTTAGAGTTATTCTGTCACCAGGAGTTAGGGTTTAGGTCTATGCTGTGTAACCAGTGTTTAGGGTCACGCTTTAGGGTATAGGGTTAGGTTTCCAGATCATAGAACAGCATACGATGACATGAGTTTTAGATACTAGGCAGCAAAACAATGGAACTTTATCCGCTTCCATATCCGCCACCTATATCTGCCATTGAATCGCAAGAAAGTGCAATACAGACACCTTTTTTGAGCATTACTACCAGCAACGGTCTACACATTGTTGCAGAGGGTAGAGGTCGAATGGCTCACAGGTATAGACTGTCCCTTTTTCACGCCGGATTCCCACACCCTATCCAAGCATAGCAACAGCCTGCTACTTCTATGATACGTTGTAAACACACAGACACGTATACAATTTTGTCACTCATTTACAACAAATGCCACATTCTTTTTTCAATCCCTTTTCAATTTATTGAACATACACTTTAACAACGCACAGTAAGCTAGCTATTGGTGATAAGTCAAGCGGTTGATTTACAAGGATAGTGTTTGTCTGACCAGATATATCTCCCTACTAGATGCAGAGTAAGGAAAAAGGGACAATTGTATGATAGATTGATTTATTGAAGAGGCCTTTGGCCCATTTCAAGGGGAATTCAAGCAGTACACAATACAATATAAAACAATGCAATAAAACATACATCATAAGACACATGAACTGTATGATGCGTTAAATATTCAACTATTAGTTAAATTTTGCACTTTGATGGCATCATACATGTAATCTGCTACATTATGAACTATAAACTTGCTAGTTGCATGGATAAACAGAAAGCAGATGAATTTTCGTAATACTGTTTAGGAATATATTTCTTTCTCAATATACTGTATCTTGGGCATAAGAACACAGCATCTGCCCGTTTCTCCATATAACATGGCATTAGGTTGCGAGAACGGACACTAAGAAAGCGTTTTAATGGAAACAAATGAAAACTTTCAATAATGTTCAAATTCACCCCCAATCCCTATACCTCAGCCCCATATGTCAAAATAGGTAATATTTGTACATCTAAAACTGAAATAAAACTAGTGGTGAATGCACACCATGTGTCCAAAACATACGTAGAATACCAAGGACACATTTTTTGAAAAAAACATCACTTGTAGATATCTGTTCATATTTTCAACTTTTACCGCCTCCTTTCCTATACGGCATTTCCCCCTCGCTGCTAGGTAGCCCCCATTGCGGAAAACATTTCATTTCTCGAGATTCGTAGCCAAGCTTAGCTGTTTGCCAGTACTATATAGAGTATCTAATTTAACTTGAAGGCCTTGTAGGGTATCTGAAGTAAGAATTAAGTCATCAGCAAATAATAGGATTACAATATGTAGTAGGTCAGGGCTTAGCTGTAGTCCATTTTTACCATGCTCGATAATATTCTTTGTTAACGTGTCAATGAAAAAGGGAAAGGGACAATGATGTGTGTGTGGTGGGGGAAGGGTACTGAGATATTGTGAGGATGGTATGGACAGACCTGTCCACCTTGTGGGGCCCTGCTGAAGCAGCGTTCCTCAGACATAACCCCATCCACAAGAGTGGGAAGGTGGGTGCAGGTAAGCTTAGGAGATGATAGGTCAGGCAACTCTAGGTATGGCAGAACTGCTTTGTTAATAACCAGTACATTGATGCAATGCCTACCACAAAGTGACTCAATGATTTTCATTCTTGGAAAATTTTTGAATAAGCTTCCGTACATTTTCTTACAGTCAACAGAAAGAAGTAAACAGTGGCTACAGAAATTAAAAATTAAGCTAAATAAACCAATCCAAAATGTAGTATTCCAGTTAAGTTCTTATGCATATGTTTATGTACTATAACTTCCTTGATTAGTAAGATGGTGCTTAAGTAAATAACATGATACCTGAATGAACATTCCTGGACATCAACTTTCCTGTAACCAAAAGCTGAATTTTATTTCCTTTTATTATTTACTGCCATCAATTCTAATTTTTATGAGGAGAACAAGCTATCAAATGGCAGTAGGGATATGTTGTGTATAATTCTTTTCCCAGATGATGGTCTGTAAACATACATGTTTAGATGAGCTGTCAATGGTGTGTGTGTGTGTGTGTGTGTGTGTGCATGTGTGATGTTGTAGGTGCATACCTGATTTTCTTCTTGTAAGTTTTTTTTTAATCTATATATATTTATATTATACATGTTACTTGCCCACTTCCTTTTCCTCCTCATGTTTTCAATTTGTTCATTCAGTGTTGAACTCGAGCACATTCCCATATTCAAATTGCTCAATGGGACAAACAAAGTTGGTCATTGTCATTGTCATATATTTTGCCATTGTAATGAACATACTGGCTGGTGGCTTGCTCCAGGGTTGCATATAGAGTGTGATGAATGGCTTGTTTCTGTGGGTGAAAGTGACTGGATGCCCCTGTGAATGTGCCTTCTAAGTACACTAATCAAAAGAAAACACATTGTTACAAAAATAAATATAAGGTTACACCACTGTTGGTCCAAAAATGTAGCAATGATCTTGCTACAAGCTTCCTCAAGTAGCTCTCATCAATAGACGTGAAAGAAGTCATCGGAACACCAGCAAATGGCACAGAATAGTCCTCCTCACACTCTGGCAACTCACAAGCTGCACTCTCAAGTCCAGCACTAATTTCCTTTATGTTATTAACAAAGAAGGAAGACAGCTGATCAGCAGCTGACTTGACATCCACCTCAGGAAGAACCGTACAGCAAGATGTTTACAATGTCAAAAGCCTTTCTGACAAAACTGACTAAAGAAAGTAAAAGTTTAACAAATTATGGAAAAGAGTTTTCTTCCTCTTCCTCATCATCAGATTCTGAGTCGATATCTGAGTTAAGATCACTAATTACATCTATTAATTCATCTTTGTCATCAGAATTTTGAAAAAGTGGTTGGCGAGTGGAGACTGAAGATGACAGTAGACTGGAGACTGAGTAGTCAATACTGACTTCTGCAAATCCTGGCTGCCCACTAAATTTGGCATGAAGATCTCTTAGTTCGTTTTCCACTTTCAGTTTACTTATGGACCTAACATGTGCTATAGCACGGTCATATCGACTGTCTCGGTCTGACGGCTGGCATAATGAGACATTCTGCTCCATCAGCCACTGCTGTAATAGGCTGATATCCTGAATAATGCGCTCTTCTTCTTCTTTTCCGCGACAATATTCTGCCGCACAGTTGGCTGCCCTCACTTGCTCTGTGTTCAGATCTGGTGTTATGCAGGCATACAGAGCTGACTCAGGATCTGCTAGCTGAGCTATTGAAATGTTGGGAAGCTCATTTTTCAGTAAGTCCCTGATAGACTGTAGTTGCATGCTGGTTGTCTGAAGCTTCTTTGAGAGTCTCTGGGCAATTTTTTGTCCATCTGTAGAATAAAATAAATTAGATCCATTACTTTCAAAGTTTACAATAATCACTAAATATTAATGGATCCAAATTCTGCATACACATGCCGTGCTTGAAAATGACAGGATGGCAACCCGCAGTGTATTCTTATGCTCACAAAGCAAAGCCAAGACCTACATCCCAATATTTTGTAAAATGACACTTCTATTCCAACATAAATTTTTCTTTGGATTTTATCCAAGAGGAAACTAAAACTGTTTCACATTAATCCAGTGAAAAGTGGCATACACATAGACAAGGCATGTCAGACATGAGATATAAATCTATGATACCTAATCCTCACAGAGTGGAGGGAAGGACTGTACCACTGGACAGCCTCTTTCCAGCATACTAACCAACATGCTAACCATTTGAAGGAAAGGAATAAAATACACACCAGCATATCGTCTCTTCAGTTCGAGCAGTTGTTGCCGCTCAGCAGACAGCTTCCTGGCTTTCTGAATGAGAGAGTCAGTGGTAGAGATTCCTGCAAAAATCATATATAATTTCTTCATAATTTCACCTAATAGTCCTTTCTCGCCAAGATTTACTGTGCACCATAACACAATACTACACTTTTATAGCTTTGTTCATAACAACTGGTGTAATAATACCTTTATGACCACTGGTTGTTGATATATTATTCTTGAGCTTATGCAGCCATTCTGCAGCAGTTCCTTCATCTGAAAACAATTGTGAGATTAATTATCACCACTCTTGGAAAGGCTACTAATAATGTTACTTCTAAGTGTTGATTAACTTTCTCCAGAGACCAAGTCCCACAAACTTATCTTTACCAGAAACTGCTTGGACTTCTTTTCCCATTAGGATGACTTACTTTCGTACTTTGGTATCTTCACACAGTTTTTGGATTGTTCCCATTGCAGTTTTTGTCTCCCATATGTGTAAGAGCAAAAATTTATAACAATTGAGAACAGCTTTGAGAGTATTGCCATATGCTAAAACCTAATTTCATGTGTGTAGGTTACAAGCTAGGTAGGGCAGATCTAAAGAGTTCAGGTAGCTGCTGCTTTACTGCACAGGGTAGGAAATGATGAGAGGCTGACCAAATAAAATGTGTGTTGAAGCTTGTTTTTGCTGTTTAACATTATATTATTATTGCATATGTGTAAGCTGTTTTTTCAATATTGTCATATTTGGGTGTATTGGTGTTTTTGCATTTACGATCAAAAAAAGAAAGAAAGTTTAAAAGATGAATTAATAAAACAGCACAGCCAGATAAAGACATAGAAAGAAAGTACTGAATATTACCTTTGATGTTTTGTGAAACTAGAACTATAAACCACACACTTACACTTGCTTTCAACCTCATCGATAATCTGTTTGGCTTTTGTCTGTATGTCTCTTGCCTTTTTAACTCTTAGAGACAGTATCTCAGCTACAGAAAACATAAAAATAAAAAGGTTATGATTAAGGTAACTTGGACAATGTGTCATAAACTTTTTAAAATGCAAATAAGATATATGGTAAATATCTATATATAGTTTACAAAAAAATAGATAAGGTAAAAGAAAAATTTGTTTCATCTTTTTAAAATAACCCAACACTTATTTCCTATAGTTTCATTATGCAACCTAGCAGTTATACAGAATTACCTAATGAAAGAAAATTCCTCCGGGCATAGTGGAGCAAAGCACTGCTTAGGACATCTTGCCTGTTGGGCAATGTCATTTCTTTGCTCCACGCAAATCTGCGAAGGAACGACCACAATCGCTCCATAGCCTCACCATCTATTAGTCCTGTTCCCTCGCAGAATCGCTGGCCATATTTCATCTGCAACAGCAACAAAGATATGACATCCATCATATGAAGCAAGCTGGGCAGTGAAAGTGGAACTGAAAGTTACGTCTCAGGAATATTGTAGAGAAGTGTTAGAAGACTAACCCAAAAAAGTCTTAAGTCTCTTCATCGCGATAGAAAACTTGCAATGCAGTGACTTTAAGAATGCCTAGTTGATACCAGAGCCTTATTTTAAAATTAAATAGAAGAGTCTAACACAGCTTCACAATGTGAATTTCATAAAGCTGACCTGACATTGTGTTATATGTGCATAGCTGTGAAATACAGGAACAGCAAATCTAAATTTGTCAGCCAGCTGTCCAAAGAGCTGTGAATGCTTCTGTTGAACAGAAATGAAGAAAAGAGAAAATTACCCTGCTGAAAAAAGGTTTCTTTACAGTCAGAAATCACAATATACCAAATTCTAATGGGTTTTAATGTTTTCTTTATGTCATGTGCAATGTCAAGGCACTTAGTCACCTTGGAGTACACACAAATATAATGAGCCTGTCATATATCTATCCATTGCACAAACACAGCCACATTCCATAAAGCACATATACATCTAAAAAGAATGACAATGCATGTACTCTTAACACAAAATTTTGTCGATTAATTATTGGGTGACCTTCCCTCTAGTACTTTGTAGCCACTCTGCTATGTGGTACCTAGATTATTGCATGCAATAAGTGGCCTCTTTAAATTAGAACAAATGCAAAAAATCAGATATTTAGTGCAGCCTGACATCATACAGGTGTATTACTTACTGTTAAATGAGCCTGCAGTGAGCAGGCAACATCATACATCACAATTTGCCTTGTACTGGCTGTGTTAGTCTGCTCTGCAGCAATCTTTTTTAAAATATAAACAGGATATCCAAATCTGGAATGATTAAAAAACCTCTAATCATCAAATAAATTTATTGGAACATATTTAGTACCAACTCTACATTCAGCGACTATTAATACCATTTTATCTACTACTTATTTATTAAGTTTATTACCTCTCTCCGTGCTGCATATTCACAAAATGCAGGGGAAAACCATGCTGACACACAGCACCAAAGACTCCTCTGATGTCCAACTTAGCATT
>SMMW01000058.1:600000-997500 GCA_004794655.1 Marisa cornuarietis
AAATGAGTACACAAGGAACAGGAGGAACAAATGAGTACACAAGGAACAGGAGGAACAAAAGAGTACACAAGGAACAGGAGGAACAAATGAGTACACAAGGAACACGAGGAACAAATGAGTACACAAGGAACACGAGGAACAAATGAGTACACAAGGAACACGAGGAACAAATGAGTACACAAGGAACACGAGGAACAAATGAGTACACAAGGAACAGAAGGAACAACCGCCCAGCGAGGTTACATGGCCGGCTCGTGTCTGACTCTCAAGAGTAATAATGGCACACGTCTACAGACTGCCGTGTCTTGGCCCCTTGGCAAGTAACGCCCTTGACATTTCCTCTGGACAACTCACTTCCCTCGATTTAAAGATTAAGAGCACTTTCATCGATTTTGTCTTCCGCGAAGCTCCACCGGAACCTTGCTTTATGGAACCTTGGAATGCAGTATCGCTGACAGTACATGCAGCTGAGAAAGCTATTTTCAGATGTGCCCCGTGCCCCATGCCAATAATAATTATACGTTGAGCATCGAACAGGGATTGTTCTTGATGAGACCATAGGTGCATTAGAAAGATTTTGCGTGCATACGGATGTGTGCATGTTTGTGTGATTGTGTTTAAAAACAATGTTCCAGTGTGTGTAGATGTGTGGCTTATATACGCTTACAGTCATACGTTTGTGTGAGATTCTATACATGTAGGGGGGGGTATTTGTGAGGGGTTGTTTGCGTTTTTTAATTTTCTTCTGGTTATTCTAATGTTTAAGAGAATTGTCTTTTTTCTTCATAAAATTATTGGTGATAATTTGGATATCAACACTTTAATTATTAGTAAATCTTCTTCTCTCTTTTCCTGTTTTGCATTCACACAATGTATACTTTAATCTATCTTACTCCCATGATGCTTTGCTTTCATCCACAACATGATTTAATTTGGAAGCTTTCTGGTGGGAGTTCTGTCGAGGGAACATGCAGGTTAACTTTTCGAAACAACAAACAAGATGAAAGGGTTTCTGACAGTCTTCACAATAAAGCCATGGGACAAAAAAAATTGGGCTAAAACGTTCGCAAAAACGCGTGAAATCACAAGAACTCACGTTCTGACTACATAGAGTTATCAAATAAAATAATATAAATAAATAAACAAGCATTGATATAGTTCTCATGTGTGTTCTCGTTCTCTTTTCTTTGATACTATTACACCCGCAGAATTAATCGTTATTCAATAAGAGTTTTCAGCGAATTGGATGAAAGGAAAATAATTCTTTTAAAAAAAAGCTAGCTGAGGTGCAACGGCTGCGAGTCGAGTTGATATAGTGACGTCACGATTCCAGCCTCGATGTCGCAAGTCGGCAAATGCTCGGACCTGCTCGCAACGGCGGAGGGCAGGCGATCATCCCCTTATTAGTGACAGCAATGTCATCTACCAGCTTCAAGCAGAAGGGAAAGAAGAAGAATGTGGCATGTAGCAACGATTTTTAAAAAAAGGATGAGCAGTGAAGGTTTCCCATTTCCCATCGTATCGATCTCTGCTGCACGAAACCAAAGGACACCTGAGTCACGGTGACTGTGGTCTACCTGTGGCAGATCAATTTCTGGGCAACATGTAGGGTTTGCGATTTGTCGTGAGGCAGTGTACAACCAGCATGTCGTCCTGTCGGAAGCCAGAAGCTCGGTAAGATGCAATCAGCGTGTGAACCCTTGACACAGGCGGACTGCTCACAAACTACACGACTGGGAGAGACCTTGGCACAGGCACACTACCTACAAACTACACAACTGGGAGAAGTTCGGGCACAAACACACTACTGACAAACTACACGACTGTGAGAGACCTCGGCCAAGAACACTCCAAACTGTGCTACTGGCAGAAGTCCTGAGACAGTCACGCTATTTACACTACTGGAGAGACACACCATCGGGGCACATCACTTAACTCGGCACGTTCCAAAAGAATGTAAACTGTGATGGTGCTCATAATAGACCCCAAGAAACGTTAAAGATCGCGAAAAACAACAGGTGAAAGTGACAATCAACATATACTTCAATCGACCAGTCAGTAGATGCAAGATAAATAATCAACGTAGAATTTAGGAAAGCAGTTAAAAGTCAACTTAGGGTTCAAGAAACCATTCATCCTGCAGTTCACGAACTCACAGCAGTCCCTCTCCCTGGCGCTTTCTCCTCAGTGAAACATCTTCCAGCTCGTATTAAGTCATCAACGTTCCCTCCGAGATGTACACTCCTCTTTAAATCACGTTGACAGATTGACCTTTGACACTCCTGACTCCTAGTGCTTCGAACATCTTTGAAAGAAACTTTACGTGTCTCCATCAGTACTTCATTTTCTGTCCTCGGCCAAGACCAGGCCAACAAAAGAAAAGACTGAGCTCCTTAACTGCACTTTTTTCTTGTTTAAGGTTCGGGCATTTTCCTTTATATTGCAAAGGCGGCAATTGATTGGGTAAATCATATTTACACCAAATTACAGCTTTTAGACTTGTGGGATAAATTATTCATTCGAGCACAAAACACCTTCAGTGGGCACAGAAAATGCAATCAGCCCACGACAATCCAAAATTTCTTCCCTTGTCGGCTAAGCTGCAGCAAAAAGCTAGTCCTTTCCTCGAGTGCAAATCAATGGCTATTTTTCTACACCGGGACTTCACCCCTGGCGAAAATGGCGAAAGACAATGTGTTAAATGCGCCGTCGGGAAAATGCTCAACATCATCGAGTTGTTCTTCGCCACGTTTTTGTATCTCGCTTCTCAGACTCCTGATAGATTTTTAATAGGAAAACATTTATTGTTTCTCTTAACTTACAGATATGATTTTACGTAACTCCGAGCTGTGCTTTTTTTAATACGCCATGCATCATAAAAATTGTCAGTGGACGCCTTCAGGAAAAGATGTATTATGTTATATCACACTAGATTCAATGCGTTTGCTTGTGTGCTGTTGCAGCTTTAAGAAAACAAAATCATTTCATCCTTCTTTTTTGGATTTATATGTTTAAAAAGCAAAATTTCTCTTGGGACACTGGAGCCTGCAGTTTCAACATGGCTGCAGTTCGTAGATGTATTTCATATTCTTCTTTGGACGCCGCTTACGCCGCACCTTAGACTACCACGATCTTTTATTCATGCAATGATAGACTTATTTGCTTGTGGAACTTCCTTGTAGCATGCAATTTCACTCTTTTATGCAAATTTAATTTTTATCTACTGATTTGTACAATACAAATCTTCTTCGTCATAAAAAAGACCCGTCAGTGCCGATTTTCATTTACAATGACAAAATCGTTCTCCGGGCATAGTTCAGAATATGTCCTTTAAACTTTCTATTTTCAGCAGCTTTTCTTACAGGCGTTTATCTTGTTTGTATGTTTATCTGCTGAACAAGTGTGAAAACATTTCTTAGATAAAAGACTGACTGACATGTTTATGTACGCTAGTAGCTTTTCGTGTCGTCTGTAAAATGACTGAGTTCCTTTAAAGAGATGCTGTAGAGCATTGAGTAAGAAAATTACAGAAGTTCGCAAAGACACACGCCAATGGTTAGGACACTAGCTTCAATGACATGTAATAACTTACACTGCTTTTAAAATACGTGTTTAATTACACGGGATGCTTTATCACTTCACAGTAACGATGAAATATGGAGTTGGAGAAATCTTTCTCTCATTTCTTTCTTACGATATATTTTTTCCCTTTCTGTCCATATTTAGTATAAAACTGTGGTATAAACATGTGATGTTCTTTAAGTTAATCACGCAGCCATTTTGCAAGCGTGTTCCACTGATTTAAGCTAATAAAAGTAACAAGTGCTAAAAGACACTCTTGTAAGTGGGAAATAATCCAGTTTTATCAAGTTTTGCTTGTAGATGGCTTTGTTAAGAATAGTGTCCCTAGAAGAACAGAATGCTGAAAACATTCCCATATTCCTACCCAGGTATTTTCGGCATTCGGTCCTGCTAGCCGCTAGCGGTACATCGTTCTGATGGGCTCATTAGCAAGGGTAACAAGGATCGCCACTTCTACCAAACATATCTTTAATGGATGCGTGGTGCTTGGGAGAGGTTCACGTTTTATTAATGCTTCATGCGTTACATCTGCATTCTTTTTGCTAACGTGTGGAAACACTTGTAGGGATTCTTTGCCCCGGAACAAAATCGTTTTTAAGAATTCTGTGAGAGTCAACGCTTTCCTCGGCTATTACTATTACTACTCGTTCACAATAATTTCGACTTGTTTTCTAATGATGTGAATGTGAACTGCGACCGATTTGATGCGAATGGATTTATGGCCGCGCTCCGACCGAGCCAGTGTTCTTGGTTTATTACCAGAAAGAAAGACGTGAGATAATAGATACACAGAAGCTAGTCTGGGAAACTTACCTGGCAACTTCCGAAAGGGGGATCGCTTTTTACCCCTGGTGATGACTTCGGTCGTTGGCATCGTGCGCTTCTCTGTTTGGATGGCCGCGTTCTTGGAGTTTTTCCTCTGTAGAAGGCACTGCGCTGCCTCGGAGGCTTCTTCGGACCTCGTTCTGTTTAATGACGTCACTGCCGGTTCCGATGTCACGCACGCTTCACCCCTCGCCAACGTGGGCTTCGACGTCAAAGGGAGAGAACTCTGTTCGTTAGAGGTGAGGTTGGGGTGAGAAACAGCGGGTCGCTGGCCCTGGCGGTCAGCATGCGGCGGTTGTCCGCCCTTCGAATGCAGCGACCCCAGATGCTGCTTCTCGCCGGGGTCCACGTGGGGGTCAGGAAGTGACTGAACGTGTGGCGGGCGGTCGCCCTGGGCGTGAACCTGTGACCGTCCGGCCTTGGCGGAGATGGGGTTGTCGGTGCTCCACGACGGCTTTTTGGCCACCGTCCTGCCGTGGTGGGTGTTCACCTGCGCGCCGTCTGTCGGGCGAGACACGCAGCTTCCCATGTTTTAGTTTGTCCCCTGCCGCCTGCACATTCAGTGAAAACTAAGTTAGCAGCAGCATACGAGTAGTCCCAGCAGTGCTGGCAGCAGCGTCAAGTATCAGGAGGGAGTAGCTGGAGTTATCTTGTCACGAAGGGGAACGAGCCGCACAGGCGACTGCAGCGACACCAACTAAACAATTGATAAGAGTGCTTTTCGAACTAAAGGTCAACAGAACTGCTTTTGATGACGAGAAATAAATCGAAACATTTTGTGGAGTAGAAGTCGACAGAAGTGGCTTGAGGAGGCACAGAAATTGATTTGAAGAAAGAAATGCTATTTCAGCACAGTTTGATAAGTAATACACAGTGTCAAACTCAGACTCCACGCGCGCGCACACACACACACACCTGCATGAACACACACGCGCGTGCACCCACACACACACATCATGGGGGAAATGCATATAAAGAGTTTTACGGTGTGTGTGTGTGTGTGTGTGTGTGTGTGTGTGTGTGTGTGTGTGTGTGTGTGTTCTTTTTTTGTCTACATGTTTAAAAAAAACAATGGGGAAGGAAACAAGTTTTTAATCGGAGCGAAGCAGGTTAATATAACAAACACAAAGCTTAGTTCCAAGCAAGTCATACAGTTTCTTCGAAATGTAAATGATCGGTTTTTTTTTAATTTTGGTTAGATTTTTATTTTAAAAAATCCTCGGCAAGGTTTCACATTAAAATGGCAAACAACTCGCAAAACTACAAATACTCAGCCTTGTGTTAATTCCTATTTTTGGATTATTCATTACCACACAGTATTTGTTTAACGTTCTATAGATTTTTTTTTCTCATTACCCTAATCATTAGAACGAACCAATTTGCGTCTAAATCCTGTAAACACGGACCTGCTTAATTTTACTTTAATTAATTCATTCATTTATTCATTCATACATTCATTCAGCTGGGATTACTAAAAGCTTTCACCTGCAGTTAAACAGCTAGAAATTTATGGAGCTTTAGGGATCTCGTGTTTTATCAAAACTCATACTGCATTTTACGATTTGCTTAGTCTGTCGCCCTCAGGCTTGCTAAAATTGACAGTAAGTAATATAACAATAGAGCTCACGCTCACATAAGATGTAGAGTCGTAGACAACAGATTGCTCCATGTTCCCGATTAAGAAAGCAATGATAGTAGCAGCGGCCTGGTCTATTCGTTAGGCTAGGCCCTGGTGAAGGAAAGCTTTCTCAGAATACACTTCTATCAGGTAGAAATCTTCGCACATAGCTAAAAGGTTTACATCTTACACTTCCCACACAGCTGTCCACAGACTCTGCCAGACATGTACAATTGGTCCTTCGCACATCATTTGACGCCATCGACACTAAGATAGCTACGAGTGGAAAGCTGTTTGCCCTCAAGTCAAACTGGGGCTATGAAAAAGGATGTGGACCTAATCTTAATAAATGTGAGAGAAATAATATTTGGATCTCTCTGTTTCGCATTTTCTTCTTTCCTTGGTTTCTCTCAACTCACGATAAGACATGTCGGGATGTGTAAATTTTTTAAAATGCAAGAAACCAGGGAAACACGTGAAAACATTTTAAAGAAATAAAAATATTAGCAGCTTGGTACATAAAACTGAATGTTTGCCAGTTTGTGTAAGACGATAACAAACCATCTATGAAATATTTGAAGAATGATTAGAAATGTCTGCCCTTTTCTCTTTCCCTTTATGGGAAAAATTTTGCTTACATACGTTATTCTTTGTACTATTATTAACAAAAAAAAAAACTTCCAGACCATAAAACGAGCAAGTCTAAAACAAAAACTCAGAATGTCCCAATGACTTTCAGAAAAATTCAAATTAATGGAAATTATAAATTGGATAAAATTAGGCTATTCCTTAAGATTAGCTTTCTAATCTGAAATTAGTGTTTGCAATTAGTATTTCCAAACAAAGATTTAAATACGAGCAATGCTTTTGATATTATTTATCCTAAAATCCTCTTCTTTTTGTGGGGTGGGGTGGCGTTAATTAGCGGGCCTTTTGTTACAATCATCCTCAGGGGAAGCTTAAAGCCGAAAGGTTAGAACTGGGGACAGCCCAAAGGCTCGCAGGTTCGATACCCACGAGGCGCAGCAAACTCTCCCTAACTTAATGGTGGGTTGCTGAGGGTACACCTGCTTGACTGAGATGAGAAAGGTTTTCCCTCCTCCCTCACAAAACAGTTGGCCCCGAGAAAAGAGATCTCTCTAACACTTCACTCCCCAAACGACCTACAGAAGATTATGGGGTGACCTTTGCCTTTATCTCAGTCATCCTCACTCAATTCTGCTTTTGCGGAGTCATTCCCCAGGCACTCGCACAGACATTTTTTTTAATTCTATGGTGCTTGCACTTCAGAGAAGATGCCCTCGGCCATAACGCTTGATCAATGGAAACTCCGGCACATTAATTATTGCTTTTAGATTCAATGTCCTCGGAGAGCCTCGGCACGAATTCCGCGTACGAACCTTGGTATCAACGTAAAAAGAGAGGGCTTCATTGTCTACCACGGCTTGCTATGTGCTGCTAAGACCTGATCTATGAAAATGGCACATATGACTGATTATGATGTGAAAATGTTGCAGAGCGGAGCTGTTGTTTCGAATGTTTGTTGCTCTCTGACTGCTGATTATCACATCCCAGAACTCGAGTTTAAACAAACGTTAATTGTAAACGGATGTCATAATTATGCTAGATCTTCGTACTTAAGAGGGAACAAACATGTTTCGATGATTCTGTGAAGAAGGCGATAACGAGTAAAATATTCAAAGATATGTTAGCAGCTAACGGCAGAGCCGGTTCTGCCTAATTATCTTAATTATCGAGCACTTTTCGCTGCTTGGACAACATATTCAAGATTATTCCCCTTTCCGACTGAACTAATGAATGTTTAGCGTTTCAACTGTTTTTTGTTTATATCGGAAATAAATTAATGCCCCTTCAGAGTTTGTGCTCAGTGTTGTATCTGTGCTGATTCTGTCTTAAGTCTTTTCCTCCACTCAAACAAGTGGCAAGAAGCCGTTGAGTTGTCTTCTCTCGACCCACTATTTGTCATAACATATATATAAACAACACATACATATATATATATATATACAGAGACACACGCACACACACACGCACACACACACACACACACACACAGAATGATCAAGGCTTGCCTTTACCTAACATCACGTAAAACTTGCAACCTTTTGTGCAGAACGTGCATGGTTCGATATAAAACTCTTATACAGAGCTGATATATAGCAACGAGTGTGCTTTGAAATCTAGCTTGGTTTAATTTGTTGCTGCTGTTGTTGTCTAGTGACCTTAGGTAAAAGTCATTGCAAAATGCTGTTTCCTAAAATCTGGGTGAATGCCTACCCACCCAACCCACTACTGTTTTCGAGATACACATACAATCATCCCCATGCACACAGAGGTTGAACTCTTGGTGCTCTTAATTAACAAATGGCCATATCTCTCATACTGGCTATTTACTAACAAGAGTTATTGAATTAGCGCATATTCTCTGTCTCCTCCTCCTCCTCCTCCACACACACACACACACACAGAAAGAAAGAAAGAAAGAAAGAAAGAAAGAAAGAAAGAAAGAAAGAAAGAAAGAAAGAAAGAAAGAAAGAAAGAGAGGGTGTGTGTCCTTCATTCTTTTGTTTTGAGCGTAATGCATGCAGACAGAAGACAAGACCAGTCCAAGAAACGCAAGGCATCAGAAAGCTGACCGAAACTGAAAGAAAAAGGTTAGCGACCTTAACATCACCCCAGTCACCTTCACTGACTCCCTTGGCTGATCACAATCGACAGACACTGCAACACAATGGAAACAGAGAATCTGGAATGAAAAAAGAACTTCCAGAAAAGCAATTACAGAATTGAAACCGAAAAGAAAACTCTTTGATAAAGAACAAAAAGCGGCGAACCCGAGAACCTGCACGTTGACATCGTAATACCAAGAGGACCGTAAAGGCAACATCTAATCTGAATAACACGCTCAGATGTCTTTGTGAGACCAATCAAAGGAAAAATGACTTTCGGAAAATGTCACGGTATAGTGTTGGAGCGCAAGAAATCGTCTTGAAACTTAGGACATTCCAACTTCTGTATCACTAGAACTCTCGGCGCACTGGAATGCGCACAACTCAGAAGCAAGATTTACGCCGTCTAACCGACCACTCAGACCCACAAAACACTTTCCACATACGACAAGTATTTTAAGAAAGTAGACCTATCTATGGGTTCATTTACGACGCTAATTGCTGCATATATATATATATGTTCGAACCTCTGTTATGTGTGACCCCAGCTGATGATACGAGAATCTCTTTCGGTGGCGCGTATGATACTAAATATGGCGTGTGTGTGTGTGTGTGTGTGTGTGTGTGTGTGTGTGTGTGTGTGTGTGTGTGTACATCTATATACAGGAGTAAACTGATGATATCAAGCAGGACTTGCTCACCACCGCCCAAGACAAGGCCTAAGAGGTGATTTACATCAGCCGCTTTGTCTATCCAGTTCCCTTGATGACTAACAGCCGGTCACCTGGCACCGGTTACGGAAATGAACAATTGCATGAATGAATGAATTTCCAGCACTATAGAAAAGCTGCATCGCTTGACCATCTAGTATGCAGTCCTTTGCCTTATGGGATTGTCTTCACTTTTTGTAATCGATGAACTATGCAATCTCCTCATTTTTTCTGATTTCTGGACCATGTGTGTTTCCTCGGTACATTTACTGGTGGCTATGTTTTGGATCTGAGCTGGTAAAGACTTTGATTGTGTTTAACGCCATGTTGTATCCTAGTACAAGATTTGACATTATGTTCTAAGAAATTTTAATCGCACCAGGAAAGAAATTCATCCAAGGCTAAGCAATGTATGTCTGCTATCAGCCTAAGAAAAGAGAGCAGTACAATGTCATGGGAGATTTGACGAGATATTGTCCCTCGTGGATATTGCGACAGGAGTTGGTATACAGGATAAATAAAAGAGGGGATAAAACAGTCTTAGGTTCAGCAGGTACACGTTGTGATAAATGAGAAGCACTCTGCTGCCTGTTAGCCAGAAAGTGAATGATCCATGACACTAGATGATGGTCAAGGTAAATTCTGTCAAGGAGTCTTCTAGATAGGAGATATGGTTGGATGGAGTTAAGTCTACGAGAAATCAGCAAAAGACAGTCTTGCATTACCACTTGATACCTCAAGGTGTTTATTCAGAGTATACAGGATAAATACTTTGGTATCATCAACACTTCTCTTAGTCCGGTATGCAAATTGCAGTGGGTCAAGAGATTTCTCTGTGGGCTTTAGAATTAGTGTGTTAATGATTTTTCAAGTATTTTCATGACCAACGACGGCCATTTTAATCCACTCCCCATATTCCCCAGCACCCTATTCCCCTAACAGTACAAAAGGCCTCACGTTCGAAGCATTTTTTTTTCTTTCAAACTCAACAGCAACAACAACGTTAAGGAACGTGTATGCCTATTTCCATTTATAAAATTTTTGAAACCTGGCAATACATAGCACACCCCATTTTTTTATCCTTTCTTAAATGTTGCAAGTAATAGCAAAAAACTGCACTGTCCTTGTTCCCTTGAAAAACCATTAATTACCAAGCTCCTAAAGTTTGAGCAACGTTTTCTTTTTCAAAATAACATGTGCTAATTGCTATCGAGACTGCAACAAAGAGTTTCTAAAAAAAAAACGATACCGTTTCCACAGAAAAAAAAATCGTTTGTTCTGTCGCGACACGTACACCATCCATGGTGCACAATGGAGTAAATACGAGGGGGCAAAGATGTCAGAGGCGTCAGCTGAGATCTTGCTCTGGGCTAAAGGGCAGTGTTATTAAGGCCCAGGCATCAGCAGCCTCCCTTCCCCCCCCCCCTTGTAGCTAGGGCACCGAGTGCAGACCCGCCACCAGTGCAGTTTAGCGGCTGAAGAGTTAGCAGCTTGCCTTTCATCTTTCCACAATACATCATTGGTAATTACACCAGGTCTGCGCAAACACGTTTGAGCGCGTGCTATTATGTGTGCGAGACAGTGTGTAAAGGGGGTAGAAGTAGGTTGGGTGGCTGTTTGTGTTTGTGTTCCGGGGAAAAGGGGCAGGAAGAGGATATATGGGTAGGGGTGGGTCTCTGTGTGTTGGTGAAGGTTTTGCTTTTAGCTTCAAGGTGACCAGTGAAACACGCGTGTCGCGGTTGGCTAGATTCGAGAATTTGCACAACTTTCTAAATCATTATCTATATATATCTAGCTATGTGTCTATTGATTTGTCTTATTTGTGTAGTGTACACATTTTAATCAGCTTTCTTTCTGAAGTAAGCCGGCTCGCAATTAAAATATGTTATCCTCACAGTGAGTCACAACTGGATGTAAGTGTGACGTTTATCGGTGTCTGAACAGAGATTGTGATACCCTCTCCTTGTAGAGACATTGTTTAAAATACCGTACAGGAGGAGCCTTGCTGTGCTGCCAACTGAACTTTGACCCCTAGCTGAAACTTATCAGACAACTGAATGCCATTCTGTCAGCACCTTGCTTCTGTCACAAAGCTAGATTTTAAAAATAAGTAAATATAATTCAGTTTAAAATGCATCCCCGGAAATGCTGCATTGTAAGTAGCCCCATGGAGATTTATTTCAAACGTCATTGCGGATGTGCTTCAATTAAATTTACATCCCGCATCAACTACTAGTTCATAGATATTTAAGCACGTATTTGCATATGTTTTACTTATTGAAAACAAATCTATTACGACTCTTGAATTAAATGCATACCTACATGAGTACATACATATATATAAACTTGTTTGTTTACCAGAGAATTTTCAAGTAAATGAACGGTTTAAAAAAAAGTTAGGTGGTTGATGGCTCAGTGACAAATGTGTTTGTCACCACAACAGTTAGAATCAGGGATCGTGGGTTCAAGTCTCGGCTGCGACACACCTCTCTCTAAATGTGACATATGTTTACCGAGTTGACCAAACGGTGGTTTTCTCCGGGTACTCCGGTTTATTTCCACCTGTGTGTTGTGTGCATGTTGTTGTATCAAGGTATGTAAAGCACTTCGAGTCCGGCTTTGTTGCTGAAGAAAAGCATTATTTTTTATTACTGATACAATATTTATTTTATTACTATTATTATTATTATTTTTAAAGTCAATACATATGAATTACTGACAAAATTTATTCCATTTTTGTGAAGCCTTTTTTTCCTTTGCTAGCGTCTTCTTAATTCAAAGCTGTTTTCATTAGCAAATGATGTCTGCGATAATGTATGAATGTATGTTGCCGGATTGCTGGCTGACTGACTGGCTGGGTGGGTGAATAGATAGATAGATAGATAGATAGATAGATAGATAGATAGATAGATAGATAGATAGATAGATAGATAGATAGATAGATAGATAGATAGATAGATAGATACTAATGAGAACATTTTTGTGTCAGTGCGACAGCATGCCAAGTAAGTGCTAGCAAGGAGTTCTGTTCATTGTACATACATGATGACGTGCAGTCCAGTAGGGGTTTTGTTCCGGAAATGTTTAAGGCTGAACATGTTTTTGTAGTTGAAAGCCACCTTCTAATTTGCTCAGTTTTCTTTGACAGAGCTGCAAAAAAAGCCAGCAGTGCTCTGCAAATGTCCTGAGCTGCTGTGAACATTTTTGTTTCCTCGCACAAGTAAATTTGCAACGGAATCAGGAGGAAAGGGCAAGTTACCCCATTAAAAATAATCAATGCTGAAAGTGTAATGAAAAAAATGTTTTCTGGAAAGTTCGATGAGAAAGTTGTTCAGTTCAGGCAAAACTGAACTGTGCTCTAAGGAGTTTGCAAGATAGTGCTCTTAAGGGCCTCAGCTGCAAATTTTACCGATACAAAACTGTTACGTGACTTTGCTTCAGTCTATGTTTACGAGGTGAAAACTACATCGCAAGATTGAGATGCCCTTTCGCATATTCCTACACTGGCCATTCTTAGAAGACGTGAAAAGATTTTTTGCATAACGAAAAATAGACGTGAAAAGTATTTTTAAAAGGAAAAGTAAGTCAAAGTAAAGTTCGGCTTAAATAATAGACGCTGTTCTTTCTCTGGATGTTGAATCTGTTTACAGGGCTGGCTGCCTTGCCATGATATACCCTTAGCTGCTGGCTCGGCGTAAAACACCAATTCCTCCTGAGAGGTCATCATCAAAACGTTGGCGTCCTAGATTTGGAGATAGTGCAGTGGTGAAAAGAGCTCAGCGACGAAATGTTTAACGAATTGGAGACTACTAGCATGGCATAGAATAATATCACAATGTAGCTACTGCTTTATTATTTAAGCCCAACTTAGCGTCAACTTGCTTTTCCCATTAATGTGTTCTCTGGTTTCCCTACTTAAGTTGACGGTTGTTTACTATTTCAAGATCCTTTATTAACCTGTCACCCTCTAAGGGATCATAAAACATTCAAAATCGATACATACATATGCAAACTATATACACGTATCTTTATATACGCAGATCCAGGAAGCAAAATATTCTCAAGGAAATAACGTAATCATTATGAAGACAGGAGCGCTTATTACACACAGTTATACAGTTTTTACAAGCACAGACACGCGAAAACAAGTATTTAATTCCTTAGTGTACACGGAGGCTAAAGCAAGACTAGTCATGTCGGAGTCTAAGGCATCAAATGGTCTTACAAACGGCAAAATAGAACAGCGAGATATTTAGTTTGCAGTTAATGCTGGTGGTGGTGAAGCAATGTCCATCCATTGCATAATAGTCCCAACGCTAACAGGGGAGGATGGAGAGGGCAGCTGGAGGTGACCTAGACGCACTGGCGCGTGTCCGCCGGCTCACCGTCTTGCACAAGAAACAAACTCTGACGGAGCTAGAGCCTGTTTGTCTCTCTGCCATTAGCACAGTCCACAAACCAGACGCGGATGTGACAAAAGATCGTGAGAGCGAATCAATGAAAACCCGTTATTTGCAGTTATCAATAGCTCCGGCTTCTCGGCTTCAGTTACAGTTATTGCGCAACTGACAAAGAGCGGCGCTACCGGCTGCAGGCCAGCGAACTAATCAGCCTGGCAAGGAAAGCAAGCGGTAAAGTAGTGCCTTAATCGTTCTTGGTCGTTGGGGAGTGAAGTGTCAGGTGCTATTTTTTTTCTCGGGACCAGATTTTTTTTGGGAGGGAGGGCGGTGCTCATCTCTCTCTCGCTGCCTTACCTTCCCCAAGTCTCAGTGGAGTCAGTCACCCATTCCCGACAGCTGATTTAACCCTGGGGAAAGTTCGCTGGCGCCACACGGGTAGCGAACCGTCTTTGTGTAGGATGCCATTGCTCCAACGACTTGGCTGTCTGCTTCCCAGCGAAGCAGGACGCGATTGTCGCGACGTCCATCTAAGTGATAAAGTGATTATCTCTGAAAAAAACCGAGTTATCTCGAGCACTCAGCCACCCAGTTTTTGTAGCCGCGTGTTCATCGTAGAGTTAGGCTGCGATCTGCATTTTCGAGTGCGGGGATTAATATTAAGTCTACAACTATCTGCCAATATTTTATTAAGAAAAGACCACTAGTTGAAAGCATGGATGACGGGGCGTGAAATCATTCTGTGACAAAAAGATTCGAACGTTACCATTGTAGCGAGAATGGAAAGGTTCCAGATTCAAATCTTGCCTTGGGGTACATGATTTTTTTTTTTTTTTTTTTTTTGCTGTTGTTTTTTGATGAGATGCCTGTTTATAGAGCTTGTCTTCTGGGATTTACTTCAGATAATTTAGTTTCGTCTTCCCCCTAAACACACACGCGCGCGTGCGCGTAGTTCAATGTTACCAACCAAAGCTTAGGAGCCATATATCAAATGTGTGAATCCGTGAAAGAGAAAACGATAAACACCGGTCTAAAGTACTGACCTAACAAAGCCTGTATCGATAATGTGGGTTTGACTAGCCGATGAATACTTGAAACTACTTGACGTTAACCACGCAGCTAATGGGGTTGTTCGCACTTTCTACCTTGATTTCCTTTAGTTTCTCGTCCTCTTCCTTCACTGAAATCCCTACTATGTCTGTTCTGTTTCTCCGTTCCATTCCTTTCTTCCAGTGAACTCCCAGATGTCTGTTTCTCAAGCCTTCACCCCTCCCTGCTATTCTCATCCTCTTTCGTCTATCCTCTCCCTTCATCCCCTCTAGTACCAACCGCAACTGCTTTTTGAGCAGTCCCCCATTCTTGTATTCCTAGCTGCATCTGTTCTATTTTCTGATTCTAGATTCTGAACCAGGGCGGCAGAATATAACAGGCGCAGATGCCTCCGTTGTGTGCATATAAGCAGGGCCATTGAGGTCAAATGGAATGGATTCATCGATCCCAGCAGGCGCTGCGCAGATAATTTAGTGTTCTTTTCTTGTCCCCCCCGCCCCTCCTCCAAGCCCCCTCCCCCGCCACCACCTCACCACTCATGCTCGATCACACACGACACGTAATCTTGCGAGACTCTCGCGCTGACGTGAGTTCACCCTGCCATCGTATAGTTGTTCCACTTTGTCAAAAGCGAGCCAGAAAACCTTCACCGGGGCTCGCATGCTAGTTTGTTCTGCAGTTTACCCGACCAGCCTGAAATCCTCTTGCCAATTGTTTATTCTACCTGCGCTGCACTCTTTTGTTTCCACGACAACAAAGAAGAGAAGCGTACGATGAGTCCAAGACAATGGAAATGTATGGCGTATGAGCTTCATCTGTCGTTCATCTGAGATCGACTTCGACCAGATGATATTGCGAAATTCTTTCCTGTTCCGTTAATGTCTTTTTTTTATAACAAAATTAGATTGCGCTAACTCTTACATCCTTTCATCCTCGAGTCCGCTATTAGAACTATCAGAAACAAATTCTTCTTTAATAATAATTATGATAATGATTAATGTTATTTTATTATTATTATCATCATCATCATATCATTCAATAAAATCATCAAGTGGCATTTCCTGTTAGACGACAGCACCTGCTGAATACTAACATTATCTAACATTCTGTTTATCAAGTCTACCCTCTTCTGTATATTAAATCTTAATATGTCCTCAAAATTATCCAGCAAGAATATGTATATGTGTTACTATAATCGCTGCCTGTTACACTAATGTTGTGCACTCTTGTACTGATGCTGAAAAGCCAAATAAAGATATCAATACTTCTATCTATCACATGTTAACTCGCATAAAGGAACACTTTGATTATGCCACATGTTAAATAATAATAAAAAATATATTATGGCCTCTATTCATTCAGTAACATCTGATGATGATGATGATGATGATGATGATGATGATGATGATGATGATGATGATGATGATGATGATGACAAGAAAGAAACACCGCGAACTAGTCAAAACACTATGTCGTTTCGACTGGAATTATACAGCATGGAGAGTGTCAGTCTCCAGAGTTACTATTTCCGACATCTGAACACCGCATGCTGCTGTGCTAGTGTGGCGCCGACACAGAGCAGGCGCAGTATGTTAGGGATGACAATACGAGATGATGTATTGTAGAAGGAGCAGCGGCGAGGGCCAAGGAGTGCGTCAACATTACGCAGAGAAGACGATCAGACGCTCGCGGCTAATAAATAATCGTTTCCGTCTGGAAAACAACGCCGTTGCGGGAGCCAGCACGTGCTTTATGCAGCATGCACAATCTCTTTGACAAGCTTACAGGAGCACACGCACGCACAGACAGTTTGCAGGCACGCACGCTCATCTAACTACAAATGTATACGCTAACACTTATCCATCTATCTATCATCCTGACAGTTTCCACATGTTTATATTCTCATTTTGAAAAGCAACATGTTTTCGTGAAACTTAAGAATGTTTACGTGAAGCGATGACCACAGTAACGGGATATAACTTGTCAAACATAGTCTGCATTACAATCCAAATATTTGACAGGCACGTCCCACTAGGGCACGCCAAGAGAGGGAACTCTTTTATCTAGCAGTTCGAACCTATTTGGACTTGGCATCCACGATTCTTTCGTTTCTTTGTTATTTTTCTTTACCGGCTTATTGGAGATCCCGTTGATCACAGCGTGCATTGATGTGATAAGAAAATTGTTTCTAACCTTAAAAGTCAGTGTAAGCTTTCTCCATCACTGTTAACAATCATGCATATTTATCTTGGACTGAACTTGAGGTAAGAGACCAGAGGACTTTCTTAAAGTACACACAGAGTCGACGATGACTGCGGACAATTTCTTTTACTTTTTTTCTCCACATTCTTATGGTCACGAATGTAGCCACCATCATTAATTAAGTCGCGAATCTAACAAGAGGAGAATCGAAAACAGCATGCTGTCCGCAAAAGCTGCTTTACAGGTCAAAAAAGTGAATGAAAAAATCTATTTCGCAGGATTTAAAATCCTTCCTGCTTGCATTTGCATGGCAGAATTACCGAGTCCTTACACCGAAACATGCCCAAGGGGCAAGAGGAGAAGGAGGATTCCTGAAAGCTTAAAAAGCTCTGTTTGGCTTCTGGAAAAGCCGCGGGATTCTAGTACCGGATTATTCTGCCGTGAAAGGAGTTTTCTCGGCACAGAACATCCTTAAGCGTCTCAAATGATGGCTCTTCTACGGCAACTGTCTTGACAGTGACTGAATGCGTGTCACGTTGGCTTTTCTGTACAACAATCAGTCTTCTTTTACACACCGACAGCCTTCTACCCTCCTCCCCACTCAGAGTGTCCGTCGAAATGAGCTTTCTGTAGTCCCCCCCCGCCCCCCATTCTTGTTGTGTACTTCAGCCTTCTATCTCTCTGCAAATAATAATAATAAGCACATTTGCTTAGCCTGCTTATTATCATTATTACAATTCTGTTCTAAAGTAATTATGAGCAGGTCATTGGGTAATGATGCCTTCCTGTGTCAATGTTAATAAAGGAGTCTTAACTCAGATAAGGAAAAACAAAGAAAAAGAAAAATATGAAGACTTTCTTTTCTGCTTTCTTTCATAGAAGATATTCGTCATTCTCAAAATGACTATTTTCATTCGGTTCAATTTTGTTTTAAAGGACAACGCGACCGCTCAGCGAAAATCGCTGGAAACAGAGCACAAAGTATCACAAAAACATGTTCCGGTGGTCTTTTATGACAGAGAAGCATGAAAGATTTTATATTAATATTTTTCTCTAAAGCGAACCTTGATTTGTCGAGAAAACAGGAAGTGACGAAACGAACGTATTTCTAAAAATAGCACCGTTTGCACAAGCTGAAGTCGAAGAGAAAAGATGCAATCCTCGGTAAAAGAAAACTGACCAGGACACATTGTGCTGTTGCTGAATGTTCCCTTCGACACTCAGATGGAGTTAGTTTGTACTCATGAAGTAAATCCTTAAGATAATGGCAGCAAACGCCAGTGGATTAACTTTGTTCAAACGTGCCATGCGAACTAATTGGTCCCCACAGCGTACTCATGAATTTGCTCAAAACGTTTCAAAATCGATTGTTATCCAGTCACTTATACAGTACAAGCAAGTCTTGAACTTTCAGTAAACCGAAGAAATCTTATTCCTACAGCAGTGCTTACTATACAAAAGCACGAGATGTTAAAACCAACTACGACTGCTGGTAGATCACGCATCAGATAGGCAACATCGACGGTTTCTACACCGGATCTGGTCTACAAGTAACATCGTGTGACAGTCACAAACACAACATCATCAGTCGTATCTTTATCCAGCATAATGCTCAAAACAACTGACAGTGTGAGGGCACCATTGATGTGCGTGATCGAAACAGCTAAAAAAAAAAAAGGAAAAAAAAGAATTGAGGGTGATAAACATATTATAAGGAGCTTAAACGGGAACACGTGCGATCGAGTATCAGTAAGTAAATAGAAAATGTTGCATGCAGCTAAATGAGGGAGAAATCAGTTTTTACATTGATAAACATGTTTCAAACTATCATGATATTTTTAATTGTAAAAAAAAATCCTTATCAGCAGTCAGTTGTAACTATTGTTGCCCATTAAGTTTTAATCTGATTGACTTATCAGTCTGTTGAATAAATTCAGTTTGGACCATTTAATTATTTTTAACTTCAATCAAAGCTTCTAAAAAAAAGTTCCAATCTGTAGGGCTGTATTCCAAATTCAGCTCTTTCATTTTTTGGGCGAACAAAATCGCTTCTTGAATACGACAACCTGAGCGATGTTTCTTCATTTGACTTGAAGACACCCACACTCGCTGTTACAAATACTACTGGCGTGTAAGAGAACTCATCAGTATAGGAGAGTAATTTCCCCCCTTCCTAGTTGCAGCACGGACCTTCATGATGAAGGTCCGTGGTTGCAGATGAGAATGCCGATATTTGAAAGCTTGTATCTTTAAAATTAAGGATCATTAAGTACTCATATTTTGGAAATTATTATTTTAAAACGAACTTAACCCGATCATAAAGAAATAATGTTGCGAGCGAGTTGACCTTGAATCTGTGCAGCAACTCTTATGTTTTTTCTAGTCGATATGCAGTACTTCTATTAACAGCAGATGATAAGTAATAATTAGTTTCATTATCTATGTTACCAAGCTAACACTGTTAATTAAAATCTCTATACTATGCACAATTTTTGCAATTTATGCGTTTGTCGCCATTTTCCAGTATCCGATATCCAACATTCAGCTTCAGGACTGACAATTATGAAGCAGGGGTGACGTTACCTCAGGTTTGGGCATGGACCGGAAACTTTGCGGTGTCCTGTAATCGAAAACCGGCGCAGACCAACCTGATCGGATGGTAGTCTAGATTCCCCCGTCTCTGGAACGGCTTTGCCTTTGCTTGGACTGTCAGTCCTGAACGAAGGGAAAGCAAACTCGATGGGCACAGATAAATCTCTTTTTCATGACTACCGCTCCAGAGAAGACTAAGTTTGCTTTAGAAAAAAATTCTAATGACATTGATGGAAAAGTAAAGCAGGATCTATTTTAAGAGTTAAGAGTTTGCTCTTCGCGTTTCAAAGTCTGAAACTGTTTGGGAAATGAAATCTCCATCCAAATATCCATTAAAGAATGATCTTGAGGAACACCTAAGGGAATGTAAAAATATTTTTAAGAGAGAGCTGAGTCTAATTGAAACTAATCAGTGAACTTGATATCTCTCATCGATGTCAGGCTGGACGAATGGTTTTCTTTAATTTACGCAAAGAATAAAATAAACAATTAGGCCAAAAGAAACTTTCACACCACCGGCAATGTCATCGTACTAGAAGACGAAGCAGCATTACAGAAATCGGTCTTTACATCCTAAGATTCCATGTTTTTTTTTGATTAACATCTTTCCAAGCTTTGATGAGCTTCACACTAAGGTCTGTTCTTTTGAACTTCAAAGTTTTCATTAAACACAAACAGTCTTACCTTTTGGCTACTCTCACATTCTTCCAGCCAGAAGATGAAGAGGGACGTTAATCCAGGGGCTTGGAGGTTTGACAGAAAAAGGGTAAATCGGAGTCACTAGAGACGGTGTGGAAACTATAGGACAGGCGATGTGGAAGGCGGCGAGGTTGATGCACACATGCGATTCTATGATTTCGTCGCTGCCTCGACAGCCTCGGCTTTATAACGTTGATAGATCGGAAATATCTCTCACCCAGTTTTCTCGCTTGGCATTCGTCGCGCCCGGAACAAATGAAGGTCGATTTCACAACGTGTGTTAAAAAAAACGTGAATAAAATATCAGGCGGAAGCAGAGACATCAGCGACAAATGGATAGAGCTGTTCTCGAACCTGTCTCTCTAGCTGACAAATCTTTGCCTGGGTTGATGCTGCTGTGGGGATGTTCGTTATAGCGGTCGTGGAGGAAGCTGTCGACGTCTCATGGAAGAATGGATGATACTCTGACAATTTTCTTTGTAATTAAAAGATTTAAGTTTTCTGTCTCTCACGATATCGGAGTAATAAAAGTTCTCTGTGTCTGGAGAATTCAAAACGACGAATGTCTTCTGTTTCTCTTTACCTCAAAGTGATGAAAGTTCAATGTTTATCGAAACGTCAGAGAGATGACAAGTTTTTGTATTTCAATACTTAAAGAGATAAAAGGCTTCTGTCTCTCGAGACTCCACAACAATGACAGGTTTCAGTAACTCCAAACTTCAGAGAGATGAAAAGGTTTACCTCAAGACTTCAAAAAGATACAAACTTTACGCACTACGTGGCTTCAGCGTGATGCAATGTTTCTGAATCTCGAACTTCAAGGCGTCAGAAAGAGGCTAGAACAGCAAGAAACTCTGTGAGAATGGCAACGTAATGAAGAAACAGGTTAATGTTTATGTTGTCACTAGGAGATGGATGGCCTGCTGGCATCGACAGTCCCGCAAGTCCGCGCGGAACGCGCAACAATTTTGTCTTACCATAGCATGTCTCGCCTCTGATCTCACTGGGGCAGGGGACATCACTCTCTTGCACGCCAAGGAAAAGAACTCTTTTTTTCTTCATGTCGGCAACGGACAACATGATGCTGACACTATTTTCTAAGGCAAATGCCGCAGTCAGATAATGTGTAAATATTTCCTGGAATAATTCTGTTTCTGTGTCTGGCTCCATTATTTTACAGCTTATGCCGCATTCATGAAAGTTAAATCATTACTATCCTGCTCAAAAAAAGAACTCATGAACGGGATGTGATTTTCGGCATACATCATCCACATTTGCATATTTATGCAATTTTTATTACCACGGGGAAGGGAGGAGTTTTGAGAAACAAATATGCTTTATTTTGTTTAAAAAAATCTGTTAAGTCCATAGCTTCTGTGCATTTATTGTAGACTCCCTCGTTTTCTTTCAGTCTGACAGAATGACACAGAAATAAGTGACAATGGCTAAGAGATTTGCGAGAAACGGTGACCAGAGGACTTTGGAGAGTGATCAATGTCTAATTTTAGACGATGGTGCTCATTATGAGAGGTAAGTTATTGACACATACACTCAGCAGTTGACATCCCACCTAGACCGCTACAGCTTGTTGGATAAATTCCAGTCGGCGTACAGACCCAAGCACAGTTGTGAGACAGCCCTTCTGCGTCTTATGAACGAACTTCTGTGCAGTGCGGATGCAGGGAACGTGACTCTTGTGGTCCTTCTTGATCAGAGTGCGGCCTTTGATGTCATTGATCACACCACTCTACTAACTCGTCTTCAGATGGAGATGGGCATTGGTAGTTCCGCCTTGCAGTGGTTTCATTCCTACCTCAGTGACCGTACACAAAGGGTGATGTTCAATTAAGTTTCTTCAGTGACAGTTCCATTGCAGTGTGGTGTCCCGCTGGGCTCTGTTTTGGGCCCGGTTTTATTTTCTATTTACACATCTCGGCTTGGTCCCCTCATTGAGAAGCATAATGTGAACCGCAAGATGTTTGCAGATGATACTGAACTCTATCGTTCGTTCAGTACAGACAGTGAGTCGGTGCGTGAGGCAGTCTGTGTGGTAGAAGAGTGTTGTTTAGAGGTAAAGTCATGGATGCTAAGGAACAAACTCAAGCTTAATGACGAGAAGACAGAGGCGATGCTATGTGGTTCCAAGTTTAGCCTTAGCAAAGTCTCTCTAGACTCCATCCAATTGGGTCAAGCTAGAATCCCCTTCTCCAGCTCCGTATGGAACCTTGGACTCTATGTCAACAATCCTTTAACTATGTCTGATCATGTCAGTTTTGTGGTCAAGGCATGTTATTTTCACATCCGCACACTTGGACAACTCCAACCCATTCTCAGTAAGAAGACTGCAAATGCAGTTGCTGTGTCCCTCATTCATTCAAGGTTAGATTATGCAAACAGCTGCCTCTGGGAATTTCAAAGAGTGAGTTGTTGAGGCTTCAGTGAGTGCAAAATACGGCTGCTAGAATAGTTGCATGAAAGAAAAAGACTGACCATATTACTCCCATATTATGTGACCTACACTGGCTTCCTGTGGAGAAAAGGATTGACCACAAATTGTTAACCCTGACGTATGGCTGCCTTCACGACCTTGCGCCTGCATATCTTTTTTTTTAAACATTTATTCACAGATACAAAACGCATGTAATACAGTATTTTACAATATGAAAAACAAACATTTGCACATAAGGTAACATTCATTTAAGAGTACATCCATCCACCAAGCAAGCCATCCAACAAACAAACAAAGTATAAAAATCATGTCTACATGACAAGTTGTCTATAGGGTTGCCAGAGTTTAGCAAACTTTTCTTCGTTTATTTCTAAACATGCATTAAATTTTTCAATTTTATACCTGAGTTTCAATATTCGAATAAAGGGTTCTAGCTGCGGGATGGTTTTTTTTTTTTTTTAAATCTGCAAGACTAAATGTATGCTTTAGCCGGTAGTATAATTAAGTCAAGTACAGCATCTGTCTCTAAGTCATTACTGCCTCCAAAAAGTACAAGATGTTCATTGATAATTAAATTTGGAGCATTTTTACATTTGTCTAATATAAAATTTTGTAAGTTTCTCCAAAAATCCTTAACATAGATACAATTCCCAAATATATGCTGAATACTTTCTTTTTCACATCTGCAAAGGCTACAGACATCATCATCTTCTAGTTCCATGTGGAATATAATTACTTTTGTCCCCAAAATTCTTTGAAGCACTCTGATTTGAAGCCATTTTAACTTGATATCTTTTATATTAGCCATTGCTTTAAATATAACATGCCAGTCAACATTTCTATTTACCTTTTCATCCCATTTTAAACAACAGCTTGGCATGCATGTGTTAGATATCATTCTATCATAGTATAGTCTTGCACCTTTCTGTGCTGATCGAATTATTTTAAGAGTTTTGTTTGTCATATGTAGTTGGAGATAACTCTGTTATATTCATTCTGTTTAAATTTATGTATGTCTTTATGGCCTTTATTTCACCATTAAAAGAGACAAAGTTAATGTTAACATCATATTTATTTTTAACGGCTTGATATGATAAAAAGTTTCCTCTTTCGTCTATTAGGTGTTTAATCAAGTATATATCTTTCTCCATCCAGCTCTTATATAGAATTGGTTTATTTTCAATCTTAATTCTATCATTACTGAAGATAGCTTCTATCAGGATTTCTTCATGTTTTTTGCACACTATACTCTCTCCAAATATCCTATATGCTTTTAATACATCTGTCCAGAAGCTGTTTGCATTTATAAAGGGGCATACTGCGGGGCCAAGTTTGTCTAAGTATTCTATTATTTTATGTGTGGACATGAGATTTCTTTTCCAGCTGTGGTTGGTTTTTTTAATTTTCCGCAGCCATGATAGTTTTAATGCATTCATATGAGTTCTAACATCAGGTATGCCCATGCTCCCAGAATAAATATTTTTAATGGACATTTATCTGTTAATTTTATCATTTTTACCATTCCAAACAAACCTAGAGATGGATTTCTGTAAGTCATTTATAATATAGTCTGGAGGGTTTTAGGTAGCAGTAGCCACAGGTGTACCAGCTTTGACAAGATTAAGGACTTAAGTATTGCTACTCTCCCTAATGGAGTTAACTGTCTCTTTAACCATATTTTATATAGCATTCTGATTTCAGCAAGCTTGCTATCATAGTTTAATTTTATATTGTCTTTGAAATTATTTGTAAACCAAAGGCCAAGAATTTTAATTTTTTCTGGATTCCACTGCATCTGTAAATGTGGTAAGAACTTAACTGGTGAACTTGTTTTGCTCCCTAGCCATATTGCACTTGATTTATCAGTGTTTAGTACTAATCTTCACTATTATTATTATTATCCGGATATCTTTCCAAATATATCTAACGTGCTCATGGATTCTTCAAAAGATAGTCTGTCATCTTCCAAGGTTAGCTCTGTATCATCTGCGTACTGTACTATTTTACTTTCAGAGTTGTGGATTTGTATACCTTTTATATATTTATTTTTCCTAATCAATATAGCTAGAGTTTCTACGCACAGACTGAATAAATTAGGCGAGATGGGGTCCCCCTGCCTGCAGCCTCTTTTAATTTGGAGCCATGCGGATAATTTGCCGTTCACTGACACACTTGGTTTGATATTGGTATATAGGGTGGTGATCCATTTACAGAAAAGGAATGTAAAACATCAATCATAAAACTCCAACTAATACTATCGAAGGTTTTCTCAAAGTTAAGGCATACTAGTAAACCAGGTTGTTTATTTGCATTTAAATGTTCAATCAGATCATATATCAGTCTAATGTTATCCCCAAGATATCTTCCATGGATAAAGCCAGACTGATCCTTATGGTAGCACTTTTTCATTCTATTTGTGATGCATGATGTACCAATCTTATAAATTGCATTTAAGAGAGTGATTGGTCTCCAGTTTTTAATTTGATCTCTAGGTTTATCTGTTTTAGGTATACATATAATAACACCTTTTTTTGTGTAGTTGATAACTCTCCTTTTAGAAAGCACTCATTCAGTGATCTAACAATGAAAGGGCCAAGCTGTTTCCAGAAAACAAAAAAACTCTACGGTAAATCCATCGCTTCTTGGGCTTTTATCATTAGACATGCTTTTTACAACCTGACCTGCTTTGTCTAAAGTGATCATTCCTTCTAGTAGATTAAGTTCAGGTTCAGTAAGTTTTGGCATATCTTCTCTGATGTCATTAAAGTTAAAGTTTAGAACTGCTCATTCAGACTAAGGTAAAGGTAAAGGTCATCCCATAACCTTTTCAGGTCGTAGGGGAGTGAGGTGTTAGAGACCCCACTTTTCTCGGGGCCAGCATTTACATGAGGGTGGTGCCAATCTCCTCTCCCTCGCTGCCTTACCTTCCCTAACCCTCTATGGAGTCAGGTACCCATTCCCGTCAGCTGGGTCGACTGGGGGAAGTTTGCTGCGCTTATTGGGAATTGAACCAGCGCGCTCTCGGTTCGGAAGCCAGCGCTCTAACCACTCGGCCATCCGCTTCAGACTAAAGATTAGAGAAAATGGTTTGCACCTCAGCTCTTATTTCTTCTGGTCTTGTGGTGTTTTCCCCATTTTGCTTTTGTAATTTTCGAATTTTTTTACTTACATAATTGCATTTTTCTAATGAACAAAAATATAGACTGACTTTCCTTCTGCTATCCACCTTGCCCTGGAGCGAATTAGTACACCTTCCATTTTCTTTTCTCTTATACTAATAAGTTCATTTTTGTTCCTTTCAAGTTTATTAATTTCCTCTTCATTCAACCTTCCTTTGTCTTCCAGCTGTGTAATTATTTTTTCTAATATTTTTTCCTTTTCCTTATTCTTTTTCTTTCTTGCATAAGCCATCATTTTTGTTCTGATTTTCATTAACATAGTGTCTAGAAAGGTCTGATCAGATACAACAAACTGTAATTCCATCAGTGGAATATTTCCTAAATTATTCTTTTTGTATGAAAGAGCTGAGTATTCTTCTATAATTTCTCTGATAATGTTATTTATTTGAGTTAGATAAATCTTATATTTTAAGTGAGATGAATTGAACTTCCATAGATTAAATCTCCTTTCTTCTTGTTTGTTGCTTAATGATAGAGTTATCAGAAAATGGTCAGTTCGGTATCCTGGGGTAATATCTGCGTCCACAACCAGTTCTGAGAGTGATTCTGACATAAGAAAGAAGTCTAATCTATTTGTTGTAAGGGTCTCTTCCCACGCCAAGTGTATGTTAGTGTTTCTGGATTTAGTTCCCGCCATATATCAACCAGGTCCAAATTTGTCATCATCTTATCAATTTGTTTTTGCCCTCTAGTATTGTCATGTTTATAATTTTAACAGTCTATCTGAAAATTCAAAACAACATTCCAGTCACCCCCAATCACAATATTATCTATACCTGATTGCCTCACACATTCTTCTAGTTGTGAAAAGAATTTTGGATTATCCTTATTTGGTCCATGGACATTACAAATTAAAATCTCTTTTTCTAATGTTTTTATCACTACTATAATATAATTTCCTTCATTGTCTCTGTAAACATTTTTAACTGAAAATTCAAAATTGTTATTAAATAGGATTGCCACCCCATGTGAGAAAAGAAGTGTATGAAGCAAAAAGGCAAGAGTAGCCCCATTCTGCAGAAATCATTTTTTCCTGTTTATTTTCAAAGTGTGTATCTTGTAGTAGGTAAACTGAGAAGGCCTTATTACGTAAATAGTGAAAAACCTCTCTCTTTTTTTCATGTCACCTAGGCCCTGACAGTTCAATGAAGCTAAAATGATTGATGCGTTTGTGCTCATGTTGAGGTAATTTTAAAGAAGCAGGAGACACTACAGAACACTAATGGGTAAAGGTTTAAATTACAATGAGGAGTACCGCAATTAATACAAGCTTTCTACAAAGGAGCCTTCATTTGATGTAGAAAACCTGATGGGTAAGTATTTGGTGGCAAATGAGCAGATGGAAAGTTTAAAAAAACATAGCATACATGGACAAACAAAAACAGACGGATGAACAAAACGTTTATAACAGGTCTGGAAGGGTGACATAGTACTGTCATCATTTTTGCCATGAGCGGTGATCTTGTGTTTTAGCCCTGGTGGTGAAAGTGTCTAGGTAGTTACTATAACTTATGTATAGGTCTCTACGAATGTCTGTCTACAGCCAATTACCTTATTCAAAAGGCTGAGTAGGTGTATGTGTGTGTGTGTGTGTGTTGGATGTTGTGTACAACAAAATAAAAACATAAACCAGCCTTAAAGTGGCTAAGAACTTAGCTAGTGTTTTAGAATCTCTTATGATTTAGTATTTTTTTGTGAGTTTGGGACTTTTTCTAATATTACCCATATCTCTGCTTTAGGGGCACATGAGCATAAACCAAAGTGCTTGAAAAAAGTACACATGCTTATGTGTGTGGGTGTGTACAAAATCTTTGTAGTAAGAAACATACCAATACAATAAATCTTAATCAACCAAAAACAAACAGAAAAAAGAAAAATGTTTGTATGTATGTAGGTGTGTACAAAGTAGGCCTTGGGTGGGTAATATTTAACAGACTGTTTTGTAATCTATAAGACCTATACATTTTTAATTTTAAAAAAAGCTTTTTCTATCATAATCAATATTTCTATATTTGCTTTGAGGGGACCTAAGCATAAAAAACATCTATCTGTATTTTTAAAGGGCTTCACTATGCATTCCATTCACCTTCTTCAAAAAAATATATATATAAATAAAAGACTTTCTCTTGCCCCACTTGCTACCCTACTGTTACTAAGGGAATGGGAAACAGCTTAATTTGGGTTATGTAGTACAAACAGACACACACACACACACACAAAGCACACTTACCAGCTAGTAGTAGTATTGATATGAGGGCAGATTGCTATAAATAGTCCGCGAATTTTGCCACTGAAAAAAGTGGGCACAGAAACACAGTGAAGTCATACTATTAAATTGTCCACCAGGTGATGTTCGTCATCTTTTAGTAACTACTGTCTTGATTCAGTACTTGTTGTAGCGAGTCCTTTGTTGCATTTATCTGTGGGGCGTCCTGCACTTGCGATGGGCGGAACGTGCGAGCCTCAGGATCCAGTGGTGTTGTTGTTGCTGACGGCGTAGAGTGGGTGGTTGGCTCAAAGATGGAGATAGAAGTCGCACGGTGAGCTTCTCTTCCGTGTGTTGGCTGTTGTTGTTGAGGTTTCTTCCAGTTCTGTTGTTGTGGTGTTCTTACTGGACGCTGTTGCCGTTTCTTCTCGCTTTTTTCCCGATGCTTTTGAGCTATTTTGTCGTGGCTCATGCCTATCAGCATCTGGTCGATGTGACCGACGTTGCCGCCTCTGATCTCCCGCACAGAAAGATCAAGCAGCTTCACGAACAGCTTACCACCAGCCGCCGACCATGCATCGCGGACACCTTCATGCTGCTTTACGCGATTGAGTCTCTGCACGTTTAGGTTAGTGAGGTCCTCGCTGATAGCCATGTCTGACCCCTTGAGACCGCCTCTTGCTTTCAGCACTCGTCTTTCCGAGAGATGAACTTCACTATCACCGGTCTTGGCCTCGGTCTGTCTTTGAGTAACCTGCCTACTCGGTGTAAAGCTGAAATTTTATTGGTGTCAATACCCGACAGACCAAGTCTTGACTGGATGACATAAAGTACTTTCCTCTCGCACTCTTCTGCTGTTTCGTTTCTATGGTCTTCGGGTATTCCATGAATCCTTATCGATTCTCTCCGAGAGTACTGTTCTAACAGATTTATTTCTTCTTTCTGCTCACCTGAGAGACGTGTTAATCTGCCAATCTCCTCTCAATTTTTTTGTTTGTTTTTGAAGAGAATCCACCGTTGTCTTTAACATTTCATTTTCTTTTTTGACATCGAAGAGTGCGCTTGCCAGCTTCTCTACTTTATCGTCAATTTGTTTAACTAGTGCGTGATGGCAGTCCTCAATTTGCTATTTCATTGTTTCTGTTGTCTTCTGTAGATTTTCCAGTTTTTCAGCTATCTGATTATTAGACACACCAGGAACTGAAAAAGCGTGAAGCGTGTGTTAAAAGAGTCTGTCGGTCACATGACTGTGACGGTCTACTTTTTTTGGTCATACTTTCCGATCTTTCCCTCAGGCGTGCTTCTCTTACACCTGTCTCTCCAAATTCGTGAGGAGTATTAAATCAACTTTCCCCCGTACTAGAATTTTGCTTTTTCTTGTTCTTTTTCGGAGCCATTGTTTATTTCCAAATGATGAAAGGAGACAACACCAACACACACAGTCTATTCGCGCGGTCGTCCAACACAGTTTCTTAGTGACTACAGGTCAGCAGTTGCACATCCCATACACAGCTCGGACTACTTCGCCTTCTTTTGCTGTAGACATGTTCCGATTCTCTTAAATCCCATTATGGATTGACCAAATGACGCGATTTTAAATCCATTTCATTCTGAAAGCTAATAGGTCTCCGTAAATTATTTTCCTTGAACATTTAAAGGCTAAATATTCACTTTGGGCCTAAAAAACACATTTTTTTACCAGACGAAGTCACACACGCGTCCTTCCTCCGGCATGACCATCGCTCACCCTCCAAATGTTTTTCATTGCTGGCTGTACTGCGGGTATTCTTTCGACGTGTCCTTAGCCTGTCAAGTTAGATCAGTAACAATAATCTTAAGCAGCGAAAGGACTATATTCACGCCTCTTGCTTTTGTCGATAAACCCTTTTCTGCTTATGAGTACATTGGAAATGTCACCCCTCTGCTGCTAAATTGTTTTGAAAACGCCACCTCCTTACATGGGCCAGAAGGGATGTCGGGACTATGTCACTGTAAATATTATTATGCAAAGGAAAAAAAAACAAGCAGTAAATGCACATTCACGCTATACCTGTGATCATACTAATGCAGTACGTCATCTGCTTAGATATATATATATATATATTACTTACTTACTTACTTACTTACTGCCCGTTATGCCTGTCGGCACGTAGGGCAGCATATATATATATACATCGATAATATGTGACACCCCTAGTACACACTTGGTTACGCACACACAGACATATTTCGATGAATATCCTTGTCATTCACAAAGTGCAGATTTTTGCTTGTTTCCTTCCGTTTAATATTTTAGCTTGAATCATTGGCAGCAGGATTTTAATAACACTTCTACTCTTAACGCTGTCCTGGTAGCTTGTCCCCTCTCCACTGACGGCTATTACTAGTAAAATACTCAGTGGGATGTAAACATAAGGTACGAACCTGCCTCTGATCCTCTGTCAGTGACCGTCCTGTTTGTACTGCTTTCATTACTCTGACAGGACGTATTTATACGTTTGTCTTTAACAGGCAGTAAGTCAATTAGTACAGCTCAAATATTAGATTTCCCTCACTAAACGTTTGTTGTTGCACGCGCTGTTTCACACACATCAAGGGTGGGAGTATCCCAGTGCTTTTTTGTTCGTTGTTTCCCGTAGTTCTTTAACCTACTTTCTTAGTTTGGGTGGCCAGTTCATGAACCCTGCTAGATGACCTTTTATGCCCACTGGGTTAATGCGCACTTCACAGAAAGAAACTCCTTGAACACGATCCAGTATTGACTAATATGTAGGCTCTGAGTTCTGAGCCTGCATATCTATAAGATCTCATTCACCGTCACCAACCTCAGCGGAACCTTCGTTCAGCAGCCCAATCCAGACTAAGACTACCAAATGTTCAGACAGGAAACACAAACAAAAAGACAATAGGTTTCAGATCCTTCTCTAATGTAGCCCCGCTTCTGTGGAACTCGCTTCCCCTCTCGACCAAGGAGTCTGAGAGTCTTGTAACTTTTAGGAAAAAAACTGAAGACTCACTTGTTTCAAATGAACTAGTTTTTTTTTATCTCATCATCTGCATTTGGTTGTTTGAACTTGATCATTTGACCTGCAGTCTGGTGGCTGCTGGGATCACTGCGCATTGAGCGTATCTCTGCGATGCGGAAACTGGCGCATTATAAAACGACGACGACATCATCATCATCATCATCATCATCATCATCATCATAAACGTTTGCATCATTTAAAAACAGAATCGAGGAGAACAAACTGCTTACATAGCAGTATGATCATGTGTTTGAAGTTAGTGGGGGAAACAAAGTTTTAAAAGTTTCAATGCTTTGACATAATGAGCCCCGATATTTGCGTTAGTAAAATTCAATAATCCCAAATATCACTCAATTTAATTTAAAGAAAAACAGAACTACCAACACAATAATGCAGAACAATATCACACGTGTTATTAAGAAAAGACAAAAGTGCTAACGCAGGAACACTCTACAGTAACACGTGTTATTAAAAGAAAAACAGAGGTCAACACATGGAGTAAGTCGTTCGCGTGAACAGGTCGATGTCAGGTCAGCTACTGTTATAGAACTCTGTTCTGATTTAAAAAAATGATTTCCCTTTTAAAGCGCTTTTGTATGTCTTTCCTGAAAAGACGAGTGCAGCTAATCGCCTGACACGACTTAGGAAGCTGGTCTCTGTAGGAAATAAAGCCCCGGGTCTTTTCAGCCTGTCCAGCACAAGCAGATTATTCAGTCAATGGCATTTAAAGTTTGATATGATTATCTGGTATAATTTGAGGGAAAATGAACGCATGGGTATAATCTGTCGTTTTCACATGTTCGCTGTTAATGTTTAGGGTATTTTTTTATTCATGACTCATAGAAATTTACTCCAGTATTTTTTCAAGTTTTGGGTCTTACATTAAGCTTATTGCAGTACACGTGCAAGCCCTGTCCATTTTCAACACAACTCAGTAATTTTAAAGCCCTGGGAGGGTTTAATGCCGATTTCTATGCGCCATTTTAATCATACCTCAGAGACGATAATTAAGCACTGTCGACCAAGGGAGAGTCATTGCATGGCTGCAGCAGGCGATGTCTGTTCGAGAAATTGGCCGACATTTGGGAGATTCTCTGTCATTCAAACTCTACAAGACCGCTACAACTGAACATCAGTGGGATGTCCTGTGCCAGCCAACCACACCCACCCCACAGCAGTTCACGTCTATCAGCTGTACCAGTTTCTTCAGTAACAGTAGTAGGCAACCTCAAAGGACTCTAAGAACATTGGTTCAGTCTACAAGAAAACGGTCCATTGCCTGCATTCAGACGAATGGTGGACACACACAATATTGACTTTCTTTTCCTCTGAAATCACTTTCTGAATTTTGAAAACATGGGTTAGGTCAGTCCTAAATCAGGCTCTTGTTGTTAAAATGATTTGTTTCAATGAAAATGGCTGATTATGTTTCATTTAATGAATTAAGAAATTCTTTGGTTTAATGTTATTGTTTGTTGTGTTAATTGGCACGAACCAGGGATTGACTTACAAACTGGTCTTTCTATTGTTTTGAGCAGTATATATATATATATGTGTGTGTGATTGGCGAAAAAATCTTAAGCTGTAATTAGTGTAATAGAACCGTGACAGAAGCAAAACCATTGCAGGACTTCTCCTCGGTTTAACGTCTCGACGAGGTGAGACTAGACACCTACATGGTTCTGCACTTGCCAGACTTTCCATCACAGACAACAGCGACTTCCCAGCTTCTAGGTTCCCACCGCTTGCTAGATGCCAGTGATTCCGGTAGCTTAGCTAGCGCATCGGAAGCTGAGTTTCAAATCCACCCCCAACCCCCTTTCCACCTTCTTCCGTGGTGTGAGAGCAGAGCTAAATTACCGGGTTCTTGGGCGGAAGAGCTATCTCCCCACACTCGCATTACGTTTCAGCCGGCGTGTGAGTGTCGCCATCTGTGGATGCCACCCTCGCTCCTAGCTTCCCCCCCCCTTTCCACCTCACCACACCCCAGTACTCACGTAGCCCCTTGTGCACGCGGACAGATCTGAGACCTACAAGGAACTTGCGTGTGCATACGCATCTAACTCATGCAGGCATAAAAATTCCTATCGATTTCTGAAGGTAAACGAGTCTCACTCAAAATTGTATGCATGGACAAGGCGATAAGGACCAGACTAATTCAGCCTGCAATAAACTCCGACTTGCAGTGTCTTCGTTTCATAGCTGCGGACCCAGAGGTCGACAGATACGACAGAAGTCGACAGATGCCCCAGAGGTTGACAGATACCCTAAAAGTTCTCACATTGCCCAGCCCGTACCCCAGCCTCTTGTCAATGTTAAAGGACTGGAGCGGAGTGCAAATAGTTTTTTTAATGATAAGGTCAAGCTCAATGCACGATATTATGTCCCCAGATTTTGGTGAATACAACCCTTTTGTTCTCGAAATAGACGCATACAAGCTTCGCCATGTCACGTTGGCACGTGTGTATAAAACAGACATAATTGACGGTATCAGCTCTCCACTGCCTGAGGCTTTCACAGCGTTATGGTATTCACTCCTTGGTAATGACATCGTTCAGTGCGCTTGTAGGCATGTATCTCGAGAACGGAAAAGGGTCATTTACTCTGATTTAGGAAACAGTATATTACCCAAGCGCTATAAAACACCCCACTAGTTCTTCAAGTGGTTACCCTTATAACGACTTAAATTCAACCTTGACTTGAACAGTGAAAAATTCTTTCGCGTCATCGATTAGGAAAGAAGAAAATAGGCTTTTCAACTCTAAATGTCATCATGGCTGCAGTGGGGGGTTTTTCAGTATCTTCTTTCCGTGTCTTCGCCAAGACGTAAAAATCTATGCTGTCAGATGTAAGGGCAAAGCCATGGTGAGAGAAACAGAGAAAGACGCCAGGAGTCTTCAGCTTATTGAAGGAGGAAGTCAATTTTCCATCAAGACAAAGATCACACACACACACACATATATATATATATATATAAGAGAAATTTTCGCCTTAGTTGGAGAAAATAATTTACGGCAATTTGGTAATAAAGTTATAAAGCTTACTTAGAGTCACACCCTAAGCAAGAAAAGTTTAAGTTGAGGAAGATCTTGAGAGGGGTGAAGGTCGACTCCTAACTGGTTCAAATCGAGGCTCTGTTTTGACATTAACAGATCTATCTTTAAATGGGTGTATGACTAGATTATTTTTTTTCTCCCTGACTGCATCTCTGGCTGCCTTCTTGTCTGAGTGTCAGTGCTGCACTTAACCATCTTATTCCGTTTTAATCTACACTCGGGTGACTTAGAACTAATCTTTTCTTATAAACAGCTTCGAACTCATCAACGCGAGGAGGTTCGCCCAATCTCTTATTAAAGTAATCAGAAGAGGCAGACTCTATTACACTGAGCTTCCATGGGAAAGCCTGGATAAGAATACATAAGCTGACTGGAACCTCAAGATAGCTACAAAACAAACACAAATCAACATCATCAAAGAACTGCTTTAGCCAAATAACCACGTGTAATCAAAGGGATCCGGATATTTCAGACCGTAAGCAGAGAGCTTCCATTTTTGTTGAAACAGCGAGATCCATTTTGGGCAGAGGTCAGAGCTCATCAAGGTCTAGTGTCGGCGTTCAGTTCTGTCATCTAAAACCTGTTGTTACAGAGAAAATTGTGTTGCAATATAATTCTTCGTTCTTCTCTGATCAGAAAATGTTAGTTTTAATTAAAGGAAGGGCAACTGACCTATCGACCTATTCAATCCCTCTGTCGTCTCACTGACGCAGGCTCAAGTGAGGTCCTATCAAGTTTAAGTGCCACTTCAGTGATGGCTAATAATTTTAGACTGACATGTCTAACCCAATAAACCGTAATATAAATATTTTCAAAGTTGGAATTTTGAGCACGGTCAAATATATGGTGTAAGAAATTTCCATCCAGTACAGTTCGAATGCATTTCTCTGGCACTTCGTCTTTCAGCTTCTTCGGTGGGTAGTAATATAATTGGTTTTGCAACCAGCCGCTACCTTCTAAATCTCCCTCCTTTGGCTCCCAACACGGTCTGGGAACCTTCCCTATCCTCCCTCCCACCTTCTGCAGCCGGGTCTGCTCAGAGAAGAAACTTAAGTGCTCAGTTGCCCCAACACGGCACCGCCTACTGCTGGCGCCGGTGTTGATTATGATGGTGGTGCTGTGATGGTGCTGGTGTTGGTGGTTGTGGTACTACTACTCCTGCTGGTGCTGCTGTTGCCTTGAAGAAACTGGCTACTCCAGCCTAACGACATTACTGCGCCGCTTTTTATCACCTACCAAAGAGTGGACACAAGAAACTGGAGGGAAATGCCCACAAAACTCGGCGATCCTCGGGCGAACCGGGCGGCACTGAAAAGGCTGAGTGCCTCAGACAAAGTCACGTAGGGAATCTCGCGTAACGAGTTTTTAGCCAATGAGCGGTTGGCGAGTCGTCCCCCCTTCACTCCAATAGTAATGACGCTCCAGCATGGCTGTGCGTCACGTGCCCCCGTGGTCATCGGCTTGTCAGAGCTCCTTGTTGCTTGTCGCTGACTTGGAGGCGTCAGATTTAGGGGTTAGACGACGGACGTGCGACCTCGACAGACTGCCCATCGACAAAGGAACCCTTTTAATCAAACTCTAGTGCCACAAGGCTCGCTTTCTACTCCAATAACTGAAGGTTGCTAGACGATGATAGGCAGACGTGCGTTGCTTCTGGCTTTCTTGTAATTGTGGACCACGTCTGGGTTTTTAACCCCCATCTGACCTTCTGATCATCTTCAGCTTGCGTGAGGGTAGGAAGTTACTGCACGAAAGCAGCTCCGAGCTGAAGAAGGGATTGGGTATAGAAGGTTCTGGGGCTAAAACGATTTAAAGACTGAGCTAGACCTTACAGACTGCCCCCGTGCTGTCGCTAATGAGCACAGTTAAACGAGGTTACAACTTGGCAATACTTCTTGAGAGTTTCGAGAAAAAGAACTAAGCCGACATTGCCCTTAGCGAAAGATATTCGTTGTGATTGCGTGACTACGACCAGAAGCAAGGAAAACTAAGAAGTAGAAGTTGCGACAAACCGGCAGCCGTATCATCTGAGTTTATGGACGCCAGACGAGCACGCAGGCCTTAATGGGCCACCATGCCTTGACATTATGGGCCAGCACGTCTTGACGACATTATAGGCCACCATGTCTTGACGGCCTCATGGACCGGCGTATTTTGGTGACCTTATTGCCACGTCGACCTTGTCCACACTGCGGCGTGGGTGATTTAATTTATATCTGTAGTCTGCCCTGAATCAATCAAAGCTTTCGATGCGAAATGAGTATTCCTCCTCTCCCATTTTTGAATCGAGGTGGCTCACTAAAAATGTTATAAATATTTCAATATTGTTTTCTGCGCTTTCTTAGCATGAAGATTAGCTTTTCATTGGTAGGCTTCGTGTCTGGAGATTGCATTAATTTCTTCCTCTAAAACGCTGTTCTCCGTGCCTTGTGTGTAAACGCAGCTTTAACTGCAAACGTCTTTTTCAGCCATTTTTCTCGGATTTTCTTATATGTGAACTGCTGACTAGCCCGTTTGTTTAGCTATTGATGCACTGACAGGAAAGAGCTCCTTATTTGAACAAAACAGCGCGATATCAGAAGAACGCTTAGTATCTTTCCGAACATGCTTATGTTTCTTCAGGAGTTAGAGCAGCATGTGAATTGTGCACTAGCGTAAATGTCAGCTCCATATCTTTTAACACTGTGACAAAATTCAAACTTTCTCACAAACCTGATAAAAGCTTTTCTATGTGATTTTTCTTCTCCTCTCTGTTCCAAGCTATATCGATCATATCTAAACCCGCATGAAACCGAAAGAAATGTCTTCTATCTGGAATTGCCTTGGCACCAGAACTACTGTTCTGCTGCAAAGATGCGTTAACCACATCGGTGCCAAGAAGCAAAAGACCAAGACACACCTTTTCGAAGAAAACTGAACCTGTTCGTCACTCCAACACGTCACTGAACACCACAAAGTTAATTATAGCATTGGCGATCTTCTGTTACACGCTGTCCGCCGAGACCGGATGAAAAAAGATGACTTAATATTGGCTAAAAAAAAAAAAAAAAACTTCGAAAAAAACTGCCCATCTGACAGGTTAAAGTGAGAAATGTGTTTTAAAGCGATGTCAAGCCCAAAAGGTCAAACGACCAGCCAGTAGAGGTCCGTGTAAGAAATCCACTCATGAGGCACTTAGTCAATCTGTTTCCAGGAACTGGGGTGGGTGTTTTTGGCCCCAGAACTGTAACTGTGTCGTTATTTTTCTGACATTTCCCCTTATTTAGCTGTGTGTGTGTGTGTGTGTGTGCGCGCGCGCGCCTGTGTGTTTGCCTGTGTGTGGGGGGGGGTGTTGTAATAGCATGTGTCCTAGTGGTGAATAAGAGGTGGTGTGTGTGTGTGGGTGAATGAATGAGAGAGAAGTCCATATGTTCTTATTCTTATTAGTAATTATTCCTATTGTAGGCAACACTAAAACGAGATTGATAAGTCCTATTTCCAATCACAATTGAAAATTTATCTAACGACAGATAGATAAAACAGATACAATCCTACCACCGTTATCAGCACGGATCTATCACAAACACGAGATTTATATTCATGGCTCGCGCCAACGTTTCACATTGAAAAAGGATCACACAATTTTTCGCCATCTCTCGATTTAAAAAAAAATCAAAATGAACGACCGAATAATCGACATCCTCCTGCACCACCGTCAGGCACTCTTTCGACGACGTCATGTTGGGTTACTGTATGTTAAGCAGCGGCATCAGCTCTGTGGCTGCCATCACACAGCGATGCCTTAGAATGCAGAAGCAGGTCTGCGAGCTAATAGATCAGCGGAGTCTGAGGAAAACGGCGGGAGAGACACCAGTCTGATGCATGGCTCTGATTACACTGGGCTGCTGTCGTTCCGCCATACTTCTGTGACTGTTTTGTTTAATCATGTGACGTCCTGTGGAGTGCTTGCCTTCTAAATGGATTTCGCACGAGAACTTTTATTTTTGCTCCTTTCTTTCCAAATCAATCTTCTTCTTTACGTGCGGCTACTTCCGATTTTGTTTTCATCATTGCTTTTGTTTCAATATTTTAAATAATAATGATAAGAAAAATAATGCTGCTTTATATAGTGCATTATTTCACTGTGCAGTAGACTCAATGCGCTTTACAAGTATTTTCTGAATACGGATTCAAAACGCTTATAGAAAACATTTAAACATAAAACATAACAGCAGATATATAATTATTAATAAGAGACAGAAACAGGTCAGAAAAAAGTGAAAGATGCACACAAACATATATTATATAATTATCATAAATTTTATTTGTATAGCACTTGAATCCACCATCAAAGGCAGGCTCAAAGCGCTGTAGAAAAAGAAAACACACAGTAGGTCAAAAGAGCAAAGCCTGTATTGTGAACCCTCTTAGTGAAGCTATTCAGGTTTAAAAGAGGAGTCCCTGGGTGCTTCCATATCAAGAAAGTTCAGCTTGAAAAAGTAGCAGAAAATTAAGACGGAAGCACAGCTCACAATTATTGATGAAGTGACCGAACTGTCACAGACAGAAACATCATTCCATCAACAAAGCCCTTGGTCGAAAATGAAGCTAAGGGTCAGTATAAGCTGAGCTTCCAGGAAAGGCACAATGTCAGCACATAAAGCTTGTTGTGACCGAACACCGTAGATTAGACGATCTTTGCTTTGACAGCTAAAGATCGAAACTCTTTTGGAGCGATTGCAGAGAAAGGGTTCTGAAAATGACACTGCCGAAGTACTGATCTAAAATAAAAGTAATGTTATTGTTAAGATGGCACAGATTGAGCAGCAGAAATAAAATGGACCAGAAGACGAAGACGGAAGAGAAAAAAGTGTTAAAAAACAGAAATCAATCGAAGAACATTGGAAAGTGCTGAACAAAAATCAATGTTAGACACCAAACTTGACGCAATGAAGCGGGAAAGACGAAAAAGTGACGGAAAGGAGCTCCCCTCATCAGTCTCCATTACATCTGTTAAATAACATAAACGTACTTTACGTTGCCAAAGACGTCGACGACGATTAAGTACTATCTGACTTCAAATGGCAAGAATTACTTATGTGTGTAACTTGCTCTTACCCTGAGAGATGTCCTGCATGACCATCGGTCAACTCTGCTTTAAAGCTGGATCTCCGACAGCCGAAAGGAAGTCGGTTACCCACACTTTTAAATGCATTTAATGCTGCTTTGTAGCATCCCAACCACATAAGATTTGCACTCGCTAACCCAAACGCCAAATGTTGAATAAACTCCAAGAAATAAGTGCCTCCTTGAGAACTACTAGTCCAACTCATTAATAAACTTTACACACAGAGACAGAAACAATTGTTCTTAACGAAAAAAAAATCACTTCCATGAAAGCACACACACACACACACATGTACGCGATGCAGACGAGAGCCTCTCAAAGTGTGTTACTATTATTACCACAAAGCACGCTTTCTCACTCATGCGCAACAGACGACATTTTTCCAATCTATTACGCACTCAATTGCACGTCATTCTCACGTTTCCGTCACTTGACATCCGTTCATGGTAGCCGCTCTTAGCAATGATGTCAGGACCCGGTTCATGACAATAATAAACACTGTCATCATTCGCCATCTCTTTACATGTTTATGTTAGTAGTTTAATTTCGGTTTTTTTTCTTTTGTTTTTGTTTGTTTGTATTTTGTTTTTTGGTTTTGTTTTTTGCTGTCAGGAAATTGTAATCGTTATGTCACACTTGAGTTTTGACGGCGAGATGCAGTAGATGCAATCATCTTTACAAATTAACAGACACACACGTATTCACAAGACGCACGCACAGATGATGATGATGATGATGATGATGATGATGATGATGATGATGATGATGATGATGATGATGATGATGATGATGATGATGATGATGATGTCCATTTGTAATGCGCAGTTACCCATTCAGAAAAATGCTCATTGCGCAGAGACACACATACACAGACTGTATCCAAACAAATTTAGAAATTATGCAATGGTTCTGAATCAAACAGATGAATACATCTTTCAGATGCTGTTCAGTTTAGAAAGAATGTATAGACACCTATATTCAAGAAAGAGATGGAGATATCGCCTGGAAAAGGCTCGCAAAAAGAAAGTTGTAAAGCTGTTCACGTCCATGTTCGAAAATGTGGGTAGACAATATCATGCGGAGTATATGAAAAGACAAGCTAAAGAATATGTTAGATTCTCTCCCTTCGAAAGAAAAGTAGCGTTGTGATCATTTTTATATGAAGCTATTAGAAAAGGGTCTTTTCCAGCCTTTCTGCATGTAGCAAGTAATTTACTTCTCTTACTTATGTGCATCAGTGTGTATAAATGTGCATGTAATTGTATCGAGTACGTGTGTCTATGTGTATGTGTGGGTCTATGTATGTGTATGTGAGTCTCTGTATGTGTTTGTGTATATTTGTATTTGTGTGTATATGTGGAAAGGAAAAGAGAAAAAGAGGGGAAACCACTTACTTGTCTTCGAGGGCTTTTTTGTTTAACTCTGTGTGAGAGAGAGAAGGAGAGAGAGAGAGAGGATTTGAGCAAATATTTTGCTTTAGCTAGAACAGCTTTATGAGTGCTGCTATTTACTGTTCCTATTGTTTCCTCCTCTTGCGGATTGTGCTGTCGGCAAATACCCCAGGCGGTTGCTATTATCTGGACCTTTTCTTGCCCATACATTGACATGCGGAAGTTACTGCGCCATCTTTTCGCCCAGCTATTGAAAAACACTTCACTGCTTTTCAAGAGGCAACAGAGTGCTGCGGTGTAAAGTAGTTATGCAACCGAGAGAAAGCAATCAGGCAGTTACCTCGCCCACGCCTTCCACTCTCTGGTATTGTCTTCTGAGAAACTTTACTAAAAATAGCATTAATGTAGGAACATTAAGGGCACTCATTCTCCAGAGACATGGATCACTTGCTCATTCAACACACGCGTTGCTTTGTTCTGGCTGTGGCGATTGGTAATTTCTGTTTTGGTGGCACCGCTGTGTCATACCATCTTTCGCAGAGTTGTTCTGCTACTGATTTGACATTATTTCTCTCAATTTTTTTTTCGACCGTCCATTATTTCTCTTTATCTGTTTCCCCTATCCCATCTCTCTTTATTCTCTCCTTTTACACGTTCTGTCTCCCGGTGGCTGTCTCGTTATCTTTCTCCCATGATACAAAAAGAGAACGTTTCTGCTGTTCATATATTAATTTTATGAATATATTCTATAATTATTTGAATAAGTGCCTTACAGAGGTGTTTAACTTTGTGATTTAGACTCCTGCATTTTTGAGAGATTTGGTTGCACTTATACAAGGTTCCTTAAGTATGACTAAACCCTCGACTAAAATCGCACACGGTGAGTTGAATGGTACAAATTATTTTACTCGGAAATTTACCTGTTTAAGCGCATTATTGACCAAAAGCTCGATATTCCGGTAACTGTCAGAAAATGCGCCAAAACAGCGGAAATTTCTAATAATAACAGCATGGTATCTACAACATGGCCGGTGGTCGTGTTAAGGGTCCCGCGTAAAATCCTACTTTTATTGCGATGAATAGGCGAAGCAGTGACAAGGTTTCTCGAAACGATGTTGTAGAAATAATCAAATAATCAAAAACACAACACGAGCTGTTAATTCTTTGATTTGAATATGATTCGAAGTCATAATCGATTAGCTTGTTATTGCGAAAATTACTTCGAACGTTACTTTTTCTTGTCAGCCTCTCCCATATTTGTGAATTACATTTCATCCTTAACAACTGACTGCAAGAACAGGAACATTTCGACATCATTCAGTACTTTATTTTTTTTTCTTCGTGATTTGTGCGTACACGAGTCCTGTTAGTGTAGTTGAGTAAATGAAGATGTCTGTGGGCGTTAGTGAACATATGCAAAGAGCTGAATATGTCAGATTGGGAATGAAAACGTAATCACAACTCAGTCACCACTGTCTTTCAACGTGCAGTTTTTAATAACAATACTTTTTTTCTATTCAGGTGTCAGCGTAGGTACTACTGTGTTTGTCCTGTTCATGAAAATACTGGTGTTGCACAGAATATGAAAAATTTCAGGACAAAATTTGTTGAACACACGTAAAATGTTACTGACGCAGGCGTAAAAATACACTGAATCTAAGCCTATTTGTCACAAGGCAGATCTTCATTGATGTTTTATATAGTAAATGTATATACAACTACATTTCAGCATAATTTTACACACACACACACACAACACACACACACAACACACACACACACACACACACACACATAAGAACGAACCCAATTGGCCAATAGACACAAAAATCCTAAATAAACCTTCAAAATATGTACTGATGTATGCAGCCCAAGAGCAAAACAAACAAACAAACAAAAACAAATCGTTGTATCACTGAGGTTACTAATGTGTCAGGATCAAGATATACTGCAAACAGTTTATTTCTAGTTTAAGCAAGAGTACGTTGCAATGTAGAAAAAAGTGCCATCCTATTTTCATTAAAATAGGACATTAAAATAGGATTGTACTTTTTTTCTTTTCGTGGATTTTTTTCTATATACATGAGGTTATGCAACTAATTTTTTTTAAAGACCTATATGCTGCAGAAATGAGAAATGTCATCCATTCCTTTTGAGTGATAATGTTATTTGCGTTATTTTAATCTAAGTAAACTTAACGCTAAAACCTTTTCTCTGATAAGATTTCCCATGCCATTCAATTCTGTGGACTTTGGTCAGAGCTTTAAGCAAACTTTAGTTTTTGAAATACATCACCGTGATCAATCAAACTAAAAGGGACAAAACTGCACAGATATGACATCGTCTTTACTTAGCCTTCCAAAAGTTTTAATGAAGCTTCATGCATTTTATCTTCTGAAGCAAAGAAGAATGTGTGTGAATATGTGGACGAAAGACCGACAACCTTAACTCCTGCTTAAATGGCTGATGGATTTTTCGCGTAACGATGTGGCGCGTTGCCAGATGATTTGAAAGTAGCGATGCCACTCATGTCATAAAACTACTGACATACGGCCATGAGGTGATAACTCAATAGGGTAATTGCAAAGCGTTTAAACCACAAGCACGCAAGGCCTGTAGGTGCCTTTACCTCAGCTGAGAAGTTTATTTGATAATTAAGGAATTAAGTTACCATGCTGCTTGGGCAGTAAGTCCTCCAAGCGTGCGCAAAAATTATTTAATAGCGTGAAAGAACCAGTACCATGGCACTGAGATGTGCTTGAGCCATCAAATAAAAGGACGACATGATTGAACGACGATAATGCTTGACGCAGGAGTTTTAGATGCACGCTAAGCCCCTCTCAGAGGCAAAGAATGTGGTTATCGGTAGTTTAACTCTCAGAAAACCCGTTTAAATATCTACTAGGTAGAGCGAAAATGGGTGTGTTATCGAACCTGAGAAAATGTGTAAGAATCATAATTACCAAACTCACAGCGAAAAGGAAAAGAATAAAAATTAAGATTAATGTTGCTTTCGTTAATGTACAGAATATTTATTTATTTAACGCATTTACGTTACGCATTTAACATGGTTCTTTCATCTCTAGTATATTTTATTGTATATTGCGTTTAAATACGTTATTCGAAGTGACCCCTGTGATTATGAATAAAACTAAGATTTGAACTAGGAAAGCCAAGCAGACAAAAAAAATCTGAGGAGAGAAAAAAAAACAAGCCTTATTCTGGGTGTGATTGGGTAAAGCTTGGTGCAAACACTATTCCCACAAATCTGGGTCAATAACCTCCTCAGCCTTCTGTCCGTTCTTCAGATACAATCAATGAACATCTCCATGCATCTTGAGATACAAGCAGATCGACATCACCATGCATAGAAAGAGGTCACAATCGTAGCATCAGCTTTGTACACATATACACAAGCCCAAGCTCTTCTATTCGTTCAGAAAATGTATTCATCTGCGATTCTGATGTATTGACCTCATGCTAATCAACTCTAATACATGGTACCACTATCCTTGGTTTCCGTGAAAGGTCTTACGTGTATACATCTATCAGCTAGTGTTACTTGTAAATCTTGGCAGAAAACCTTCACAAACTGGCATGTTTGAAGACTTAAATAAAAATTGATGACTTCGAAGATTCAGTGGAAAAGAGGCAAGAATCAGAACATAAAAAAGAAAAAAAATGACCAAAGTTACGAGATCACCAAGTTTCTCACCCTGGAGACCCTGGCGGCTATTTGGGTAGCGTGTGGCTTCTATCATAGGTCATTAAACTGAAGCCTGCTATCAGGATTAATCATTCCTCCCCCTGAACTATAACTCTAGGTGGTTGAAAGCACATGAGGCTCGTGTGACCTTGACCTTAGCAGCAGTCACAACGAGCGGGACTTTTGATAATTGTGGATATCATGAAGTGACTTTATTTGCCAATATGTTTCCCATTTACACGTTTTTGGGGAGAGTTTAGTTTCGTAAGGAATACTTTTTTTCTGAAGAGAAATTTTTTTGTGGAAGTCGGCTTCTGAAAAATTATGTTCATCAGACATAAACACTGGCAATCCAATAAAATATTGATCAGTAAATGCGTTTATTTAAAGACTGTCTTTTGCAATATATTTTACGTTGAAAATGTGTTTAAAGTCTCTCCTGAACGAACAGAAGGCGTAAATGCGTGCATATAAATGTTTTCCTTTTCCTGCAATAACTACTCTCTTACCTCTGATAATACGACCGCTCCTTTTATTTGTTCGGTTGCTTCTTTACTGTCCGAAAATGCACTTATTAATGCCTCGTTGAGAGACGGCTCACCACTACCCAGGTTCAATATTATTCTTTGTTCCTATGTGTACACTTGGATTCGTGTGAGAAACTATTTCTAAGCCTTAATCAAACTCCTCCAAGGCGTTCGTAGTTTATGATTTTATATAAACATTTCGCAAAATATTTCGCGGTAACTGTGGGAAAACTAGTTTTCCTCAACCAAACTTGCGTAACTTTTAATGAGCTCTTTCCGAAGTTGCAAAGGGCTATATTTTTGTAGGTGGCGCATACACAGAAGGAGTACTAGGGATCTGTGTGGCCTGTTCTCCTGTTTTGTGCAGTGTTGTGCTTAGTGACAGTCGCGCAATATTTATCATGACATCAAAATACTGACGATGACTGCATAACCAGCCAAATGAAAACAAAAAAGTCAAACCAAAAATATATAAATAAAATAATAAATTAGAAGAAAACTGGTCACCAGAAATGGAAGGTTCTAACTATAAAATTGTTCCTTATTGTAATGCATTTTATTATTCATATTATTCATTATGTACATTTATTATTCTTTTGTTGCTATTTAAACCCTCTAATATTTGGTTAAGACTTATTGCTTATCAATACTTGTAAAAATGAGCAATTTTACCCAAAAACAAACGAGGAAAAAGTGTTTTTCGTCTACTACGGGTTCAACGTAAAGCCAGCAAATGTGAGTGTGAAAAAGCCAACATTTTTATTGTAGTAGCCATAGATCAATGACTAATACGCATTAGTGTATAGTGGAGGTGCCTTAGATTGTATTATTTGATTATTACGCATTTTATTTTATATTAAACGTGCACCGATAAAGTGGTTGCAGTAGGTAATTTGCTTCTGCTCTTTTTTAAATCCCACTCCCTCCCCTCATATGTGGTCTCCATCTGATGGTCTCGGCTGAGAAGAGAAATTTCACAGTAAGCGCTCTCTGACCTATAGGCATCGATAACTGGTCGTTGATTGTTTGGTTCAGAACTAGGATACATGTCGTGAATAGAACTGCTGGGCACAGGCTGATAGACTCAATCGAAAGAGACAGGTAGCCAGAATATCATTTGGACCGTCTGCAAGTAGTAGTTCATCCAGTCATTAGAAAATCTGGTCACAGTCTTTTCTTATCTTGACAGAGGAAGGGGAGAAAAGGGGAGAGATAAAGAAAATCAGGGATGATGTCCTACAAAAATAACTGCTGCTGCTGCTGCTGCTGCTGCTGCTGCTGCTGCTGCTGCTGCTGCTGCTGCTGCTGCTGCTGCTGCTGCTGTGAACAGAATATTATTGACTTTCTTTCACACCACATAGTCCAGCTTAAAGCTTACAATTCTTTACAGAAATTCTCCAGGCACTAGAGTTGGCATTAATATTTCAAACAATAGAAATAAATCAGACTTCAAATACACGAACGGGGATTTCTTATTTGAGATCTCTCTTTTAAAGTGAAAACAAAAACGCTGCTATTTCGAGTTAACGACGGTATCTCCTTCAATTTTTTTCGCCTCTAGGCTACGACAGATGAAAAACCACTCTAGGATGTTTTTATCCAAGACAGAATGCAAAAATTCGATCGTCGTAGAAAAGGGGTTTTATTCGACAGCCACTGACAGCTTCGATACCAATGAAATGGAAATTCAGATGGAGAATGCAATGCTCAGCTTAAAGCAATTATCTCTTTTAATCATGAAGCCGGAACTGCTTGGCCTTGAGAGTTCGGATTCCTTTGCAATGAACGACCCTCGGCCGGTGTAGTGTGTTAATCAAGATGATTCTGTTTCGTCTTCCGGTATCTCTCCAGGAACACAAGGCGAGATAATGAGGAAGAAATACCCACCATTCGTAGCCAAAAATCTTCACGAAATTGATTTTCTTAACGAGAACTAATGTCCTTCCTTTTCATGCTTAGCAACAGCGAATTGACTGTCTTTCTGGCATTTCGTGACACGGGCATTAAGTTTTTAGATGATGCTCCTGCAATTTATTCGCTGGCATAGCAATTTGAACAGCAGCAATTCTTGTCTTCTTTGTCTTTTGCCTTTAAACTTTGAGATTTCTTTTGCTCTGTTCCTCTGTTTCTTATTTTTCTCTTCCACGCACTCATGCACATTAAACACACACACACACACACGCACACACACACACACACAATACACAGAGAAAGAAAGAGAGAGAAAGAGAGAAATAGAGACATGCGCAAGTAAGTAGAATTAGATATACTAATGGGCGATACCCAAGATGCCAGTTTTAAAACAATCATCAGGCAGATGTTTTAGGAAAATGAATTATCTTCTGCCCTATTTCGGTGGCAAGAGGCTAATCCAAATGTCAGCTTATGTGCCACTGACGACTGTTCTCTTTGTTATGACTGATCTTTATTTTCATCTACCCATCTTTAAATGATTATAAGGACAAATATCAAGGAACAAATTTGATATAGGGGTCCTCGCAGTCGACGCTCCACCCAGCTAATGTGCCGCACTAAAACTGGGTGGTAATTTTACAAGGCCCATGTGCAAAACCACAAAGAACAAAAAAACCATAAAATATCCATATCGCCCATTTTATTAAAAGCAGTTTATGGCACAAATGCCCTGTAGGGCCTATCGTCACGGATCATTATAAAAATTGACTGAGCAGGAGCCGTGACGTCACGTCATCTGCTTCGCCCAGTCGATATCCAAATCTTCAACCTCGTCCTAAAATTAAATACTAAAACTACCATTCATCCTATCCATAACCCTACTGAGTGACACATTATGATCGGGTTAAATTCATTTTAAAATAATAATTCCCGAGATATGAGGACATAAATATGTTTAATTTTAAAAGATATAAGCCTTCAAACATCGGCATTCTCACCTGCTTCTAGGAAAGCAGGAGAAAATTACTCTCCTATATTGAAGAGTTCTCTTACGCGAAAGTAGTATTTGTAACAGTGAGTGTGACTCAGTTAAAGAAATATGTTCATGTCTTCGAGTCAAACGAAGAAACATCGCTCAGCTTGTCGTGTTCAAGATGCGGTTTGTTTGTTTGTTTGTTTGTTTTTTGTTTTGTTTTGTTTTTGGCCAAGAAAATGAAACGGTTGATTTTGGAATACATCCCTATAGATTCGAACTTGATTTAAAGGCTTCGACTACAGTAAAAAAAATAATTAAAAGGTGCATACCAAATTCAGTCAACAGACCGTTAAGTAAATCGTCACCAGATCAAAATTTAATGGTCAACAATCACGGACATTGCAGTCTATATTAGATTATTATTGTCTATAACTAAGTGGACACATCTGACTTGTGTATTTTTGTTAATAAAATATAAACACATTTCAAATGTGCATTATTTGTCTAAGATAAACTCCTGTAATTTATTTTCATTCGATAGATAGATAATTTCAAACATTGCAATTTTATTTTATATTTCAACTGATTGCTGATAATGACTTTTTCCCATTAGAAATATAACAATAATGTAATAATACTTATTGATGCCAGTTGTTTTTAGCATTGTGCTGGATAAGGATACGACTGATGATGTGTTTGTGACTGTGACGATGTTACTTGTAGACCAGACGTAGAAACCGTCGATGTTGCACATCTAGTGCTTGATCTTTGTTTAAGCTTTTTACCAGCAGTCGTAGCTTGTTTTAACAGCTCGTGCTTTCGTATAGTAAGCACTGCTTTAGGAAGATCTCTTCCTTTTACGGAAAGTCCAAACTTCCTTGTACTGTATAAGTGACTAGATACCAATCGATTTTGAAATGTTTTGAGCAAATTCTCGAGTACGGTGTGGGGACGAAATTCGCACGGCACGTTTGAACAAAGCAGAGATCTGTGTGTGTGTATATATATATATATATATACACACACATCTCTGAACAAAGTTAATCCACTGGCGTTTTCTGCCATTATCTTTAGGATTTCCTTAATGTGTACAAACTAACTCCATCTGAGTGTCGAAGAGAACATTCAGCAGCAGCACAATGCGTCCTGGTCTGTTTTCTTTTACAGAGGTTTGCATCTTTTCTCTTCGAATTTAGCTCATGCAGATGACGCTATTTGTATAAATACTTCCCTTTCGTCACTTCCCGTTTTTTCGACAAATCCATAAATATAAAATCCCTCGTGCTTCTTTGTCATAAAATACCACCGGAAGATGTTTTTGTGATACTTTATGCGTCATTTCTAGCGATTTTTGCTGAGCAGTCGGGTTAGCCTTTAAGTAACGTTTTTGGGGGGGACTGGACAGCTCTTGTCAAGCCGTTCCTATTTCTGTCATGCATACCGACAGCAGTCATACTGCCTCTGTACCCAGTTCATTAACGGCATATAACTCCACGTATGTCTGTTCCGTCTACTAGGCCACTCCACTCTGTTCAATGGAATAGTACTCTATACCTCTGTTCAAGCAATTATTTATAGAACTCACCTTCTCCACAATGTCATTACAACACAAATCACACTTACGACTGCTCTTAATCATTTTTGCAACGACTGCATTTAATCATTCAGCTGTCACGAAATAACAAAAATACCTCAGAACGCTCCGTAACGGCAAGAATAAATGGTCTCGTCGCACTTTTATTCAAAATAAATCTTTCAGGAGTAACACTATTCAACAAATTCACTTTCTTCTTGCAGTGTCTATGCACTTCATCTTCGACAAGTGCAGACGGCTTTGTATTGTCCACCTATAATAAAACAAGCAACAAGCTAATAAAACATCATCATTGGACAAGAAAGATCACGTGACACGCAATACAAACGTCATCACACTCCTTTCCACAGCAAGTCCAGCAACGCATCCCGAATACGCGCTCTGCTGCTGGCCTCCGCCTCATATCAAATTAGAACCAAAAACAAATATTGAATACATGCATTAAATCAGCCAGAAAAGAGCAGCGTACCGGAAGTTAAAATCCTGTTGGGAAAGTGAGAGACATTAAAGGAAAGTTTCAAGAAGAAAATCCAGGAAGTGATGTGGTTTCCATAAAACGCTTCCTCACAGAGTAGAAGAAATTTATTGAACTGGGAAGATATGAATTGACCAGTCGCATGTTCCTTCTCTTCTTAGAGAGACAGCCGACATAATAGCCTAACTTTACTCCGAGACTGGAGCAGCAATGTGCTCATTTGCAATAGATTTTTTAAACATAAAAATTCGACAGAAAATGATGTAAATCTTCTCATTGGTACATTAGCAGTGAGAATCAAGCAGCATGATCAGTATTGCCCACTAGCGCCCTCTAGTGACACCCTGTGATACAAGGAGTGTGTTAGACCTAGCAGTTTATGGCTTCGACCAAAGACTCCATTGATTTATGGTGAGCAGAAAAACAGACTTTATGACAAGCAGGCAAGCAAACAGCTTTCTGCGCAGCGGCAGACTAAAAAGTGATTAAATAATGTCAGACGGAGATAGCGGCTTACAGAGATAATGCGCTGGCTGCCAACACAGCAGGGGAGAGAGAGAAAGACGATGACCATTCAAGGATGATGGACTAAGATAAAAGCGTAGTGTTTCATCTATACTTCGCCCTACAGATAGAAAATATTTTGTTTAATACTACAACAAAAAGCACGAAATATTAAGCAAATAAAGTATACTATTAAGAAACTATAATTTTCGTGCATACTTTTCAAAGTTCATGTATGCAAAGTCCTGATGTCACAAAATTTAATGTGTGTGTGAGACAGAGACATAAAGAGAGAGAATGACAAAACGAGAAAAGGAATGAAAGACCGACCAGAAGCAGAAGCAGTGAGGAGCAAATGATGACATTAAATATTAAACCTCTGGTCCAAGAAACTTCTGTCGTCTAATGTCAGTTTTTTCGGGTGAGACTAAGACTCGCTTCGGCAACGAAGGTGAAGGATCAGATCGTCGTTAGAAAAGAGATTACATCACACTTTGAGATCTCTACCTTTGTCAACACAACCAGAAAGTTTATCTTTGGATGATAATTAACGGAAACTGAAACTAGTTTCAGGTGAAAGAAGTATTCGCGCAAAAGTGTCTCGTGTTTTTATTCTTAATATACTTGAAAAGCTTATTTTATTTTCTTGTAACTTATTTTATTTTTCAATTCAGTATTCACTGTAATCATAGAAACTTTCAAAATAGTTTTTTGAAGTAGAAATGGACAAAAATTAAAATAAATTATGTTTAATTTGGAGGGAAGCCAAATTGCAAAGAAAATTTTAACACCAAAACTTTCAGTATAATGTGTTGGAGAACAGAACTAAACCATATTTTAACAGACTCCCTGTGGGATCACCCACTGACGGTGGAAAAACTCTAAACGGGTTTTGTGTCCTCTCTAGCCATTTCTCATTTTTCTGTCAAGATCTGTGTACACAAACCGCATATTTGTCAACAGCATTACTTGATTACCATCAGCTCCTTAAAGATACGACGAACTCGTAAACCGATTTTGTGCACTAGTTGAAGCTGTCGCACTCACCGCTTTGATGATGAAGCCAAATATTCCTTGCCGTTGATTTTGTGTTCTCTCCCCTTAACAAGCGTCTTCCCGCCTTCATTCTCTAGCACTGACTGCGTGACACGTTTTTGGGAGTGTGCATGTTTGCCTGAGACAGCGCAAGCGCGCATGTGTGTAGGTACATGTGTGATATGAAAAATTATTTGTTGTTCGTTGGAGGGGGCGGGGAAGAAGAATAGATGTAGAGAGATAAATAACCACATATCTCAAAGAGTTACCTACCTTTCCCACTGTTTAACGATACCTCTCTTCCACTCCTGTCTCTAAAAAAAATAAAAAATGTTTAAAATTTATTACCGATGACAGGGTCGTAAAAATATAAAACACAATGTTAATTGTCATTGGCAATGTTGTTGATTCTGGCGGCATTCTGTTGTTCCCGCAATAACACATACCGACTTCCGTGACGTCACCCCGTATGCATCGCCTAGTCAAATTTCACAGTCCCTCCCTTCCTCCCTGCCATAGCAAATCAGCAGGTCGATATCTTAAAATCAACGGCTTCATCTCTACCAGACTGTGCAGATGACTAAGCTAGCCTTAAATTGACAGCAGATTCTAAAAGGTCAAGCTCTCATCAGGCTAACAAACTAAATGCGATTTCAGCGTCACCCGAGTTTGACGATTTCGTGGTTGCTAGGGACGCTGCGGACGGTGCCTGGCAACAGAAAAGTGTTGGCATTCAAGATTACTGCCTGGTGTCACGTCTGTCTGAAAAGGAAAATGCACTGCAGACCAAAGCTTCTTAGCAAGACTAAGTGCTATTGCCGTAACATGGGCTAAAAATAGCTTGCCGGTGCTGTATTGGGTAGCCTTCCTTTGATCTCAATTAAAACACAAGAAAATCCTATTTAGAGCCTGTGCTTTTCTTTGTCGTTCAACTGTCAAATCCTTTTTGCATACAGGACTTCAGTCTTTTTTCTTACACAAATATAAGATATAAAAAACGTCAAAGAATGTAACTAAACACAATCAGTTTACCAGCTATTGATAAGGAGACTATTGATCCTCAAATTTTTTACATTGCATTGACATAACTGTATTAAATTTTTAAAATTTGTATCTGTTTTCAAAATTTTTATGAATGAATGGATAGATGGTTTGTCTTTTTTCCTTTTGCATGTATAAATATCTTGTTTAGCAAGCAGTAACATCAAGTCAAAGGCTGCATCAGTATTAAAATTATTAGTACATCCAAAAAGTACAAGATGTTCACAAAAGCTTATTTCCTCAGCGCTTGCACATCCTGTTTTCATCTGTTGTTCAAAATCTTTCCAGAATCTTTGGACTTTCTACATTTTCAAAAAATATGTTGTATATTATCTTTTCCAGCGACCTGTCTTCTCTGTTTCTTTATTTTTTTTATATTAAAGTGCTCATTTTAAAATATGTTGACGATCACTACATTCTTTAATCCAGACTATGAAAAGTTTGTAAAGTTTTCTCACTTTTTCCGTCTCTGCCAAATTCTGGGTTTTTTCTTCGGGGTACCGTTTCTTTGTCCTTTCTTTATTTTATAAACCCCACTTAAAATCGATCTCAAGGTTTTCAAATCGCCCTTGAAACTAATATCTTCTTACGCTGCAGATTAATTAAAAGTTATTCCAGTAGTCTAAGTTCCATATTCTTCATGGTTTTCAACTTACGACAAAGTGGGAATAATGGGAGATGTTATTCAACGTATAGTATCTTGTTTCCTATTTGTAAAGAAAGCTATTCTAATCGTTCTCTTCGTGGAGTCACCCTTGTTCCAGAAATTTGCTTATAGAGCCAGTTTAAACAATCGATTCTAAACTGAGCTAGAATTCACGTTGCGCCTGTAACTTACAGGCCGGCAAAGCCGACAACCTTTGCCCTCCTACCGCAACGCTTGCCATGGTTGCAAAAGGCCATCTGAGGATGGTTTTCTTAGGTCCTAAGCTGGATTTGATGTTTATCCCAAGTTGACTGGCTTAACTTCCAAGAATCTCCGTTCATTTCTGTCTATGTAGGAGTGCTTGAAAATTAATTTTAAGTCACCAGTCTCAAGTAGTATTTGGACCACACTTAGCAAAGTTAGGCCGACAAAATTGAGCTTTCGTTAAGTCTGACTTAACACCTCACATGGAGCCAACTCTTGGATCACAGTCTTTACGCTCCGATTGTGTGGCACACGTGCTGCGCTTCGTAACATTCATGTTGCCAGCTTGGCCAGCCTGTAAGTGAGTTACAGACTGGACATGAATTCCAGCCTCACATTTCTCTTTATTACCAGTTTAAAGGAAGTGAAGCGAGTGACCATTTGAAAGACTGAGAAGGAAGCAATAAGAACGACGACAGTCACAAAGCTATAGTAAATGCACGGAGAATATACTACAAGGCGTACTGATTGATCGCCAGATCTCTGACATCTGACCTCGAGTTTCCATGAACGCGAGCTCTACATCCATCGTCATCATGACCGTTGATAACCTCGTGACCCTCACTCGATTTCCCATTCCGTTTCTGAACACGTTTCTTCTTTGGCGCTAGAAAATGCACAGGAGGTTTTAATTTGTGTTTGCATCAGTGCACGTGCGCGCCCCTCCATAAAAGCTCGTGAGAGTTTGTTCATCTGGAAGAAAAATTGACCTTTCTTCCATTTCTTACAGGGTACTGATGCTGCATGTTGATTGATGTTAAACACAAGATGTGATGAAACTTCGTCTCATTCATTCATCCCTCTTACGATCTTACTCAAATTACCCGAGTACCGTGGCGTGCAGTATTTTATGGTGAGATTGAGTCTCTATTAGCGTGGATGGTTTTATTTTATTTACTGCTCTTGGGATTTAATAACTTCCGCAAAATAAAAGAGCAGACGAGTTTTTTTTATCCGATTAGCTGAGGGAAAAACTACATTAAATAAATTTATATTATCCAAAATTTAAGTCCCTTTTATTGAACTAATTCTGTCTGTCTGTCTGTCTGTCTGTCTGTCTGTCTGTCTGTCTGTCTGTCTGTCTGTCTGTCTGTCTGTCTGTCTGTCTGTCTGTCTGTCTGTCTTATGTATTTGGCGGAATTTTGTAATCGATTTTTACTCTTTCCATTCTCCTAGAGGTAGAACTTTTCACCAGTCACTCATTTTCGGTGACAATGCAATATTAAATCATTTCCAGCAGTCTACAAATAGTAAGAATATTTTTTAAATTTAGTTTTGTTTGCAAACTTATAGGCCAAATTAGGGGAGACATGTAGCTGCTGCTCTACGACAAGTAAGCTATAGGTTATTTCCCCTAATTTGCCCCATAAGAAGAAAATAAAGCCACAAAGTAAAACGAAAAACTCGACAACAAAATTCAAAAAGACTAAATAGTTTAAAATAAAATAAGCATAAAAGATTTTAACACTCTTTTATTTGAAATGCCCTGAAAGGGTAAAAAAATTTCGTAGGCCTCATGATTTTTTTGTTGATATATATATATATATAACTTAAAATATAAAAAAGTGAGAGGCGCTCTTGGAACTTGAAGCACTCCGGGGCCCCTCACACTTTTATATTTTATGTGCATTAAAGAAACTCCTGAGATATGAGGAAAAGATATTTAACCCTCTTTAAGGCATTTCACATAAAAGGGTGTTTTTGTTGGGTTTTTTTTTTTTTACTTTTATTTGCTGGTGTATTTTCCCTCGTCGTTAACTGTTAGGGAAGGAGACTTCACTTCGCTATCCTCCTCTTTTCTTAGTACTTACCAGAACGCACTTTCTTCGGGTGACTGTTCTCACTGCACTAGACGACATTTACGATCAAATTTATTTAGACACTACCAATCTTGTAACCTTCTATCAGCAGATAAGCTGCGGTTATAAATCTGACGCAAGCTGTTGTCTCGTATAGACACCTCTATAATAATTTGGTACAGAAATTGTTAATCCCTTTTAATTTTTGGGCGGTTTTCAAGCAGCTAGACATAAAAAGAAATAGAACTCACTAGTTTCAAGCTTATCGTGCACCGAGATCCATAGTTTTCCCCGAGATATATGCGTGCAGATAAATCAATCAAAATGTTTGTTTATGTCGGACACAACCTTCACAGCAAAGACAAAGACATCGATCGTGTGTGTTGCTAGCATGACCCTGATTCATCGATTTATGAAGACATTTTACTTGTCATTGATATGGGCAGTAGTTTACAATATAACATAATACAACCTGATTGCCACCAAACTTCCCACATACAAGACTGAAGTGATATTGAATAATCTATATCAGCACATGTTTATAAAGACTAAATAAATAAACAAAGGGTTTGAAGTGTCAGTAAGTCGAGTTCGTCAATGAACAGATTAAGGAAACGTACCGTAGTTTTTCAAAGTCCTACTGTCGGTACTGTTGTCCGAAAAAATCTTGAAACTAATGCCTTAGACTAGATTTCTACAGCCTGTTCATTGCTCTGTTGCATACAGTTACTTGAGACACTTAAAACGCCCAGAACAATTAAACAAAACATCACAAGCATAACCAGGACCGGTGCAAAAGACAAGTACTTAGTTGTTAGGAACATGGGTTACCACCCCTGAATGTTTGGTGTAACGAGGTTGTCACCCTTGATTGTTTTCTTGTATTAGTAGGGATTGTCACCCCTGAATTTGATGTTTAGATAGGGAGCGTGGATTAGGAATTGGAAGAGAGAAGCAGACGTGAGAGTCTGGTACAAGGAAGAATTTGTGAAAGAGGTCAGAATTGAAAATAACTGTGTGGAATATTAACTGTGTGGAGTAATATTAACTGTGAGGAATACTATTAACTGTATGGAATACTATCAACTATGTGGATTGTTATTGATAAGCGACTGTGTGGTTCCTCGCTTTACGAATTTCCCAGCTGCTATGTGTTCTCCTGGGAAGATTTTATAACGTAATGTTTACCTACTGTGGGAGTTATTATTGACTTGATCAATCGTCTGCCGATAAGACTGTCGGAGTTGTTTCCTCGATTTATGCTGTCTGTATGATCAACGCCAGTGAACAAGACTGTAAGAGTGGAACTGTTTGCCTTGTCAACCCCCCTCCCCAACAACGGCAAGTAGTATAGGACCCGTCAACAAGGAAGAGAGTGTATGTCCCGTCATCGAAGAAGAGAGAGCTTGGAGAAAAAAACAGACTTTTAATATGTCTATCTGATCACATTTCAGATGGTATATGTCATGATTGGCAATAAAACGTTTGTGTAAGAAAGGATTTTTGATATTTTATTTTATAGCAGATTAATAGGAATGTGTTTCAACACAACGTACAGTTTATTGAACGGCATGACATATTTCCATCATTATGGTATTATTTGAAGATGCATTAGTTAGAAGTGGGAAATTAACAGCAGACTTTATTAGCAATCATTTAAAAGGTCACCCCTAAGTAAAAATAACTGCCTTTAGGTTGTGGAATGAGGTGGCAGAGACCGCACTTTTCAATGAGCCAGGTTTTTGGGAGAATGGTGTCCATGGCCTCTCTCTCCTTCTCTCTCTCTCTCTCCTCGCTCTCTGATGTGGAATCAAATACCCATTGCCGACAACCAAGTCGATTAGGGAAGTTTATTGCGCCACATGGGTATCGAACTGGCGCGTCTGCTGTCTCCAGGATCGTACGCCAAAATGCTTTAATCAGTCATGTTCACAATGTTCTAACATCATTAGTCGCTTCAAAAAAGAAAGAAGGAAAAAAAGACGTAGACCTTTTCTGCGTCTCTACCCACTCAGTGTTTGCGCATTAAGCAAAAGCCTAATTTGCCTAATGATAGAACAACCACAAGTAGACCACTTTCAAATGCTTACAAACGCTTAGAACACTTACAAATACTCAGAACACTAAATTTTCCAAATCTAGTACCAAAAAATAGACTATCTGCATGCCACTGCAGAACAGATCAAGACCCTGATGCAAATACAATAAAAAACGATTTTATTTACCTTGGCCCCTCTCAACTTTCTAAGCATGCAAGAAACATACCAGCGAATAATCGGTGTCTGGTGAGTGGCGTCGACTCACACTAAAAGCAGAATGTTTTAGTGGTCCCTCTAGAGCCTTTTCCCAAATCTTTGCTCGCCTCAGCAAAAAAATCATTGCGCGGCCACCGTTACATTTTAGAAGAATAATAATAACTCCTTCTAGTTTGTATTCTTCCATCCCGGGTAGACACCAACACTCTACACGAAAACAAACCCTGCGAAGATAAGTCTGCAAGGTGGGTTGCGGATGTTAGTACAGAAAGATGGGCTAAAAAGAGAATCCAAAAGAAAATAAACTGACAACATCCAAGAAGGGACTGACCTGCCAGTCAACAGACCCCAAGATCTGATCAAGGGAGGGAAATAAGGGAGTTGGCTGAAAGCTCGTCAGAAGGTCCTACTGCCAATCAAGGCCAAGAAACCGACGACGACGACGGCACGTGACATCAGGACATGAGCATCAGCGGCTGAGTGAGAGTTTCGACGCTGCACGTGTCTGAAAATATTTTTAGCCTTCGTGGCGTCTGTCAGCTCAACAGAAGCTGTCATCATCCAATATCAAATGAGGTGCGCCCCCTAGTGTGTCCGGGGCACAAAGCCCAATCTCATCCAGCCATGCGCGGTCGAACACAGAAAAAAACAGCCACTGCAAAGCTTCCGATTCTGTGACCACTCACTCGAGCTGCCCTGTAAGGGCAAGATGGAAGGAGCTCTCATGACGTCAAGACAGCCATAACAGATCGCGCTTCTTCCCCTCACCAACCTTTCCTTGACCACTGCCAAGATCAAAACCGCCGTTTCCTTATTTCATCGAGACGACATGACTTCTCTGTCAAGTTTTAAGCGAAATGCGTGCCTTCGTGACGTTTTCTTACCGTATTCCATCATAGCACTGCCGCCGTGGGCTCTCTCCCTCTCCACCCACCACAAGCCGACCCAACCCCCATCGTCTGAATCTGGAAACAAGCAGTCTCGTCTTGCCGACTACAAAGCTACTAGAGTTAATTAGTTCATGGCACCTGTCGTGTACAAGCGCTCGCTTCGATTCGCAACGGCGTGATAGGAAAGCCCTCACGAGCTGTCGTGCTAGATTATTTCTGAGAGCTAGAATGGACGACAAGCTATTGATGCCGCCCCGCCGTGATTGCTTTCGCTGGGCCTCGTAAGCGTGTTTTGAGTACACAACATAGCCTTTGCGCATGGTTGCGCCAGCCCACTGCAATCAAGATTGAACTGTGGATGCCAGTAAATTTCGTGTAAGGACATGAAGTTTCTGCTTAAAGGTTATCTCGAGGACAAAACTGTTTTCAGTGACTGGGCTTAGTTTATTACGAGATGCAAGTGCCTAATATCTGAGCGAATAACTATTTTCTGTTCACTATGTATTCAAACGCAGGGGGGGTGCGTGTGGGGGTTTTGGGGTATCTAAGAAAAGGGACAGACAAATTAACGACAGCGCTACTCTTGTTTACCTTTTAACATAATTTCATGTTTGACTCGGGTTAGCCTTTAAGCATTGACCTGATGGTGTCCACACGTCATGGATATTTAGTACTTGAGAACCAGCTACCGTAAGCTACTTTCTGGGGTTTCCGGAGTCAGTCAGCATTTGGCCGCTGGAGACGGGTGAGTAACTTTTGCGTACACAAGTGTGTACATCAACAAGTTTTGACAGGAGGATACGAAAGACTGTGTTTGCGGAGAACTCTTCTCCTCTAGCACGTGAAAACAAGTCAGTCTGAAACAGACCTTACCACTCCCTTACATACAAAAGCTATGACAACCATCATTCTTGAAACAGCAACTCTGAAGACTTTCTTCTATTTGTTTGTTTGTTTGTTTGTTTGTTTGTTTGTTTGTTTGTTTGTTTCTGATGGAGCGCTGTAACATCGGCTTACAGTCGATGTCAGCGCCTTTGCTGTCCTTCTGAATGATTTTGTGCCTGAAAGAATGGTACAAACAATTGACATGCTCATGGACACTGACAACAGAAGATATCAGCTGGAAAAACAAAGCATTGAACATGTCAAGAAATGCTGTAGACAAAAAGTTCTAAGTAAATAGCAGACAAGCATACACTGAAGAAACAAAACCAGTAGAGATTCGCGGAGAGGAGGGGAAAAGCTACAGGCAGAAATTCTACGATCAAAACTCTGATCATTATATAGACGCAATTTAACTGGCAGTAATGTCTTCTCCACCCCAACCACCATTCGGTTATAATACAATAGTAATATCTAACAATATAAATATGTGCTTAGGACTAACTAGGAATCATACAATGTAACGAATGCCTCGTGTAACTGCAAGTCCCCTGACAGAGCCCTAGAGCGCTGTGTTAACTGAGTCCCACCCCCCTAAATACATCTGGGGACTGTGTGCTTCGCATCAAGCAATGCACGCGCTTCTAATCGGCCCCAGTAGCCGTGACCTTTCGCGAATGTCGAAATCTTTTGCCGTTAAAGGGTCTGAGTTCTCCTCTCGGGAGCTAAGTAGACTCGATGACGATTCCCGATCGGTCACGGAATCGGAAGCAAAAGCAATCTCCAGCCCAGCAGTGTATTGTTTAAAGTATCTCACCCTGACTTCTGCACTGCAACGCCTGAGACCTAGGAAAAATACTGGCAATAAAAAAGAAAGTAGGTGATTGTATTAGTAACTGACCCTGTTTATTACGATATGTGAGATTTCTGAAATGAAGTCTTTTGCCGATGGTTGAGAACGAAAAGCACGGATACAAATGGAGTCCCAGGCAAGATGGACGTATCTTCTAATTTTGTTTACAACATTTGTAGTCTTGTAGTTTCTTTCACACAGAGGCTTACCTCTTCCCTTTATAAACCCAAAGAAAAATATCGATAATACAATATTTTCCCCTTTTTACTTTTAATAATTTTTTTCATATTACACCACATGACAAAACTTTTTGTACATAGCAATTAAAGTTAAGAAAGACCACAATACCTATATATATATATATATATCCTATATATATATATCCACACAAATACAAATATTAATCAGTTTTACTATTTAAAAAAACTGCTAATTTTCAAAGTACTAAAAGTGTCTCATTCACTATAGAACTGGGTATCGGAGACAATGGAAGCTTAGCAGTAGCACACAATTATTGTGTCTTATTAAGAGAAGTATTTCTTTACATTTATAAAATATAAATTTTATGCAAAGGGGAAAGAAATTGAAAGGAGAGCAATCTTTCTTTACATGCATGAAGACATTGCTAGCAGTTACTGGCCTTGTCCTACAATACAAGAGGTCAGAGAATACAACATTAATATCGCATCACTATGTTTGTGCTGATATTTGCTGTCAGGAAATACATTGATGCTGTCCTTTTGAGAATGTGCGTGGCTTTAAGGATCTGAGATTTGAAAATCGGGTGTCTACCAGGTCACAAAAGTGTTAACAAAGCACACACATTTTTAAAAACAATCACTGTCAATTTTAAATATAAAAAATATTCCACTTAAAAGCAGAAGCATTGTTCGTTCATCCCCCAAAAGACCTCTTGTCCCCCTACTGCTGCTCGTCGAGGTCAAGGGTGTATCTGCCCACCGATGGTTAAATCTGAAGGACCCCTTTTATGAGTACGAAGTCTCGTGTCTGCCCCAAAAACCGATCGGGTAACCGTTCGCAGATAGCTTCTGGAATTACACGTACATCAACAACAGGCACTGAATTGGCGTCGGATCACCATACCTTACGTCAACAATGCTACTGATTGCCAGCAGGACCTGTCATTAACCAGCCCTGGCCCAACAATATGTTTTATCAGAGTCTGTTCTCTCTCCGTGTTGTATAGAAAATAAATTGTGTCCACAGGATACTGAGATCGATCTCAACCTTTTCTGTGCCGTTTTTCTCCCCTGGAGCGTACCCGACGTCCTTCCCCTTGGTTCCTGTGTAAGCACTTTGCTCCAGTTCAATCCAGCCTTTCGTGAGGAGCGTTTCTAATCGCTCGGTTGCTTACTTCAGATCTTCTCTCTCGACGAAAATATAAAAACTGTATAGACAGGGGATTGTTGCTTGCTCCTCGCTTGGCGTGTGAGCTGGCGCTTAAATTCTCGCTTATTTAGTTTCATCGAAGGCCTATCTAATGATCTCAGTTTATCACGCACTTAAGTGACATTTTGTTCTGACTCGATGAGATATGACAAAAGACATTGAGAAGCAAAAACTCTCGAACGTCCGCAGAGAGCACGAGATGGTGAGAAACTATACAGCCGGGACGAAGTGTATATGAAGAGAAGGTGGAAACAATTCTGAGCGACCTGTGTCCTTGCATTCCTCTGTCCCAAGCTGAACATGTTCTTCTGCCTCTGACTTGCCTGGTCGACACTGCGAGGTGCGAACTGATGCCTCTCCTTGCCTTCAGCTCCTTTACCCAAACTGATCGCGTGAGCTGGAGGCCTCATCAGCACCATGCCAGCAGGAAAGCTCCGACACCCATACATCACCGTGCATTTCGTGGAAGGGTGATCTGTATGTGTCATACGTTCTGTCAAAATTGCTACCAAGGGGGTAAGTGATAAATGACACAAATTATGGGAACAACGGGGTTCTCTCCCTACCGGTGCAAAAAGAATTCAAAACAGTTCTGTTATGTGCAAACACCCTGCCTGGCTGACGTTGAAAATAAACAGCATTGCGTTCGATCAGCCAATCAGATGCCTGACCATTAAAAAAAATTTCGAAGAGGCAGCAGCTGATCTTTTACGATTGATCTTTGGAGGGATGTTGAATATCATAACGCATTCCAAACACCAAAAAGAAACAGAAATCCGCTTCAAAGACCGAATGAATTATTGCGTTGACCCAAAAAACAACGCCGTTTGCTGTCAAAAAATAAATTTGACTGGATTTGACTAAAATAAAACCATAGGAATCTTGATATTTTTAGCGTTTAGCCTTATTGTTGATCTTATTCGCCTAATGATGGCAAGAGGACTGTCAGTAGAAAAAAAATGTCTTTTGCATCTTTTGATCAAGAAACGAAGACAGATGAGCTGAATCGAAACCAAGACTCCATCCCCACCCTACTATCCCAGCCAGGACATTGACAATATCTATCCGCAAAAGGTCAGAAGAATGTGAAAAGATTGAGTTCTGTTTAATCAGGCAAAAAGTAAACACTTTTAATCATTGAGTAAACACATTTATCATGCGGATATGACTAGTTTTGGCACAAACGCTTTCCGGCGGACTCACTCATTAACAGTGCCTCATAACGCATCGAACTGTTGTCAATAAACTCAGCTCTTTTCTTACATGTCGAGCTGTTGACAATGTGCTAAACTCAGTGCTTGTCTTAACGTGTTGAGCTGTTAGCAATATACCAGCCGCAGCATATCCTGTTGTGTGGTTATCTGGAAAAAGTCTCTTTTCTCCAAATTATATACAGTGTTTACTCGGGGCATATGCATGGATGGCTTCCTTGGTGTATTTTGTGCTTTTATGAAATTATCTCCCCTGAAGACTTGCGTCATTCGCTGCGATTGATTTTCCCCAACGTATTATTATTTTTTTTTTTTGGTTATTGTGGGTGCGCGGGGGAGTGTGTGCACGTGCGCGTGCGTGCGTGCGTGCATGCATGTGTGCATGTGCTCATGGTGTCATCGAGCAATGCGTTGCAGTCGAAATGAAACAGTAAAAAGAAAGAGATTCCACTTTAGTTTCCACCATCTTAGCTCTCATAACTTGCAACATGAAAAAAATTTAGATCGATAATTTGATTTATTTCTCTGACTACTCCCACGGAAAAGCACGAGAGGCGATTGTCAGTATGCTCACCCAGCCATGTCTTCGACTTTAGCAACAATGAGAACATCACTAGCCGAAATATTTGCGTGGGCTCCATATTGTTCTAAAAACAATTTAGATAAAAATGTTACCCTTGACAACATTGAACCTTAAAAAACTAGTCTAAACCCCAAATGAATAGGCGCATCCAGATATGCCAGAGCCTGCTGTGTCTATCTGTGAACAGACGATCATTGACAGTCCCATCAGCTGCGGCGTCACTCATGTGCCTTGTGTGACAAACAAATGCCTATGAACGACACCAACAGCCTTGAAAAAAAGTGATAAATACCCACCAGAATTCTAAGGAACGTTATAGAGGAAGGGAAGTCGCTATGCAAATCTAGACATTGTTCAGACAGCCTGATGTAATAATACTTTTAACAGAATCGACCGTGGCCAGCATGGTACTGGCTTCCAACTAAACACCAATCGACCTACTTTCTAACCACATGAGTCCGCCATTAACCAGTCCCAACCTTGTACACCTCTGCATGGATGTGTGATTTTCATGGTGCGCATTCATCAGCTAGATTCTGCAATCAACGTGATTTTTGTAACGGATCTATTTATGGAAAGTACGGAGAATGCCTTTTTTTTAAAAAAAGCTGGATCCTAGATCCTAAGCTAGACCAGTGGCTCCTGTAAGCCGCTGGCCTGCTGTTCACAGAAAGTTCACTCGGTGCGACAAGTGCACGCTTCGGTGTCACCAGACAAACAGGCCCTAAGAAAGAATCAGGAAACCTTAGATGCCTCGCCTCTCGTAAGTTTGTCATATTTGTCAAAAGCCTTTCACACAAGTCCCACAAGATTAAGGTGCGACTGGCGCTAGCTATAAACGTTGTCTACAAGATTCAGGGCGGGGTTGCATGTGAAGTCTAGAAACTAAGTCTTAAGTCGGCGACCTTAAGTATAATCCGACTTCTTCACTGTTTGGTCTGAGCAATCGACTGAAAACGGTAATTAAAGACTTATTTTTTTGAAATCCTCTCATCGTCTCACATGCACTCCAACCAATGTGGATTTTTTTGGAAAAACGTGGACATAAGACCCACTTAAGACCTCATATGCAACCCAGCCCAGATAAGACCCACATTTTCCGCAAACATCTTCTGCACGATTCTGATGCCCTCCGTTAATGGTTCAACGGATTCCCTCACAAGATTAATATCTGACACGTATTATCAGCAGATACAACTCTACGGGTCATAACAAAAAAGACCACAGGCATTCTAACTCTCGAAAGGATTTGTCGTTTTATTCATTTGACAAGAAAGTGCTTTCAACTCCAGCGACTTTGCACTACGAGGAAAATGGAACTTATCAAAAATATTTTTTATTAATAGCTTTATTAACTACGTCTTCGTTAAGACATTACTCTCGTTAACGATGCCTTTATTAACGGTCTTGTTAATACCGCTGAACTAGACTGTGCGGAGCAAATTTCGTTTTACTTCCTTTTCCTTTAAGTTAATTGTCCAAGGCGTGGTAATGATTTCTAGGTGCTAGTTTCACAAGATCTTACATGAAGAACCACATTTAGAAAAATTTTCAAAAATAGCTCCTGTGCCTTTTAGATGCGTTGCACAAGCGCCTACAAAAAACGATTATGCTGACGAGAACGAAAGTCTAACATTTTTATCTTATTTTAACCAATTTTAGTTGTAAAAGTTCTGACAATGTGTCGTGCACTGTGTTTCTATCAAACTGATTATATGAATTGATTTAAGGCCTAAAATTATTTAAATTGAGAATGTGTTGTGCAACCAGCCCTAGATCTTTATATGAAGAGTGCAAAAATATGAGCAAAATTCAAACAATTGAATATGCCAAAATATCCCAGCATCGTCAAACATGCGACAGTCTCTCTAGTTAACATCATGTTAACTGTCATGTGCTGTAGTGATCTTGGAATGGAGTGGCTACATACATACAATACATACAATGCAATACATACAAGTATGTACTAACAGACGGACAGATACAGTAGGTACATGTGGAGTGCCAGAACTGACAAGAGCAAAGTTTTTATTTACACCAGCAGAGACATCAAACCTATATCCGACAAGAAGGAAGGACCTGTAGTCACACCCTGTCCATAACGGCAACTTGACGGCAGAAAACCCTTGAGGATCGCAACATCATTAAGGTTCTGGCACAGCAACGCCATTTGTTTGATCCTAAGTACTGATGGACATAATCCTCTTAGTTTCCATTCCCGGATGTACGACATGGACTTTGTGTGCCGATACAGAAACAAGAGGGCGGAAATTGGTGTTTTACAATGAGCCAGCAACTAAGGCTGTATCACGGCAAGGTAGCCAGTCCTGTAAACAGACGCAATATACAGAAACAAGAATCCAGGCATTAGAGACCAGATCCCTGATAAAACCTCCGAATTTCCTACCTGGAACATAATACCATGGTTATCACCTTCCTGGACCACCAGGAACCCCGTTCTGGTCCGGTCATATAGATCGTCTTTCAGGATACCCAGCTGAGAGACCGACCCAAAGGTCACAAGAGGAAGAACTCCAACGAACATAAAAGAGTGGGTTGAAGACAGTGTCGTGTCGAGCCTTGATAGCCGCTGTATATAGGTAGCCCTCCGTCCCTTTCCCTCCGACGACTAACACGGGGTAACTAGCATAGGTCTGGATCAGCATAGCTCGTGACCAACAAGTCAGCCAGTTCGTGTCAATGGAATGAATGAATGAAATAAATAGACCACTTTTTCAACAGAGTTTTCCCACAAACATAGCTTTCGTTTCTTTCTTTGTAGTGTATCGATTCCGGAGAGCGTGAGTCTTTTTTCACCAAAGACAGGAACAAAAGAATTAATTATCTTTAACTCTGTTTCTGTCACCTGCAGTCCATAAATCAGTCTTTTAACCGTTGTGCGACAGCTGACGATGGGTTTCCTTTCTCTGTTCCTTGACGTCCATCCAGTCTTTTCTGTTTGTGCTTCGTTTATCTTTTCTCCCGAGCTATTTGGAGAAGTTATCTTGTTGCCACACAAGCTACCATAAGGTCAAAGAAGTGGTGTCTTAGTGTGTACGCGCACGTGCGCGCGCGTGTGTGTGTATGTGTTTGAAAAAGGGAAAGATGAAATAGGGCATTGCAAGCGCTCTTATGATGATGACCATTGTCTAAAGTCTCGCAACACCTGTCCACCACAAAGTGATTAACCAATGAGATAATAGGCTAGTGCGTCAACACCACTGATGCAACCAAAGAAAAGGTCTCAACAAGAGGTTTCTAAACGCCATTACACAATACGAGAGAGCAGTAAGCTGATAATATTTAAATAAATGAACGTAAGAAGCCAGAAATAAACAAGTTTCGGAACGACTTTAGCCCCGAAAAAAAATAATTACAATACTTTCAACTCATATCGTCGAACACTTGGTTCACTAAAATGTCTTTAATAACAAAAACCAATAAAATTCTCCTTATTTAAATAAACATAAACTAAAATCATCTTCTAGATAAAACACAGGACTAATCGTACATTTCGTATCTACCTTGCTACCAATGACCAGCACATTGTGAAATAACTGGGGCGTTAGTTCCGCGTCTGGCTGCAGGCTAACAGTTACAAATTACTGTTGTCACTTCTGAGACGGCCATAAAGAGCAAAGTGATCTATCCAGCTTTTGGGGTAACCTCGCAGTCAATATTTGGTCAAGGACACTGCTGCGATTAGCCAAGGCATAACCTTGCATGCCTTCGTATTCTGTGTTATCAGTGGCCGACTTTCATAACCAGCATTGTCAGCATCAGTTATTGATAAATCAGCGTTCGGAATCTGATGTTAGAAATCAGTATTATCAGCGTCTGATGTTCACAGCTGCCATTATCAGTTTGACATGTACAGTCAACATTATCGGTGTTAAAGGACCTCACTTCATTCTGAGAAGTCGCATACTGACCGATGAAGTTTTTAAGAGTGCATTATGTATTAAATAGTTACGGTTTAATTTTGTGTTTAGTAATAGTACTTATCTAAGTAATTACTCTGTGTGTGTGTGTGTGTGTGTGTGTGTGTGTGTGTGTGTGTGTGTGTGTGTGTGTGTGTGTGTGCGCGCGCGCGCGCGCGTGGACGTACGTACAAATTTTTGGTTGTAAGTGCTAAATTCTAAGATAGTACAATGTTATACTTCTCGGTACGAAATTCGGTTATTCCTGTAGGTTTTGGCTTCACAGATAGATTCTCCATGTTGTACATTGGCCCATCAGGCTGGTAAATAGCACAGTTCAATATTCTGTCTCCCCGCTCTCACGATTTCATTATTTCTCACTGTCAAAACGAGAGCTCGAAAATCTTTCCGATGACATGGCGAAGGAGTAGTCCCTTGCTCTGCTCGAGAGCGGTGGTGGGCAGAGAACGAAAAGACGGTTGACAAGGCGATGGGCAAAGGCCATGTTGACCTACGTTCTATCATTTGACGAATTTAACCTTCGTGGCCTGCTCCCAGCCACCCACCCGCTCCACCCCCACCCCCATCACGTACAGCGTTCCCGCACTTGAGGGTCGGGGGTTGAGCTTATGGCCTGGTGCCGTGTCCCAACTTTGCCCGCCTCACATTATCCTCGCTTATGGGATCTGTCCTACATTCTTCTGCCAAACACTCTGTTGCCACTGCTTCACCTACGTGGTTACTACGTCCTTCGCATACAGAACAGTTTTTTTTTTTTGGGGGGGGGGGGAGGAAGGAAGAGATGTGTGTTTGTGAAGGAGAGAGTTGGGCAGGGGATGTTTTTTACCGTTTTGACGGGCTTCGCTTTTGGCGTTGGTTGTTGTCTTTTCGCGTGTCTTGCTTGTTACCCCGGTAAATATTTCCATTGCACGGGGCAAGCGAGTAAAGGATTTCAAGAAAAAAGGCTGGCTCTCCAGGGTACAGAAATTGTGATTCTTTTTTCTTATTAGATTATTCCAAAAGTCCCTTCACGTCTGTCGTTGGAACAGCGTACTCTACTGGCCGTAACGGTCAGTAATTAAGTAATAAATGACGCAAACAGCGACTCAGTACTCCTCTCTCTCTCTCTCTCAAAATCAGCTAATGTCTCCCTTTCTTCTGTTCCTATTTTGATCATCGGCAGCCCTTTCTGATAATCTCTGGATACTTTGATGCATGCCTCCTGGGTAGATGATCCGGGTCCGTGGTTGAGATATATATCAACTACGCTGCGCTGTTGGTGCTCAAGCGTGTCGCACTGATAACAAATCTATTTTATTATATGGCGGGCTGTGGTTTACAAGTTTCTTAATAAAAAAAAAATTCGATCTCTTCTAGGGGAAGGGAAGAACGTTTCACAGAAAATAATTTAGTTCTCTTCGATTTCAGAAATGGAATTCAAACAGGAATATAGTATGGACGAAAGGATGGGGCAGCGAAATGTCAAGTTACAATAAGAACAGAGAAGCAATAAACACTAAATGAATGAAGAAAAAAAAGAAAGAAAGAAGGCACGTTTGCTTCCTCCCAGGCATGTGAGTGGGAGGGGGAGGCTAGTGTGCCCGGGTCCGTGGCTGTGAAGGGAGCGCGGCATTGGTCAGTAATTTTTTTTATCAACAAATGTCTGGGTAAAGAATACCAAAGCATTACACGTGAAGAAATTGAATTTTAAGTTTGCAGTATATTATTCTCAGGCCTAATGGAGTAGTGAGGCGGGATAGAGGGTCTGGGGAGAGAGGTGTGGTCACTAGTCAGTGCTACCATGTTTTCGTCAAGCTGGACGCTCTTGGTATCGGAAGGTCGCTGGACACTGATGTACTTGACTGTCTAGAAGTATTTTTGTGCATCGAGGGATGGAGTTAGCTGGGTTTAACTGCCACTAGGAAAAGGAAGGTCTGTACCCCAGTCCGCATTGACAGTGAAGAGGACCCTGAATGCAAAGTGAAAAAAGACAGCACGAGAAAAACGAATAGACAAACAAATAAATAAAATTTGACTTCAAAGACCGCTAACGTTTGTTGTGTATAGTTCGTTACTTAACAAAATGTAGATATTGTCAGTCGTGAACTTGAAGCATACTGTTGTATACTGGACAAACAATAAACAATTACAATTAATTACAATGAACGCAAGGGCCAAGGAAAGGTCGTCTGCCTTGGGGCCTCATCTGCCTTTGGGCGGCCCTGCTTCCAACTGTCGACTGCATCACATCCAGTGACGTCATCCGTTACCACGCGGCTAGAAGGAGGCGTGACGTCAACCGACCCGCCCTCCAGCTCCCGGGCCGGGTAGCAGCTTCCTGACAGACAACTCGCCAGACTCTCTTTATCTCCCATCAGAAGGTAGTGCGGCCATTGCACGCTCATTCCCCCTTCCACTCATAACCTCTACCTCTCCTCCGTCTTTTCGCTTTGAACTTTCCATTCCGAGGCAGGTTTTGATCCATCATATATATGCCCTTTCTTATAATTCCGTTGTTTTCATCTGCCGCCGTGCTTCTATGGTTTAGAATCAAATATTATGACAAGGCGATGTTACATATTATGCTTGAGGCAAAGATGTTAGCTTTATTATCATTCAGTTTTTGCCTTAAGGCAAGCTGCATACGGGGAAACAGAAAAGGATTTCGAGAAAAGAAACGGGTTGTCTAAAGTCTTGCAGATATAGATATGGATCAGTAGTATTGTATCGTCCTCAGGATCCTTGTTTCATTGCTACATCTTGTTATGATCCGAGTTCGCGGGTACCACTGTCTCTTTTCTCATTGTGATCAATATAAATATATATATATATATGGTATTTTGAAATAATATTACCTACTTTTGCGTTTCCTCTATCCATGTTTGAAGTGATTTATGCAGACAGAACCCTAGTTTTTCTTGTGTCGAGTTCTGAAGTAACCCTTTCTGACAGTAACTTCCTGTACCTTATAAACAAGGTTCGGCTCAAAACCCATAGCTCACAATATGTCGAGTTGAAGTAATCTCTTCTATCAATACCTTCTTCTTTGTATATCTCTCCTCCAACCCCACCAAAAATCTGGCTCATAACCTTCGACCCTACAGGTATACATCCTGGAGTTCACATGTCCGATGCTCAACGCACTTCTCGCACCAAACAGGAAGACAGAGAAGAGATCTGACGAAGCAGTAAAATATGAGGTCGAGTGGTTCATAAATATCGAGTGGTTTGCAGGAGGACGGCATGCACTGTGATGAACACTAATCGAACATATGTCCAAGTATATTAGCTAATGCGTTATGTTCTCTGACAGTACGAGTATGCAAGAGTAGACACACACGTGTATATTGACTCCTCATTTTTTGTTCAGGCGGAGCAGTTTACAAGCAGGCATGGATCAAATCGAGTGGCACGGCTTAATTTTATTTTAGGAGTGGTGAATTAAGCTTACGCAGTGAATTTTTCTTCGTGTGGCCGTGTGATAAACAGTTGTTTATCGAGATGCACGATTTATTTTTTTATCACTTTTTTTTAGTGAGCAGCGTATTTCAGGACCTGTTGCTGTATGTTGCTTCAGGTGTAGCACATCCCAATTGTCCTGTATACCGAGTTTTGCGGTTTAGTTCTGTTGTTTAATCAGGTGATGCACGTGGACTGTGAAAGCGTGAAGGGTAATGTGTGTTGGTGCAGATGAACGGGCGTGGAGTGAACGGTGTGTGCTTGTCATGTCTTCGACCGATCTCTCCCATCCAGGCGGCACGGCCCTTGTTTGTCGGCCGTTTGCTTAGGGTGTTAAAAAGATGACGACTGCATCGATCACACGCCGATGTCTACCAATAAAAACGGACGGTCATTTGGTGGCCTGTCGCTCGATGGAGGCAAACAAGTAGCGGAAACATCCAAATGATGCATCTTTCGACTCGGCTGGTGCACAAGCGCGATTTTTTTATGCGTAGAAGAGGGGAACAGGTTAGGGGGATAATAGGTGATTATTGGTTTGGTCTGTTGTGCTTACCTTTATTTCTTTTTATATTTATTAATGTCAGTTGGGTTTTGCCTCAAAAAACAAGGCATTATGTATGATTTCTCACTCCGCCTGTAACCCCCCCCCCGGGGTAACTTGTCGGTCCCAAGGCCGGATGAAGGAGGATGGTTGGGCGTGGGACCATAAAAGAACCCTTGCTACAGAAACGGCAACTACAACACTACCAAAACGAGAGCCTAGACAGGAAGATCCCTCTTTGGAGGGGCCTATGACGAGTGTTGGCGAAAGCCTTCGGGTAGCCAGCTCGCCGACCCATCTTCTCACGGCCAAGGCAAAAACCAGAATAGGGACCTGGAACATCAGAACCCTATACGAGAGAGGGAAATCAGCTCAGGTAGCCCAGGAGATGAAGAGTTATGGCATCAAGCTCCTTGGCCTTTGTTAGACCAGTTGGAATGGCAGTGGTCAGACGAGACTCTCGTCAGGGGAGACTATCATCTACTCTGGACATGAAGACCATGACCACACACTAGGAGTAGCAGTACTGATGACAAAGGAGGCTGCAAGGGAACTAATAGCATGGGAAACAATTTTGCCACGACTCATGTCAGCTCGGTTCAACTCCAAAGGAAGAAAGATCACCATCATCCAGTGCTATGCACCTATCAACGCAGCAAAAGAAGAGGAGGAGGACTTTTACAACTTCCTACAAGCGCTGGTTGATCGTACTCCAAGACGAGAACTGAGGATCTTCATGGGCGACATGAATGCCAAAGTTGGAGATAACAAAACAGATAAAGAACACATAATGGGAAAGCACGGTGTGAGCAGCTGCAATGAGAATGGTGAGCTATTCACAGACTTCTTTGGTCAATGACCTTGTAATCGGAGGCACAGTCTTTCCTCACAGAACCATTCACAAGACCACCTGGACTTTACCAGATGGAAATACAGAAAACCAGATCGACCACATCACCATTAATCGCCAATTTAGAAGGAATCTGCTGGATGTCAGGATAAGGGGTGGCGCAAATGCAGCCTCAGACCACCACCTTGTAGCAACTTTGAAGATAAAACTGAGGTCCTTTCATAAATCATCAGGCAGACCGCACCACAAATTCAACGTGCAGTTTCTTAGAGATCGCAGGAAGCAAGAAGAGTTCAACTGTGAAGTCAAAAACAGGTTTGAGGCACTGGAGGGACTCTTTGAAGAAAAAGTGGCCAACCACTGGACAGGATTACAGAAGACCTGGAAAACTGCCTGCAACGTGTTTTGGGAAAGAAAGAGAAACAACATAAGGAATGGCTGACTTTAAGGACCTGGAAAAAGATATGGGAAAGGAAAGAGCTGAAGCGAAAATCAACCAGTGTCAAAGAGAAGAGCTCAGAGCAATGTACTGGGAGATGAACCTAGAAGTGAAGAAGAATGCAAGAGGCGACAAGAGAGTTTGCACACAGGATGATAGAAGAGCCAGGACAAGCAGCTGGGCAAAATAACATGAAAAGACTATATGAAAATTACAAGAACTCTGTCAGGAAGGAAAAACACCAATGCATGCAGATCAGTAAGGAATTAGAATGACAGCGTCATTACCGGGGATGCAGAACAAAGATCTTACTGGACGGAACAATTTGAAGAAATACTGAACCGGCCACCACCAGCAACAATTTTGGACATTGCCCCAGCCACCGAGCAACTCCGGGTGAACACCAACCCACCAATCAAGGCAGAAATCATCAAAGCCATCAAGTCTCTGAAAACTGGCGAGGTGGCAGGCCAATGTGGCATTCCTGCAGAAGCACACAAGACAGACCCAACAGCCGCAGCAGAGATGCTACACTCTCTGCTGCAGAAAATTTGAGAGCAGGAGCAAGTAAAGCTACCCAAGAAAGGTGACCTATCCCAGTGCAGCAACTGTCGTGGGATTACTCTACTGTTCATTCCCAGCAAGGTGTTGACCAGAATCATCCTGGACAGATTGAAGAATTACCTAGACAAGAGACTGATGCAAAAGTAGGCAGGCTTTCAGACCATATCGCTACACTGCTAATCATTATTGAACAGTCCATTGAATGGAAGTCCCCACTCTACATGACATTTGTGGATTTTGAGAAGCCATTTGATTCCATAGACAGGGATGCCATCTGGAAGCTGACAGAGCACTACAGATTTCCACCAAAGTTCATTGCCATGATCCAAAATTTATATGAGGACTCGACATGGCAGGTGATCCACAATGGGAAGCTGACGGACCCCTTCGCAGTGAGGACTGGAGTAAGGCAAGGTTGTATGCTCTCACCGACAATCTTCCTGATGATCATGACTGGATCATGAGAAGACCGACCTCTAACAGCAACACATGCATTTAATTGACCTTTGCCATGCAAATTGAGGATCTCGACTTTCCGGATTACACCAGCCTGTTGTCCCATAAGCAACAACATGCACAGACAAAGCTCACTCGACTTTCAGAAGAAGCAGCGACAACTGGGGGCAAAAAACACTAAGAAGAATAAGAAATGTATTATTTCTGACAACGGTTTCCTTTACAAAAAACACACAACAATCTCTACGAAAAATGAACAAATAATATATATATATATATATATGCGACTGGGGTTTTTTTAGACAATCGCTTACGGTTTTTAACCGGCTGCCACTGGGTTATTTTGACATGATCAATGTAGCTGCCCATGTCAAAGCAAATTACCTCTTCTCTGTTTGGACTGTTGTGGTCAATTTGTGGTCATAGTAGCTGTGGGGATATCAGCTTTACTCTAGAAAGTTTTGTGTGAAAGATTTATTAATTAACGCTTTTGTGTTGTTGTTTTTTAAATAAACTGCAACGGTGAGCATTACTTGAGTGAGAGCCTCATATCTTGCTCCTGAAATGTCCAGACGTCCGTGCACATCAAAAAGACAGAGTTATTTATAGATTTCGTTGCTATGTGTGGAGTCCATTAACCACATCATTACGGCTTCATGCTTGTGTCACATGCCTACCGTGCATTTTACACAGAACCTGAGCAACAAAAAAAAACTATTCCTGTTTAGGTCGATTGTCTGCCCTGCAGTGGCAGTTTTACGCTTCACGGAGACGTGCCTTGTCCCGTTATTATCGCCTCTCCCTTTCGTCTGACGATGACTGCAGTCTTCCTTTGCATTTCACGCGCTGCAGGGTCGCGGCCAATCAGAAAGGATTATGGCCTGTTGCTTCCTGGACTTTTTATGTTTGGATGTGACTCTGGCTTCTTTATCTACCTCACGCGTCATTAGTTTACCTTTCTGTGCTGCACGGAGTAAGCGAAGGCCGCTAGAAGTCCTGCGTATCTAAGGGAAGCGATAAGACAGCTAATGCTTACTTTAGCTCTGCCACTTTTTTTAAACTTTAGGGCGAAGATCTCCAAAATTTTCGAAAGGGACATTATCTACAATTTGTGTTTTCACCACGACGGTTATCTTCGCCACTTCTTCTTCCTTGCTAGTTCATCCGCCTTTTTTACAATTTTTTTACTAAGACACTGTCTTCGTTATCGTTTGAAAACGCATAAAATCCATCAGATCATCATCTCAAACTTTTGATTTACAAATATTTCTCAAAGAAGCAGCTTGGAGAAACTGCATTTCTTTGTTAATGTTACTAGAAACGTTATACAGAACAAGACACTTTAACACCCATACACCTGAAAATCTCTCTCTCACACACACACACACACACACAAGTCGAATTAATAATTGGTTTTGTGTTTGGTGAATAGGTGTTTCTGTGCGTTGTTTACAGAATATTTCATGACAACAAACTATACTTTTATATACAATAGTGTTGCAGCATATCATTATTCTAAAAGGTAATAGTCTTTCCTCACTGGAAGTTCTCTCAATAAGCTGAAAATGTACCAACTGCATGCCATTTTCACCTGCCGCTGTTTTTTTGTTTTTTGGATGAAACACCTCAAAAGAGGGAAACAGTCATCTGGTCCCATACTTGCTGACTGCTGCTGTCACATCTACTCCTTCTAGGAAGACATGTGATTCCATTGTTTGTGTAAAATAACCGACAGACACTCAAACACATGTATGCACGAGAGCCTGCGCTCATGTCCCCCCCCACACACACACACACACACACACACTTACGTGTGTTATGTTGCTATAATGATCTCTGTATGTTATGAGAAAAGATTGTTGAAAACTCTTTTGATAATCTTATTAGCTTGCGCTTATGCCTACTCCATGACTGTCTGGCGACATCTGTGACTTAGGAGTATATTTTGTAGCGAGGGGGTATTGATAAGTTGTGAGGTCGTGAGACAGTCCATTCACGTGCATCACTAGGCCACTTACATGTCATCTGCTTGCAGACTAACTTTGTTAGCAGAGAGAGAGATTGGTAGAACTGGAATTTTTCATTCTCTAAACAACAACAGATCACAAACAAATGAACCCGAAAGATTTACTGACCTTTTAATGGACAGAGGGCGCTTCAGAATGTCACTTCTCCTCCCGAGGCAGGTCAAGGAAGTCAATGTTGGAAATTCACAGACACAAGTATTCCCACTCTTGAGGTATCTCCGTACTCTAGTCCTCCGTCTAGAATCCTGCTGCTCGGTCGGTAGGTCAGGGGGTCAGTTCCTGGTGCGTCTGAAGTTCCGCGCCGGCTCGTGACTAACAGCAGGCTGTCAAAGTCCGGCGCCAACGATGACAGAGAAGAAGAAAAATAGGAGCACGAAATCTGGACGCACTGTTGCCATGAGTACTTACAGATGGACTGCTTCCTATACCCGCTTCTCCTCGCCCCAGCTACCAGCCCCGCACGATGAACGTCGCGCACGCGCAGGTTCGCTTTAAAGCTTTGATGTAAGCAGGCACGGCTTTGACGAAGCTCACCCCCTCCTTCTCTTGTAGTCCGCCATTGATTCTCGTATAGAGACAGTGAGACAGGAAGGGTGGATGGGTGGGTCGGATAAAAGTCCTCGCTGGTAGTAAGACACACTCGATTCCATGGTAACCCACGCCGCCTAAGCAAGCGCTGTGACGGACCAGCCAGACGACGACAAAGAGAAGGGAGGGGAAGGGGGGAGTAAGGCGCGAACATGCAGCCAAGCCACGCACAGCACGGCAGCAGCAACAACAGTCCTCAACCTGCCTACACTTTATTCTCCCTCCCTCCCCTCCATCATTATCTACAGCTAGCGCCACCCTCGCCGTTCACGCAGGTCCACCCGGTCACTAATCCGTATACCCTTACCCCTTTCCTCTGGAAAAAAAAAATCCCCAGGCCTTGTGCTCGCAACGTTGCTCTGCTAAATATCGCAACGCAAAGCAGCAAGGGATGCTTTGTGGCCACGATCGACTTCTGTTCGGAAAATACACGATTTCGTAAGTCATGTAAACTTGTTAGGTCTGGGCACACACGCACGCGCACGCGCACGAGCATGAGAACGCACGCACGCGCGCGCACACACACACAATCGATTTCTGCATTCGTCGTGTCCTTTTTCCGGGAAAATAGGAAGACATTTGCCACAGAGCTTCATGAAACATTGGCATCGCTTTTATTGGTGGCCAGTTATTTTTAGGCGATATCTACTTTTAAACGCATTCTCGTGCAACGCGCAACGGGGGGCATGACCTCGAGAACATCAAAGTCTCGGTTATATTGTTACCCGTAACTTCTGGTTCTGTTGTTACAGATGTCTCTGTCTCTAGTGGATCACTGTCTGCTGTTGGTCGTGCACCGCATGCTGGGTGTCTGTGCTTACACTGCCCTCAATCGACACAGCACTCAGGAGACATTAGGTGTGAAAATCGCTGCAGATATTCTCCGACGGGTTTGAAGCTGAGAATCAGAGCCAAAGGAGATTTTAGCTCATCTGAAGGAGTTTGGGGAGAAAGTCGTGCTTGCTCTCGTCAAAGTAGATTTGGTGTCAGTCCTGTCTGATTCGATCTATAAAAATTTGCAAAGAAATTGTTTCTCCTTTTTTCTATTGCATCCCCAACTCACTTTTTCTCGGGCGGTCATAAAGGTGGCATCTATCGTAGGCTGAGAGTTCGAGTCTCGTCTCTGACACACGTATTATTTTTTTTCTCTGCGTTTGGCACCAGTTGACGCAGCTGCACCAGTCGACCGTGATCGAGCTTCAGCTGCTGACAAAAATCTAAATCATTGCTTCTTATTTTTCTTCAGCCCTTTCTTTCTCATCCCTTTCTTCTCTTTGCCTTGTTTTCTTTCTATTTGTTTTCTTTTTTTAACGCGTCTGTACACTCGTACATAGACACTGATGCTGCAACATGCGAACTCATAAAATTTACTGCGTGTGCTCATTACATGTTGGTCACATCTGGCCTAACTCCATCTCATGTCACTTTGTCATTAAGAAACCTCCCACTCGTGCTGTCTGTGCGTCAGATGACGGAGATGGCGACCTGTTGAAATCAATAAAACACCACCAGTGATGTTGAAAATGAAAGCAAAGATCTGTTGTGAAACTCTCTGGTGATTTTACTGTCTTGTGCGCATGCAAACAACTAACGGAACTAAAGCTCCATGCCAAACAGCTACACGACAGAAGTATTAGAATAATTATAGTTCTCCAGATCAGGTACGTCAGCAGATCCTGTTACATGTAGGTCGAAGAACCCTAATCTCGTCTGGGTTCGAGTGCTTATTAAACAGACGAGATGCTCTATGACTCCTGCAACAGATGATCCTTTGATGCCAAGGTCACATGATCTCACCATCATACTGGTCGTTTTCTGAGATTCTTTCTTGTGCTTCAGAATAAAATCTAGGGATCAGCTGTCAGCAGACAATATTCGAAGGAGCAGACAGTTGGATCAATAGCATCAGAGCGTGGTGATGAAGCCGTGATAGTCGACTTCTAGTCTATAGCTTCTCCCCTCTCCGGGTACTTTAAATATTTTCTCTGACGCATGCTTGACTTCTTCATGTGTCCGGCTTTTTTCGTCTGTGTGTGTGTGTGTGTGTGTGTGTGTGTGTGTGTGTGTGTGTGTGTGTGTGTGTGTGTGTGTGTGTGTGTAGGGAAGAGGTAACGTCACTAAACGGGTGGCTTTAAAATCTTCTGTACAGGACACTTTATTTTATTTGTTTTGTCCTTCTAAGCAACTAATTTTGACGTCTTTCTGTTAACAAGCTTCCTTAAAAAAATCTTCAGAAAAATCTAAAACCATGAGAAGAACAAACAGCGAATAACAAACGGAACCGGAAATCTATCTTTGCCTCTTGCAGGTAGATGGTGGCCTCCGACTGATGTTTCTGGAAGTTCTAAAAACAACACTCGGTGAATACGGTAAAAGATCAGGTCTAATGGCGGCAAGGCTTCTGGGACCTCGTCAATCACACTCGACCACGCATCCTTGATATAAAAACAATCAGCACTTCGTTGGAGAAGTAGTAGAGAGTGGCAACATCAGCAACATACGAGCCTCACTCGATCAAGTGCTGACCCGAAGGTCGAAGGTCGGCAAACATGTGAGGTTGTGAGTAACCCCTAGACTAACCGCATAATGTGCCTCAGGACGAAATGGCACTACATTCGTTCCTGAGGACCTTGATGATCACAAAAAAGTTTTTCTTTGTGGAAAGGGAGGAGGAGGTAATGGATTTCTATTTTCGAACTGTGAACGATGAAGCACGCCGAGCTCATGTTTCATTACTTTAGGGACAAGCTCGCGAGACTATAACAACCAGGTCACAAGTTAGGACGGCAGAAGGATGTAAATGTAAACAACAAGCGACATGGTATTTACACAGCTGCTGCTTTACACTTTCTTGCAAAAGTTGTAGGGTTTTAAAAAAAAAATTTCAAAACAAGCGAATATATCTGGGCATTTAAGCTAAAATGAATTGATGATTAACTATTAAATACTTATTCAAAAAAAAATGTCTTAAAGGTTGATTGAATACATATCAGTTAGTATTTGCAAACATCATATCATGTCCATTTTGAGTTAAAGACATTTATCTAACGTAAGTTTCTGTGATAACATCATCTTAGTATCTGCCTATCATACACGACAGTGTGCGACGAAGTACGAGGCAAACTCAGACAAATAATTGGGCCCTAAGAACACTTGACCAAAGTAAAAAGACGCAGACAAACTGGTCTGCGCTAATCTGAGGGTCTCCGGGACTTGCCAAAACGATCTTGCAGGCAGCAGTAAAGAATAGAGAAGTACTGGAAGAGGAAGACGAAAGAAGAAATAGGCGGAGAGAGAGTATCAAAGTGTAGACTGGCCTGTCAATTAACGAATCCCCGAGAATACTAGAGAACCAAGAGTTGGTGCCAACATCGTCGAACAGTAAAGGATGATGATGATGATGGCGATGGTGGTGGTGGTGGTGGTGGTGGTGGTGCTGCTGCTGCTGCTGATGCTCCTGCTCCTGCTGCTAATGTAGGACAAGAAAAGTTAAATTGCGATTTACAGATTCATCGATGTGTAAAACAAAAATGAAAAGAGGGCAGTGATGATATTCTCTAAAAAAAATTCGTAAATGGTAAAATAATTTCCGCTAGAAACCAGCTTCTTGTGACGTGTTCCATGGTCCAATGTTTTGCTTCCATATGCAATCAACGTTGCGTGCAACCCAGGCCCTTGAGCGATTGAATGCAGTCGATGTGTTGACTATAGCGGGCACGCAGCTGCTAAATGTGGCGTTTATAATTTTGCTCTCGCTCACTCGAGTCTGGTAATGCATGGGTAAGTGGTCATGATGCGGAAGAATGCATCACCATCATCATCGTCGTCGTCGTCGTCGTCGTCGTCATCATCATCATCAGCAGCAGCAGCACTCGCCATGCTGTAACTCGTGCGGTGGAAATGACTCAGTGTTAGGAATTAAGAATGCCCTGTCACTGTATTTTAACATTTTTTTATAAACTGTCAACGTTGTGTAATTTTCGTTTCATTAAACTGCTTTAGTTGTTTGAATTTTAAAACTGGGCAGGTGGGTGTCGTCGATCTGCCCATTTTTTGCTTGCTGGTTTGTATGACACTACGAATGGTAAGATGTCCGCGTTGAGATATTAGTAAATTCTGTTCTAGCGAGTTTGTAGGATCGATCAGTAGTTTTAGATCAACGGGCGCTACAGCTAAGCAAGGGAAATAAATCCTCTTTGCCTAAATGTATTTATTCTCGACATTTGTGTCCCGTTAAATGGCAGACAATTATATTAAGGGACAGTCCTGAAGATCCGGCCTTTGTTAAACTTCTTTCCTTCTTCTCATCTCATCGACTTTCTTTTCTCTCTGGTTTTTTATATAGCGTCTAGGGACGTGAGTCTGGCGGCTGGTATTGAGTTTACTGCGAGAAATTATCTCCCCGTCATGTAAGTGTCCAAACATTCATCACTCAACATTCCTTCATTCTTTTTCCTGCATCATCAGTGAGATAGATAGATAGGAACGCACACAACAGAGACATACAGAGACACGCGTGCCTGTTTGCACCAGCACACCTTTTTTGAACAAAAGAAAACTGTATTACAATAATCTAGAAATACAGTTTATTTTACTGACAAAATCTAAAGATCAAACAATTACAGAAACAAAAGAAATTCGTTTTCAAGTTAGCGATCGCTTTTGTAAAGAGTATTCTGGAGCCTTTGCAAACGTGTCCAATCAAAATCAAAGAACAAAACCACAAGAGATTCCCAGACAGCAGAATACTGGCTTTGCTAAAACAAACAAAAAACTTCCGGTTGACGGCAGCCTTTGATTGAACACTAAATTATTATCATGTAAGCGTCAATCGGCCCACAGAGAGAAACAGAGCGAAGCAAGCACCGCTGGCTCCACATAAAGAACTTGTTGGGATGTACAATTATTTGATGGGCACGTGCTGTAGCCGCCAAGACCGCTACCAAACGTTGTTAAGAAAAAAACGCAATTAGGAGAATATAGTAAGATAAACATCAGACAAAAAAAACGGAGGTGACACGCATGAATGTCGTCCACGGGACAAGAACTATGCCTAAAAATATTGTTTGCACAGACAGGGTCGAAAAAGCGCGCAAGACATTACTTCAGTCAGGGTCGTCCAATGGGAATAAATCAGCGCCATTTGTCTGGATATGCCACATCAATCCTGCAATATGAGGATGACATCCTGGTGTCTTGTGACATGGCTCACAAGCGTCCTGACAATGTTTAAGACCAGATATATTTACTTGACTTGCAACAGACCTTCGAAAAACATTTCTATGAAGCCACTGGTGTGTTAAGAAGCAATAACACCAAGAGTTTTGGTGAGATGAGCGGGGGCTTAAGCTTATCCAGCCAGCACTTTCCAGGAATCAGATGAAGAATATAGGGCTAAAATAACTATGCATTGAGAAGGTTGGGATTGAAAGAGGGAGAACTGGTGTGAAAATAACCTTACTCAAAGAGGGTAGGATTAAAGAAGCTGAAGGGTTGTAAATATAAAAACAAGCATTTAGGATGAGGATAAAATAGTCATTCACAGAAAAGGCAGGAATGCAGCAAATAGAAGACAGAGTAAAAGAACTGTACGGAAAGTAGAGTGTATTTTTTAAAAGGAACTTACACAGAATGGTTGGGAAAGACCATGGATTACAGCAGGACGGATGGATGAATGGACGGATGTACAGGTGCGTAGATTAAGGAAGTAAAGGTATAAGACAGCCATGTCGATATACTTTCAGCAGCTTTGGGCACAAACAATATTAACCAACAATATTCACCATGTCTATCGAAAACAAAACACAGCAGACATTTCTAAAGACATACAAGAAAAACTGTCAAAATATCCCGACATACGACCAGCGCAGCTGTCGAATAATCTAAGCAAAGTCTTCAGAAATGTCTTTGCCGCTCAGAGAAATTATTGTGCACATTTATACAGTATTTTTATATATTAAAAAGAGATTAAAAGTTGCAGATCATGCGGAAAAACTGCAATGAAGAAGACGAATTTACATTACAGTCATTTTACTGTCCTAAATAACTGTCTGGGATTGGAGGAGCAAAAAAAGGGTGCTTAAAGCAGTCATTTTTCTTGTCTCTCAAAAATGCAGACATTTCAAACAGTCGATTAGTTTGCCATGAAAAATATTTACTTCATTCAAAAATAGTTTTAAGTTATCTTGGTAATTACAGCAGACTAGATTATTACTACCTTTAACTAAACAAAGAAGACTGCTAAGAATCGCTGCATCAGGATATTAATCAACATTCCTTTGGAATAAAACAATAACTAAGCATTATCTGACGCTATGTACACCACCTCAGATCTGCATTCCAATCTTTTACTTTGGAAACTTTGTCCAATAACCAGATTGGTTCTTAAATTTGCCCATAAAGGCTTTGTCCAAAAGCAGACTGTGTGCCAAACACTGCATAGATGCTTAATTAGTCTACAGAATTATAGTCATTATAGTTCATTATATTGTTACTTGAAAAAAATCTTTGGGCAGCTGCTTTTTCTCTACAACCTGCTGATTGCAAGTATTTTATAGAATATTTTTCCTAGTACTGTGTATTTTTTCTATATCTATGGCTGTACGAGTTGAGGTTACGATGAAACATGCAGATAAAAAACTAGAGTCATTCTTTTCAAAACCGACGTAGATAAGCGTTTTCTTTTTACCTCGCAGGGTGCTGTTTCAAAATGTTGGTGCGTTTTGTGCATGGTAAACATCCAAAAATATTGCACGATTTGCTGCTAGTTCAGCATACCACTGACATCAAGACTAACAGCTGTGTTTCAATAACGACTCACAGCGATACGAAGTCACTTCAAAAATAAACGCCGTGACTTTAAACAATGAAAGCACAGCAGTATCCACGGCAATTAAATATTAAACGGAAATGACGTCAGCAGTTACAGAGACAAATAATCCCCACTTCCCCACAGATCGCAGAATCCTCTGCACAAAGGGGAAGGAAAAAGAAAGAAGGAAAGAGGGGTTACTAGGAAACAAAGCTAGACTGGTCTACACTGTCAATACCGGTCCTAGTTAACCCGTAAGTTTCTTGCAAAAATTGGATCCCCACCAAGATCACGTGCTCACAAGCTTGAACTAATACAAGCTTATTTTTGATCTATTATTGATTATCGTAGTATGATGGGTTAGAGTTCACCTACCAAGGTCGCAAAAGCCAAAAAAAAAAACCCGAAAGTTATGAAACAGAAGTACTGTTACCTCAGGGTTGCAATTGATAGGAAACAGGTACAGACCTTTATGGTCGGCGAATGATCTAAAGATTCCACTTCTGCAAACTGTACACTGCCATGGCTACAGAGGATCTGTAAATATTTAACGGAGATAATGCAAACCTGGTGACAGGAAAGTACCTCTGGTTCACAACTTTGGCCCCAAATGAGTAAACAAGACACTTAATTGATACATGCATACATGATTAGCCTGGTCAAAATATTCACGATAAAGACACTGATCCTGTGTAAGATATGCCAAAATCAGTAACACATAAGGATGATAAAGACTTTACATTACTATCTCTATAAAGGTGCATTATTACGAAATTGAATTTTTTTTACAGGATTAACAAGAATCAAATGTGAATAAATAAAAACAATTTATACGAGAATCAAAAGTGCATAAAGGCGATGCAGAATATATATACCTGACTAGTCAACACCAAACCTACATGGCTAACAGTCCTTCATGACTTCGCAGTTCTCGTGCTGTTGACTGCATGTATCTCCACGTCACAAAATACATGCTGAAGGTATATATCATTTAAAATACCAATATAATGCTATAAATATAAATTTTTAATAAAATTGTACACAAATTCGTAAATATGTGATATGTATACATGAATACATGCTTTTTGTACGTTATCACAGTCAACAACAGCGGCAAAAAAAATACATCTTTCTGCTTCAAGGTAATGATACATCATAACATGATGATAACTCTACTTTTGTTAATAGAAAGTGTACACAAAGATACGATAGCATAAACATATGACACAGTCATAACTTGGATCTTTTTGCTAGAAAATATGAAGGGGCACAAATTGAAATACAGTTGTTTACCCATTCCACCTGTGCAAACCCTCTCAAAATCACCTCGTTGAGATCTTAATTCTGGCTGCTGTTTACCTTTGTTTCAAATTCTCGTTATTTAATAAATAGATAGTTTCGAAAGTTTTCCCGCAGTCACAGTTGCTTTTTACATTACCATAAACAGATCGACTGCCTCTTTTAAAAAGAAAAAGAAAAAGCTTGTGGTCAGCAGTTGCTCTTTGTTGGTCGAATAAGCAGCTTGAAGCTAAATGCCCAAAGCAACACAGACACGCTGTCACATGACGCAAAACACGTGACAAGCGGTTAGTTTAGATATATATGTATATATGTATAATCAGGGCACTCAGATTGCTCCTGTCTGGGATGGTTGCTGTCGCAGTGGTAAGATTCTGCCTCGAAGAAATTAAAAAATGCTCAGCAATCGAAAAGCATTGTCGAAAGGAATAGACTGTCCAAAATTTTCTACAAAAAATAAAGCTAATGATAACGAAATGCATGTATGCTATCCTGGCTACATTCGGTGTTCCAGTGAAAATCAAAGCATAATGAATCAGATATTTCAGCAGTGTTTGCATCTCAGTTAAACGATCCGTGACATAGCCAGTATTCAGTGCCTCCTTTCTTGATTTTGAAAGATGTCTTCCATTATGTATTGCTGTGGAGGATGTCATGAGTATTAGGAATTCTGTCATTCCCAACTCTCATCATCATCCTCTGATTGTGCACTTTAGTATAAAGATTTGGAATGTGGTTTTGTTTTTAAATCAGATATCCACGGTGTGAGCTCACCCAACCAGTAGCGTCATTAAACTTTTCATATTTTCTTCACCCTCACGTGACATCACTGACCTAATGAAAAGACCATGCATCATGTCATTCATGTGATAAATGACGCGTCCTATCCACCTTCTCATTAGGCGCTTGCGATTTAATTAGGGTTGCTACTGCGTTAGCATGCAGGGGCCAAAGGTCGCATGACGACTATAGTCTCTCACACACACACACACACGCGCGCGCGCGCGCGCGCGGAGCCCAATGTGCTAAGCGACAGTTTCACAGTGTACGTCCTCAACATTGTTTTACACTTGACGTTCTGTTCTCTCTGACGTCACTTCCTGGTCTGGTGAGACCTCGGCTTACTCGATCATTATCTTCTCTTGCGCGGGAGTGCTGTGGTTCTGGTTGCTGTCCAGCTTCCCCACGCCCCCAAACTTCTCAATTTCCTTCGTCTGCTCCTTGTCTTTGCTGTCCACGGGTTGCACTTTGGCGGGGTACCTCAACTTGAAGTTGGGGTCATTTTCGTTACCGAGGTCGGACACGTCCCACACCTTCAGGCACCCATCGTAAGAGGACGTGTACAGCCGACCTTCCACAAGCTGCGTCACAGCAAAAATTAAGTTAGTATCAAAAATGCTCTGGACCATGAAATGACTCGGTCATTAAAACTCTGCAACTTTCTAAGAAACCTTAAGCAAAAGAAAAACATATATCCACTAGAACAAAATGTCTGAACTCTTGCAAAAAAATTCAGCAAGTATAGGCCTACCATGAGAAGTCTTAAAGGAAATACATCACGAGAAAAATAATCAAAGCACTTATCAAACAATGATAAAAAAATCAGGGAAAAGTTTAATGAATAAGCAGCAGCAAGAACTTGCACAAATTTGGGGTAATAGAATATTCCTCTATTTTAACTTGTCAATCACATTCTGCGTTTAAGAGCATTAACCTAATAATAAAAATTGTGTTTTGAAATTTAGTAAAAACAATGTACTACTTAATACTTCTTAGAAATCATTTTAAACTAATCATAATTCTCAGTAAACATTACTAAACAACGTTTGTTGCAAATTTGTGATAACTTGTGGAATTTTGGATTTAATGTTACTGAGTATATTGCGAAATCGTTAAGTGCTCAGTATTGCTAAATTCTAATATTATATATGTGATATGAAGCAGTAAAAAGTGTTATAAAATGACAGATGAGAAACATGACAATAAAATGAAATATTTTACGGTTTCCTATAAAAGGATGATGGGGGTGCTCATTGGAAAGCAGCAGATACATCCAACTGTTAGCAGGTTCGTGGTAATACAAACATGTAGAGTGCACACAAAAAGGCAGACTCACAAAGGATTGCGTGGACAGTCAACCCTGTACAGTTGCGAATAACCACTGCTTCTGAATGTTATCTCCTAAAACAGCTGCTTTTTCCCTTCATGGGGCTTAAGAGAAGAGTTACAAAGTCTTCGTCTCTGACAAATCAGAGTAAGGTTGTGGTAAATAGAGTAGGGATTGGTAAAGAGTTGTAATATTTTGCGTGTGTTCTAAGTTATATCAAATGTAGTCAAGAAAAAACGGTTTCTTTTCACTTAAGTGAAGTTCGCTGTCTTTTTTGCGTGTGATTCCACAAATGATTTTGAGTCATTGTGTGGTCCATAGCGACTGACATAACATTTTAGTCCAAATATTTCAAAAATAAGAGTTAGCACCATGTCTAACTACCGTTTATCGTTATTCTGACGTCCACAAATACTTTGTACACATATAAGTAGTTTAAAAAGAAGAAAAGCACGGTCCTTCGACTTTTCATGGATTCATTGGCTCCATTAAAGAAAATGGTGTGGAAATGTTGTACCAATTTGCTACAAAAGGTCACTTTTTTAAGGTCAGCACTAACATCATTGTCTGTAGCGACTCGATTATTTTATTTCCACCCTCTTAAATGACCGTAAGCTTAACATAGTCATATCCCAGTGAACTAAACCGAACTAAAACAAATATTAGCAGAGGAGTGCATTTATCATGCCAGATAGACAGGTTATAAAAGCAAATTATATCTGACTTTGCATGCATTTTTCTTACAGGTTGTTTCACAATTCTTATTAGCCTAATTTCAAATGAAGCATGCAAAATTAGGAAGAGAGACCCCATTTCAAACGACCGACACTGAGCATGCTGTAGTCCATGCAGGGGAGACTACCCACGCTACCTGTACACTTGTGATGATACTTTCGTGCCCTTTGAATTCTCGGAAGAGAGTACCGGTCCTGGAGTCAAAACACCGAGCAGTTCCATCTCCGCAAGCTGTTAACACTTGCAGGGCGAAAAACATGAATAGAGAAAGAAATAAGTAAGCTTAAATCTGCAACGGCCATCTGTCTACAATATCTTGTAAACAAGTGCACATATAGAACAATCAAAACTATCCACATACATAAGGTCCTTCTTAAGCTGACAGATGTGGACTAACGTTTGATCCAGTTTGAACAAATTTTTATCTGACGGTTTCATAAAAAGTTTACCAAACGGGATAAAACATTCATCTATATCTGTCTTATTAAGAAAGACCTTCAGAGTGTGACCGCCAAGGAGATGTGCCTTAGACCCATGAAAGCAAGAAGACAGAATATATAATAAAGCAAAGCAGAGTGCCCAGCGCGAGTTATCTTACTTGACATCGCCACGAAAAGCAGACGAGCTGCAGGGGAGCTAACATTGCTGCGGACAAGACTGGTGTACAAAATATCACTATATGGCTGCAAGAGGACCAGAACGGTAAGGGGTAAGCTGCGAACAAATGTTACAAGCCAGGTTAGCAGCAGGCGGGGGCAGCATAACACAGAGGCCGGCATTGAAGGACTAACGCAAATGTGCAGGGAGATAACTTACGCAACCGAGATTGCATATGGACCTATAAAACGATTTCTAGAACAAATTATAAAAAAATAAGAAATATATCATAGGTCAAGCAAAACAAAATTGGAAGTTACTATGCATCTTCAAAAATGTGTTTGTGTGTGTGCGTGCGTGCGCGCGTGCATGCAATGTGCAAGATGTGTGCAATGCAATAGCCAAAATGTAGCAAACGCGTTGGCAAGTATACAGCCCGGGTTCACGTAGAAACAACTGGCCACGTTTTGCACTGAGGGGATTTTTTTTCTCGCTCGGTCGAAATAACCTGATATGATCTAAAAAAAAAAATCGTACACAAAGTGGAAGGCTGCGATGAGGGTTAGGGTTAGGCTGCGATCAATGAACCGATGCAGAACTGCACCGCGCTATCAAATGACAAAGCATTCCAAATACTGACAGACTGTAAAGAAAAAAATTACTAGAGGCAAACTACTTAGAGCTATGAAAACTCCACTCACTGAGCGCCCAACAGACTTTCAGGTGTAGATGTGGCCGTGGTCACGATTGTACAGCTAGTACCTTGCCTCATTAGCATATATTCTAGCCTATCGAATTGGCTGCAGCTAATACACGTCAAATGTGAGAACTTACTTCAATTGCCCTCCACTTAACTACAAATTTAACTGCCTAATTTCTGACAGCTGCCAGCAACTGTTGACCTTCATTTCATGTTTCACTCGAATTTTTCTAAGTTGAAAAATGTACACACAGAGCGAGGAATACTAACAGGAAGTATCCAGAACATGCAGGAAGCAAAGCGAAGCACGTCCTGGGGATGTGGGATGGCGGTACTTTTACAAGGTTTGCCAGGAAAAGGTCGATAGTGAAGGATGAAAACAAACTGCGTCGTCAGTTAACCTATTTCCTTGATATGGTGAAATAAGGATGACGTGATCATGCAGGATTTACGTCTGATTTATTTCTCTCTCTCTCTCTTATAAGGGTTGGGGGGTCCCCTGTTTTCACAGTCTGATGCCAGTTGTTTTTCGAACCAGCAACGTCTTGCAAGATGTAAGATGTTTTATCAGTCAGAAAAAGACTATTGCTTCAGGGTTTATTAAAACGGTTGGACTGCTCCTTGTCGAGCTGTTTAGACCATCAGCAATGTGTCCTGACTCAATCAAAAAAGTACGGTCGAGCAGAAGTGGATTCCTTGTGATTTCGCCCATGTCCTTTTCGTTGCCTGCTGGTCCGTTTCGTCTGCCGGTAGAAACTGAGGCCACTCGGTGCACACGCTTGGATGTCAAGAGGACACTTGTGTGAGTTCCGCCCTACACTTCTGTGTGAGAATTCTTTTTCGTAAGCCCGCTACTGCAGCAAAGAAAATCTAAAGCTACTGGTGAAAAGTCATTGAAAGCTGTATCGGTGTTGGACAAAACAAAAGTAACACGAGCTTGCTTGGTGCGAGAAGTCGACAAAGAAACATTTTGGACAAAATGAGTGGCGATGACGGAGCGACCGGAAGTCAGTGATGTATGGGTGCAACGTAATCTCAGTCTAAGTTGGTTGGTTCTAGATGATGTCTGAAAGGTGATGGACGGGACGTGAGAGGGGGGGGTGGGGGGAAGAGCTGTAAGACGGGTGAGGTGCATGCCATGCGATGATGACCTGTACGGCTGTGACGGTGCTGGAGTGGCCTTCCAACTGACGCAGCAAGTCGCCAGTTTTGGCGTCAAACACACGGCACATCGCATCTCCGCATGCTGTGAACACTGCAAAGGCATGGTCAATCACGTGATATGTGAACACTGCAAAGGCATGGTCAATCAAGGTATATGTGAACACTGCACGAAAAGGTGTGGCCAATCCCCAACACTCGAGCATGCACACAGTCATTGCCTGTCCTTGCAAGCCATGTCATATAGAAGGGTTTCAGTTCGAGTGACCTGATCGAGACCATATACAGTAACAGAGATACCAATAGACGCCATCTTGGTTGGTTACGACGACTTCAGCGACTAACGATCCTATAATAAAAGGGTAATCATTACCTTGATTGCTACTGAATGTAGGCAGACAGGGTTTCGCCTACTTAAGCATGAAAACATTAGATGGGCATGTTAAACACACATTTTGAGGAGCTGGACTACCAAAATAGAGTTGATAACATCAAGACCATCTCAAATACGTCGCGCTAAAACCCCTCTATTGACGAGGAAGGACGTTATTCGAGGTCACTCACGTGAGCACATATTAAAACGAGGCAGACAATACCAGTAAATGCGTCATGCAAGCAAGTCTTCACTGTGTCGGCCACCATTCGCACCATGCGTTGTCAAACATATATTACCATGCTTCCCACAGTCAAACACATCCAACGTTTAAATAACAATAGGAAAGATGTTAAACTGTAAAAAAAAAAACATGCACGATTTCGATCTGTCGTTTGGTCACTATCAGCATGCATTGGAAAGTCAAACCGTTCAGCAAATAAGTATGCGCATGTATTATTAAATCTTTTCTGCCAGCCCAAAGGCAAACTTTATCTGTATATCTGGATATCCAGCTATGAATCAGAAATAGTGAAAATAAATTACTCTTTCATTAGAAATATATCTAATATGCTAATATATAGAGGATTTTATTTTATTACCAAATTCTCTAGCAATGTGACTTCATTTTTCGCACAAGCATGCCCAAGCTGCTATATTAAAAGATTTTTTTCCAATAATTTTTCTTTCCAGACTTGAAAGAGACTACTTTCGTGGACTTTTCCTTACACACAGCTGCTCTTAACCCTTATTCATAATCCAAGGTGACGCTAACTGCCGTAATGACTCACCCAGACCATCAAAGACTTTGATGACACTGATCGTGTGTTTGTGTCCCTTGTACGTTCGGGTGCAGTCCCCAAACTCCGTGACCCAGGCTCTGGCCGTATGATCGGAGCTCCCGCTGTACAGGATCTTCCCCACCACCTGTCAGAAGTACGCACACTTAAGCACGTATGCACGTACCTACCTCCAGTTGCACGCACAACTCCGCACGCACATGCATGCATGCTGAGTGAGTGATGGATAGATGGGTACCTGACTAAACGATTGACGTAAAGAAAGAGGACAGGAAGGGACACACAACGTCAAACGATAAACTGCCTGGTGACCGATTACTGAGTTTGGTAAGTTTATAAGCAACATAAATCTGCATGACTGTCGTTAATCCCCGTTCTCTAGTTTTTCTAACTTTTGTACTTAAGTATTTTGTTCTTTTTATTTAGAATGCTAGGCTGAAGTTAGCAGGCTAACTTTTATCTATTGTCTACACGTCTTCTTTAAGGACACTTTCAATAGATCGGTTTTCCTTTTTTGCGTCCTTCATTGTTTATTGTTATTTAAAAATTAATAATTACTGATCTAGCCAGTTAATTTGTAGCGAACAAGGCTTACTGGTTCCGATTGTCTATGTTTGTGTGAACAGGTTAATGTTTGATTGTGTCATTTTATTGAGCTTTTCCTTCGACCTTCTTCTATCTGTCTCTCCGTCCATTCTCTTTCTTCCTCTCTCTCTCTCTCTCTCACACACACACACACACACACACACACACACACACACACGTATATATATATATATAGACATATATAAATATCCATCCCACATCTCTCCCCTTGCTATCCATCCTCTTTCCATACATATCTTACTACCCCCTATCTCCCTATCTACATACTTTCCTATCTATCTATCTATCATAAGAGCATCTCTATCTCTCCATGCCAAGCCAGCTGTCTCGTCTTGAAGTGTGCGTATATTTGCTAGTATGGTTGTCTATAACCATGTATTGATTAATTCAAGTAAAATCGTGTCCATGCATGAAGTACATAAGCTTCTAGAAAATCCAATATCAATTATAAAGTGGGTATTTCAGCATTAAACTAAAACTAAAAATGTTCTATCCGTCCGTCCGTCCGTCCGTCCGTCCGTCCGTCCGTCCGTCCGTCCGTCCGTCCGTCAATGCAGACAAAAATGTCAAGCAAAGAAGCGACGACAGGCTATGAAAGATATCACTTAACCGACCTGCATGCAGATGACAGACCCCTGATGACCCTCGAAGACTTTGACGGGTGTTCCCTTGTAGAGATGCCAGCTGCGGATGGTGAAGTCCGTGCTGCCGGTGAACAGCAGTTTCCCGTAGTGGTCCATGGACATGCAGGTGACGGCACCCTTGTGTCCCTTGAACGTCTTCAGCATCTGGCCCGTGTCGAAGTCCCAGGTGCGGGCCGTGAAGTCCGCGGAGCCCGTGATCAGCAAATCCTTGGAGGCGTCAGGGTCCGTTTCCTCCAGGTCGTCGTCGTCAGCCGGGATGAAGATGAGGGGGTACACCCCCCGCTTGTGGCCGCGAAAGACCCGGACGCACTCGCCGCTGTCGAAGTCCCAGCAGCGCGCTGTGCGGTCGTAAGAGGAACTGAACACAAAGTCCCCAGTGCAGATCATGCGGTAGATGACGCTGGTGTGACCCGTCAACACCAGCAGGCAGTCACACGTCCCCACGTCCCACTTCCGGATGGTCTTGTCGGCGCTGCCAGTCAGTACGAAACAGTCCTCGATGATGATGCAGTTGATGTAGTCAGTGTGACCGCGTAGGATGCCGATGCACTCGCACAGCTCGGTCTTGGCGGACCAGATCCGCGCCGTCTTGTCTTCACCGCCAGTGGCCAACACAGAGTTGTCCTCACTAAGGGCCATGCAGTTAATGCCGGACTCGTGCTCGTGGAGGGACTGGAGGAGACAGGAACGTTCCTCCCGTTTGGATCCACACCCTCCCATTGTTGATGACAACGAATCACTATTTCTGTTACACTCTGCTCAACAAATAACGCTCAAATTCTCTCAAATTGAAAACTAATGTCTCCTCGACTGTTAGAAACGTTCCCTTGAGTCAAAGCTGTGAAGCCTCTGCCAGAAACCTTTAATATCTGGCCGTGCACTAATAGTCAGGAACAATAACTGAAAACAAAAGTGTAGCCAGTGAAAGCTTTGCGCGCAAATTGTCTTTCTGTCTTTGTGTGACAGTGTCTATCCAAACTTCTTTCGTGAAGGAAAAAAAAATCCTCCTTTAACCATTCAGACCTCTCTCGTAAAAGGGGATGCTCAGGTCAAACGTTCGTTGTAGATTCATTTTTATCGCTAACGTGTCTTTCCTCGCCTGTCAAGAGAACACATAAAGCTATTGTTATTAATAAGTTTAGAAAAATGTTAAGTAGGGCCCCCAAGGTGAAAAGACTGAATGAAAGCAAAACATGGCGACTTTACAGGAAATTTTATGGATTGTCATAGAAATACACGCCAAGCGTTTCGAGCTCTTGAAAGGTATCTTAAAGGCCTAGTGGGGTGCATTTTTCTGTTGCGTAAAGCTCGATGCAAGATAATATTTTCCAAACTCTGGGTGAATACCACCCGTCCGTTCTCGAGATACATCACCGTGCAACAAAAAAGAGGTAACACTAGTGATGCCACGGCTCTCTTCAGATACCTAATTGACAGATGGTCCCAACTCTCTCAAGCCTTGACAACGCAAACATATCCCTGGATAATTTTGATGTCTGTGTGGTTGACCTTGACCTATCCATGGTGATGTTTGCAGACGTGTAACTCGAGAATGGAAGATTTTGAGAATTCGTATCCTGCGCTGTTTTACCCAGTCATTAGAAAACAAATTGCACCACACTAGGTCTTTAAGCTCCGGTTTTTACATTGTTCTCTTTCTGTCCTGGAAGCGTGTAGCCGATCTCTTGTTTATGACAACTGGAACACTGAAAAGACCAGGAGTACTGGCATGGTATTGATCCAAGCTACACCCAAAGACAAAAGTAATGCTGTTTTCGCTAGTACTTCTACTACTGGTAGTGTTCCTTCACAATGGCAGTCTCACTCCTTCCTCTGTCTGTTCTCGCTGCGTATATACTTGGTATTTACCGCAAGAAAAGTTGTCATTGATTCACGACGCTAGGCTGTTCCTCTTGACTGATGATCAAAGTGATGGCACGCCTTCATTGAGTTAAATCACTCGTGTTTGACAGTCGTACAAAACGGGTAGAAAGAAAACAAGAAATAAAAAACTCTACCTTGGGAAATTATTTAAAACGCTATTGTCTTTGTAAGATGTGAGTGGAGTAAAAGAGATTCAATGATGTCACAAATAAATAGTTTTCATAATCAGTATAAATTTGTACCTGTAATGAAACAGAAGGAAAACTGTAGTGATTTGAAAAACAATATTAAATATTCCTCGTGTATAAACATCCATGGCATGACATACTAGCGTCACTTCCCATGGCCCATTGCGTTGTAGAAATATCCGTCCCCTCGCCTAATTAAAACGATGTCTTAACACCGACATCACAGCTCATTATCTCATTAGCGTATACGCTGCGAGATTTCTGGGAGAACCGGGCAGTCTCCCTACCGTAGTGCGACGACTATCATCAGCTCAAGCCTTCTTCCTGTCAGGCGCGAGAACCTCGGTAAAAGTCGCACTCACCTGCAGCATGCAGCCAGGTCTGGTCGTAATCCACCCGCTCAAAGATTAGCGATTAGTGCAGTCAGTGTCCCACAGATTAATGCCCACACACTCCTCCTGCAAGGCTTTACTCCGTTGTAAAGAACGGAACGGTGGAAGGTTTCAGAAAAAAAAATACCAGCTTTGCTTCCCCAACCTGTTCCGATGCTTGCAGCACGATGTGGCACGCAGCTGATGTCGCTCATGTCGCGCTAGTTTCATGGCTGAGCCAAGCGCCATGGGTCGCTCGATCAGCGCACCAGACACCTGAACTCTCAGCCTCCCTCCGTCTCTCTCTCTCCCCCCCCCCTCCTCCTCACTCGCGCCCGACCCAGTTGTCTGTTCCAGTACCTGTGCAATCGACCGGTCTAAGGTGCTTAACCAGTATCACTTCCATACGTCAATGGCCTCGGCCCATTCCGACAGGCCAACAGTCCATTATCATTGTACTTTTTAATTTTTACACTAACTTTCGGTCCAGTCTGTATTTCCGATTTACACGCTTGTCTGCCTGAATCACCTAAAGGAAAATCCTCCCCGCATCATTTCATTAATAGTACTCTGGGGAACTTAAATCAAAATTCTAGCTAGGACGACGTTCAGTAGAAAATTTCCTGATTTCGCCATCGTATGGCGTTTCTCTCGGCGTCTTTAGAATTATCGTGGATTGGAATGCGAAAAGAAATTCCTATAAATTCACGGTAAAACGTTTTTTTGCATTGGACTAACATCATGACATTGGTCAAAAAAGAGGACATTTTTCTTCAAACATCATAAACTGGCGACTTTGAGAATGTATTTATGGATTTTATTGTTCCTGTTTGTTTAACAGAGGAGAGAAGCTAATCATTGTGTGCAGAGGCGTTCTTTAAAAAACGAGCGATCAGTACACTGTGTTTTGATGAATTATCGAGCTCATTCCGAAAAAAAAAGTATTAGAAGATTAATTTTGGGTACCTATTATGTGTTGCAGTTCCAGATGTTTCTGGGAGGTCTGTTTGTCCCATACCAGGTATACGTTCTTCTCAACTGTTTACAAGTATTTGACTGACAAGGCTACACGACGCTTTCTTTGGCCAGTCCTTGATGTATGAGAGCTCGCTGATTCACTGTCTCTGCATTGTGTGCTAGGCCCAAGACTGTCGCCATTTTGTCGTTGCCATGACGCCGTCACAATAAAAGAGACTCGCAGTCGAGAGTCTGGAACCGCGGTTTCTTGTGTCCGGTGACTGTCAATAGAGAGAAATTGATTTTTTACTTGTACCTGCACGACCAGGTAACGGCTCAGCAGCAAACGCTTTCGCTAAACTCGTCTACGTCCTGGGAATTCTCTCTTCCTGTATTCTTGTTTATTGGATAATGTACGACAGCTATGGTCACACTAGTTCATGGAGGGCGTCTTACTGTTGTTGAAGTTCCCTCTCGTTTGTATTTTGTAGCTGCTATATATTTTCCTACTCTCTGCGAAGAAAAGCGAGCTGTTTAAAAAGAACTTTCTGAAACACCTTCACTTCCGGTAGTGCAGGATGCCCATCAAAACGTTTCGCACTACCTTACTATTGCTAGCACATGGCGTTCTCCAAAGTTCACAGACATTTGAGGTTAGAGGCGAGGGGGATATCAGAACCGTTGGAGATATTTTACAAAACCAAAGAATTTTAAAATATCTTCAAGACACAAATACGTTCTCGAAACGATCACTCGCTTAACAGCAAATTTTGCGTCTTCGTTTACTGTTTAAAGCTTATTAAGTTATCGCTCATAATGAGTTGAAATTTTGCATTTTCTGATATCATACGCAAGTCAACAGTGTCAAGACCTCCAGGAACATCACACACGTAACGCTGACTCATCACAAGTATAAAGCGGACACAACCAGTTTAGTCCCTGCTTCTTTATCTTCGGAAATAGACTGTTCCTTAAAAAATGAGGCAAATTATTTCTAAATAATAATAATAAATCGTCTGCGTATAGCACGTTGCAAAAACATAGACGCACCCAAAAAAAACATCAAAAAGCTTGTCCAGCAACATCAAAAACAGATTATTGTGAATAATAGTCATGAATGACATTTTGAAATAAGCAAAGCAATAGCTAGCTGAGGAAAGGAAGAATAAAACTGTCACTCTTAACCTCTGCACACTGAAAAATCTTCCTATCTTTCAACTTATCAGTAACCTTACCATTTCTTTTGATTACAGAGAATGTCGACTACTAATTTTTGCAAATGAGCTTTGAGAATTGCTTTCCATATTTGACGATTGCTTTTTAAGCCTTCAACTGTGTAAAAATTAACTTCCAGTTTTGCATATCATGTTTCTCCCATTGGGTTCAAATCTGTATTTTCTTATGGTCGATCCCTAATAGCGATATTTTGATCCGATAGCTTGATTGCCTTTTACTTTTACTGCATCTAGAGACTTTTTGAATATACTATTAAAAAATCATTGTCTGTGTGATTCCGCTCCCCAAGTAGCCATGAAGGATGAAGAAGAATAGACTATTTCCTGTCAGTCATTACAAGTGCAGTATTTCTCTTACAGATAAAGCTACGCCCAACTCTAACCTCGTACTACATTTGGAAAAAATATTCACCAATGAATAAAGGATATTTTAAGTATTAAAATATTATTTTTGCTCACATCATAATCAAACACCAAATAAAATTTATTACCAATAAACCTGAGTGCGTTCCAGCCTTTGCACCATTCATAAAATATAAAAATGCAGCTAATGTGGACCTTTCATGTCTTTTGATTCACGTTCGGTATCAGTATGTTTACTTATGTGTTCTGGTCAAAATAAATGAATATAGTTTTGTTTTGAGCATTAATTCAACAATCACGGGTGAAAAAACGTGGTGCTTCTGTTCGTTTGCAATGTGCTGCACCCAGAATCCCTCCCGTATCAGATTACGAGCCTATTTTAATTATGACCCATGCCACACGTCTAGTTCTGATCGATTTCCATGGAGCTGGGGCTCTGAGATCGGGTTAGTTCATGCTATTTCGTCTAGGTGATACATTCTTAAGTATTTAGCAGACTGTCACGCATGACGAACGTTTTTCATGTGACCCTGTGTTGTTATAATGGCATTCTCCGCTTTTACTGCGGTGTCGCCATGGAGACGGTCATACAGTTCTTCTAGCTCTCCCCTTCATCCACTGACATTTACGTGCAGGCAAAACCAAGAGACACAATTTTTTTTATTTGCAAACAGAAATTTTTGTCAAGTTATTTGCAACAACAAAGGAATTTCATGCAATGTCATCAACTTTCAGTTTTCTGAATCAAGGAGATATATCCAAGCTCCTGGTTCAGGCGTGTTCTTATTAAAAATGAAGAAAAAACTTGTATCTCATTTATCCATCCCCTTGCCTCGGAGCTAAATCTTTTCCTCTCCTACATCCATGATTTATTTTCTTCCGTAATGCTGCGTTGTGGAAAGATCGAGCAGACAGCAGGTGCCGGCCTGTCACGAATCGGATCATAGGCATTCCCCAGGGCAATGAATTCATAGCTCGTAGCACACTAAGCAGGAGCTCTGAGAGTTGTACGAGACCAGTAGTAAGAAGAATATTTTTTTTGGTACCAAATGTACAGTGGCAGCGTACGATTTGCGCTTCTGACTTTTCTTTAGTAATCATTGCTTTATCGCGCGCACCATTCCTTCACCTTCATCATCAGAACGGTTTGCGACCTTCACCCATGTGAATAGAACATTTCGCGACCTCACCCACTTCAGCAGAACTTTCTCTCACATCTTTATTAAATTTTTTTGAAGAAACTTTATGCGGCTGCTTACGGTAACATTACAACATCACTTTACACGAAACATCATCACAAGCAACATATAAAAGTATGAAACGTCTACATTCTAATTTTAGCGCTTCATTTTAATGATTTGCCCTGGCACTCATAGTTTCATTCATAAATATTACGCATAATATTGCCACTAAAAATAGTCAAATAAAGAGACAAATATGAATGTTTGAGACTTTGTTTTCTATAATGTTCAACGCATTGTGCTGTATAACTGCTACCTGTAAACTTACCTAAGCGTGAATTTGTGAATTATCCTACCTTCATGTATTTCTTTACCAGGCGGTACAAGAGTAATGGTCCCTAGGTTTCATTGGCAATGCTGGCGATCATCAAATTACATACTTCTGGTGCACATGATGAAGCTCTGCTACGCAGCCTCTCATCTGTATTATCATCTACATCACGGCTCAAATATCGCATGAACAACGAATATTTTTTGTTGCTTAACGCCGTGTCAGGAACAGAGAGGTGGGAAGGATAAATAAGTTGCAATTTTATAATTTAAACTCAGAAATTAGAAAAAGACATAATATCGTATCTCGTGGAATGAAATGACAAAGGACAAGAAGCCGACAAACGTGTTCTAGAATCTTTGTTTGAAAGAGGACAACCAATGCTAGTGGCAATGTAGCAAAACGGAAAAAAATTAATCTTGTCTGACAGCGAGGCAGCGTCATGACATTCCCTGACCAAAAGATTTAGTCGATAAAGCTATCTGACTAACTACAGTGTGGGAGGGGCTTAACATGCGGTTATTAGACTGAGAATTTTGTGGTACCCATTAAAGTATGGAGAAGAGGGAAGGATCTGTGCAACATTTTTAAAGAAAGAAGGTTTTAACGAAGAGCTTCAACGATAATTATCGTTAAGTAATATAATAACAATAATAATGCGAACTTATAATGCGCAGAATCACGAATAAGTTAGATCGCACTCTCTGCGCAGTACAATTTAATAGAAAGAAACATAACAACCAATAGACAGTGAAGTACACATAGGGACACTGGACAACATAAAGATGAGGCACAAGTCAGGGCATCCACTTACATTTATCAGGTCGTCGCGGTAATGCAACTAAATAAGGTCATCAGGAACAGTTTACCCCTGTAGCGGCATTCCTCAAATTCACTATTGAGTCACACAAAGAAGCTGCTGAAATCAGATATTCGTTGTAAAATGCCCAATATGGTGGGCAGAATGTGACAGCAACTTGGCAAGCAGCACGTGCGAAAATATGTGCGTGTGTCTATGTGTGTGTGTGTGTGTGTTTGCGTGTACGTGCGTGCGTGCGTACTCCAAGTCGGATATTCCAGTCAAGATCCCCATGACCTGCTCGACAATGTACCGTCCATTACATGGATGTGGCGTTTGCTAATTGCTATTAATAGCCTATTACTTATTTTGATAACTCTATAGACTATAGTTTTAAACTTACCCTAAAACTTTGATTATTCTGCATCGGATGAGATAGCTGATCTCCTTTCTATTCGCACTGTGAGATTTTGGCGCAGCATTGTGAAATGTGCGTGACATTTTGCACGTGTGCAACCCCACGTGTGCACAGGCATACGAAAAAAAGGGGAAGCAATCTGAAACCTTCACTTCAGTGCTCTCCCCTTCCCTGTCGTAGAAGGAGCTGTACAAGAGTAGGCGAGCGGATGTTTGCTCTCGGATGACTGGACCGATCCAAGTCAAGACAACATCCTGCTACGTCACTTATCTGAGATGACTTTCGTTTTCATAATCTGGAAAGTCGGGGCTTCTTGGCTCTCGTCCATTCTGCGATATTTAATGTGTGCCCCCACTTACCAACCCCAACCTTCCGCTCGGCCTTGCGTATTGCACCCCGTCGGGTTTCTGTGGACAGATGTAAGAAACTAAAAAACGTGCTCTGGTGCACACCTTGTCCATAGGCTCGAATGCCAAAATGTCTGTTAAAATTACTTCTATTGATGACTCGAGATTTCCGCAAGAGAAAATTTTCAGAATGACTACACGTAATGTGCAAAGTCACGTCACCTAAAAAGAATTTTCTTATAACTAACAATAATCACATTTCAGTAAGTTTCACGCTCGATTTGATAGTTGTTTTTCCATCAGCATCACGAACGATTCGTAATTTGCCTTCACTTATTATTAGAGCTGGCTTTATAGTGACAGCCTTCATATCGAGCAAAACACTTTCTGCTTCTGTTATGTAAAACAGTTATGTGCTACTGGAGCCAAGACCAAGACCAAGACTGAAACCAAAACAGGCAAGATATCCCCATCAGGATCGCAACAGCAACAGCAGCAATGGCTAGGCTAGATAGGATCTGGCATAGCCACAAGATAAGGTTCACTACCAAGTACAGGCTATACAAATCCCTGGTAGTGCCGATCCTGCTCTACGGATGCGACACGTGGACTCTACTCGCCGAAACAGAAAGGAGAATCCAGGCATTCGAGCACAAGTGTCTGAGGAGGCTGCTCCGGATCTCATACAAAGAACACAAAACCAACGACTTTGTAAGAAACAAGATTGCCACACTGGTAGGACACCAGGAACCTCTACTATCAACAGTCAAGCGACGTAAGCTGGTCTTCTTTGGCCATGTGACCCGGCACGACACCTTGTCGAAGACTATCCTTCAAGGCACCTTGGAGGGTAGCCGACGCCGCGGTGGTCAGAGAAAGAACTGGCTTACGAACGTCAAAGACTGGACTGGTCGTCCTGTACAGGACCTGCTGACTATTGCCCAAAACAGGCAAGAGTGGCGGGCCCTATCAGCTGCCGCGTCTATCCATGTGCTCCCCCCAACGCCAGGTGCCAGGCAAGGGACGACTGACTGACTGATGTAAAACCTTCTCTGGCCTTTGAGCCGTTTAGAGTTTTTACTTGAACGCTTATGTGGGATTCCGACACTTTGACACGGGTATAGAGCAAGGCGAACGCTGAAATCCTCTTATAAAGCTCGGTAGCGCCCTAGCCTCGTTCTGTACACCACAGCCGCCGTTCTTACGGTCCACTTCGCTGTGTGGTCTGGACAGTTAAGCTAAAAAAAACTTTGGCTTCACCTCAGGTCCGACCTAAGACCTCACATTTAAACCGAAAGCATGCTCCAGGTGGACTCTTCTGACAGTCACAATGAACTTCTTTTTCTCCCACCATATTCCAGTCTCCTATTTTGTATTAAAACAAAACTAATTAGTAATTAAATTAGTAAAACTCATTGGTATGTATATTTTCATCATGCCATTTAATTTCAGGTTTCCAATTTTTGCGTGCGTTTTTTTCAAACTCAAAGCATCAAATGCTGAACAAGACGGTTTCTCGCTTCGGCGTCACACGTGTGTTAGACAGTTAAAAAGAGTGTCGGTCGGATGTTTATGCAGCGGACAAAGGGTTTCAGTGCAGTTAGGATGCCACCTGTGAAAAAAAAAATCATCTGAACCCAGATCTGACGTGACACATTGATTTCCTTCCCTCTCTGTTTGGAAGCATTGTGCCGTCACCATGAAACTCGCCGGCTAGTAAACATTGCTGTAAATGGCAGCCACCCTCTTTCACAGTGTTTGTCGGACGGAGGCTGAAAAGGGTGGCTAGTAGAACGCGAACAGAATTTATGCATGCATGCTCTCTCTCTCTCTCTCTCAGAAACCTACATCTTTCACTCTTTTTTTCCGCCTTTCTTTTTTTCTTTCTGCGCGTATGATTTGTTATCAACAGTCTTATTTTATTTTTAAAAAATTCAACATCCTTTATCGTTGGAACAAATTGTATAAATTATAGCCAGCTAACGTTTATCAAACCCAGATGGCATGAACATTTTTTACTTATGATAATCATAGATTAGCCTCACTAGTCACGAACTTGGCGTCTCAAAAATGAATGTTTTCTTTTTCATTCTTTTGATGATTTAATCAGTGCACAAAAAATCTCATAATCATGGCTCCTGTCATCACGACTGTCCATGATTTAGGCTGTTCTAGACAGGAAAAATATGGAAGAACGTTTGATCAAGTTTAGAAACTGTTTACATGACGACTAGTTAAAAGCTTTATGACCGCAGCGAAGCATGTGAATGGGTCTGCGTTTTCATGATTCTCAACCACCAACAAATAATCTGGTCGCTCTTCTTATAAATTACCTGAAGTATTTTTTTTGTTTAATTTTCTTTTAATGTATGCAAGCACGCACAAGGAGGTAGATCAAAAAAGATTGTTTGTTGAAAGTCTGGCTTGAACATGTTTATCCTACCAACTAAAACAAAATCAAGTTTACAACAAAAACTCTCTATCTGCCAAGAAAAAAATCCAGGTAGTCTTTAGAGTGGTCCCCAGCCTTGAGTGGTTCCTGCAGAAACATGCCTCGGTCCGACATTCACATAGTGACTTCAAAACCCACTAAAGGACTAGTGTGGCTTAACTTTTGTACTCATGATTGGGGAAATCTCAATGAAAGAAAATGCTTCCCAAAATCTGTGTAATTCGCTTCATCCGTTGTCGAGATATACGTCTGCAAACATCACCATGCACAGTAAGGCATCACGTGACGCCTAATTAGCATATGCTCCCAGCTCGCCCACTTGTTGAAGCCTTGGAAACGTAAACGTCTCTAAACGTTCCTAATGTTTGTGATGTTAACTTTGACCTGGGTGGGGTGATGTTTGCAGACGAGTATTCACCCAGATCAGGAAAACTAGTATCTAGCACTGAGCTCTACCGAATAATTAGAAAAAGAAAGTGTACTCCGATAGTCCTCTAAAAACCTGTCTTTTCTTATCTGTTGGCCACAAAGGGACAGGGACACTCTTTTGTATTGCAATATGAGATATTCTTAGGGTCATTTGATCAGCAGCTGGACAGAAGTTTATGGCGTTTGGATGTAATGAATTTGTGTTGCCTTTAACCTCTCTATGAGTGTGAATATGCGCTATAAAAATCTTCATTTATTATTATTGTTAAACGCCATTATTTCCCCAGTAAGGGAAGATATGTGCGTCACAATTTCTCCTCATTAGTACTTTCCTTAAGAACTTCTCAGTCAAGAACTGAATATATTACGAGGTAAAATCCTACCTAAAACATTGTCCGAAATACCTTTTTCTGATCAGTGAAGTATGTATATGTATGCATGGTCTGACTACAATACCTACATTACATGTGTGTCTGGTCTGACTACAAGAAAGAATTTACCTGCCTTATAAGTATTTTTCACCCTTTAGGCTTTAAAAAGAAACTCGTATATATGATAATAGTCTACAGCGTGCATAAATATTTAAAGCAGCTTATTAGCATGCTGGCAAGGTCTTCTTATTCCCTGGATCAATTGCCAGTAAATGCGTGTCTTAAAAGCATTCAGTGAACTAGAGACGACACTTTCTAGAAAATTAAAGTCAGAATCACGCGAGGGCTAAGCCGCAGATCTGCTTTAAAAATGTATGTTATTTCACGCTTTTCGTGGCACCAAGATGGCCGGAAAATGATTTACCTTTCTTTCCAGGTGTGCATTTTTCGACCTTACTCGATAATTGTTGATTGGAGTTTCTATCACTAACAGTAGTCATCTAGTTTAAAATTAAAGGCAAAGTGTTATGAAGCTCAGTGGCCGTAGGCAGCAGTTAGCTGTCGGTAGTGCACCGTGTCGGACTAACCGAGATCAGTGCTACCAATAGCAGTCGGCTTATTACCATTATCATCATTGTATACACCCATCTCAGACCACGATTATGAAGAGACATGAGTGTTTTTATGTAGAACTAGAAAACCTTAACAATAAGACTTCCAAGAAGGATGTTTTGATATTTAAGGGCGACTGTGTAGCATAAAAATCCCGGTTTAGGTTGTTGAGATACTAAATAAAGACATCAAAGGTGTAATCTTGATACACAGCCAGATCGGTGACTTTTTCCCTACAACAGATGTTGTTTACCCTGTCCCCTACCTTTGAAGCTCTTCGTTGAAAGCACCAGGCATGCGAGAGACATTCGTTATCCATCATCTCAGCAAGAGTTAAAACCTCTAACGACATGCGCTTCTTTGAAAATTTTGGCCTATTTGGTGACAGCAATAAGTAATTAAATCCTAGTAATTCCGAGAATTATCGGACAATCACACTGAAAGTGAATGTGGAACAGAGGTGACAGGGGGACACAATTAGAGTCAAGATTGCGCAATTATTTATGTTAACATTGTTAGAAGTGAAATAATAAAATGGAGTTGTTAGACTTTTAATTCCATTGAATCAGCTCTCGCAAAGGGTGGAGATAAGAACAATGGGCAGGAACAGACTTGTTCAAACAACGGCAGCAATGACCAAACGCTACGAAATATATGAAAGCAGTAAAACCAGCTCCCCGATCAAAATAAAACTGTGCAAGAGTCTGATCATTTCCATCCTTCTGTGTGGCTGCCAGAGCTGGACCGTGACAGACAACCTTGAGAAAATGCTCGAAGCTTTAAAGATGTCATGTTCTTGGAGACGCCATAATATTCAGACTGGGCAGACTACTAATGCGTACCTCCACAGTCTCTCTACAGACCCCTACACCCCTTTCTTGCTTTAATGAAGGTAAGAAAGCTCTCGTGGTCTGACCATGTTATACGCTATAACAGTCTTGTCAAGGGTTATCTTTATAAGATTATCTGCAAAAAAGCAGAAAGAACAGCAGAAGACACACTGATTCAAAAACAGTGAAAGTGACGCTGTGCAGAAACTCTCCCCTGCTACTCCCAGAAGAAGCAGATTACGATGGAGAGACTTGTCAGCTGCCTCTTCTCTCTCATGTCACCTCCGCCCTCCCCACCACTACGTAGGTCAAGAAAAAAACTGCAACTAATGCCTTATACCAGGGGTGGGGAACCCTTTTTCCTCCAAGGGCTCTTTTGATATTTATAACACCATTTATGAATCATACAAAATTATCTACTTAAAAATTAGCCTGCTAAATTTGGTCAAGCTGTAGTTTTGCTACATTATGTTAACATTTCTTAGCGTGTACAATCCTAGCATTCTGGTACTGCCGTCCTCTGAGTCACCACAATCGTAATTGGGTGCTCGAAAAATATGCTCTTCTTCTATGAAAAGCATACCGAGACAACTGTTTGGAATTTGTATACGTACATAATTAGAAAATTTTTAGAGAAGAAAGAGTATACAGTAACAAAATCTTTTTTTCTAATGCACAACTTTCTGTTTGTGGTTGTGCAGTGAATGTACACAAAGAATAATAATCATGACTATTTAGTAGACACATCCTTCCTCCTGATGGAGAAGTTCATGGTATTTACAAACTGTCTACACAACTGCTACGAAAACGCTATGCATGTACATGCACATATAAACTAACACACCAAAACGAATTTCTACCAGCCAAATCTTTTGGGTTTGCTCATCCTTTGGAGATCCTTGGATAATGTTGGACATATGTACTGTACTGTACACTGAGGTATACAGCAATGTCGACGATCACATATTAATTGTAAGAGTTGACACAGGCGAAGACCACTAACACTTCTCAGCAGCTGATATCAAATTGGCTTTGAGTGAAGGTAACAATTCTCCCACTTCGCCCATACAGGTCATGGCCATCATATACTCGTATGTGTCCTGTTAATCCCGTATTAGACGTTCCTTGCTTGTCACTCAAAATTTACCTTATTATTATGATTCACTTAATACAAATTTATGTTTCTATGAAAAACGCTCATAAATATACTGAACTTCGAGTCTCACCTGCGGTTGTCATAGCCGGGCCGTATATATGATTACACGAGCCGTATATGGACTGCAGGCCGGACGTTACCCACCTCTACCTTACATAAACCCCTATAGGTTTGCATAAGTTTCAAAATACAGCATAATAGTCATGGATCGTAAATTTTCCTTTTAATAAAAAAGGTAAAAGCATTAGCACTTTCATTAAAGTCTTACATCAGAGTTCTCTAGAAATACGAGGATATTGTAAACATCGGCTGTAACTTTTAGCAGTCATCTACGCTTCTTGGACATCAAGACATCATTTCTTTACTCTGATGCTTATTAAATAGACCAGACAAATTGTTAGAAGCAGAAATAATTTAATTCCCTTCGTTGTGGTCAGAAAGGAATTGCCACTCTTGAGCCACTATCGCGAAGTGACCAGGCTAGTGTTTGATTTAAGCTGCCATTAAATGTTTAACTGATTTGTTCTGACCAGCAAAAATTATTAAAGGGCACTGACTAGTTAAACAGCCCTGAATGTGATCATATTTAATCTAATGCTTCAAAGAACAGTAATAAACGATATTTTCATCGAGAGTAACAGAACGGGAAGATGGAATGATCACCTGTAAACGAAGAGTAAGAACACTGTTTTGTCTGGTTTCCACCTAAACTCTAGAACAATTAAAAAGAAAATAAATACACGACAACAAAGCTAGATTTAGATCTTTTCCGTACAAACGCTCCATGTTTTCCCTTCGTATCAACTTACCTGTAGTGGCCGCGGCTGGAAATGTCCCAGTTGCCTGTTTTTGTTTTCTCTCTCTCTCTCTCTCGTGATCTTTGTCTTTCATGTGCACAGAAACTGCCGCCACCAACGTTCAATAGACGACGAGAGCGAGACTGACTTCGTAAGCCCGTTCAACCGGAAATCGCGTTTCATGTTGACGTCACCACAAAGCGACTACCTGTGTGCACCTGGTGTAGGTAGACTGCGACCCGCTCAGGCACCAATGAAACGTTAGAAGCGATGCAAACGTCACAGGAGGAAGAGACTTCCCTTTTGGTACAAACCAGGGCCTTGGCTAATTCTCACTGGACGGTCTGGCAGTTTAGATGACATGGCCCTCCCGGCCTCTGATCCCTTTGCCCTTGCGCTCCAGGGCACAGTATGTTGTGCGGCTGCCCAGCTCTGTTCTGCTGCTATTGACTCGGCAAGACAAACATCCCTTCTGATGTTGCTGCATCCATGTCATCGATCGCTTGAAGTCGGTACGTGTTATCGAGAAACAGAATTTTAAGCTTCACTCACGGTGCATGAAAGAAAGAAACAGCAGCTTAGGGATGGAAGTGGGAGAGAGAGAGAATTACAAGGGAGCACGGGGGCGAACAAGGTGGGTGGTCATTGTCTGAAAACCTGCCAGCAGCCAGCAATGGGTGAAGCCGACCGTACCTTACACACAACACGCTATACACTACACACTATATACACAAGCTATGCGTTACAATCATGTCGTCCCTCGCCACACGTGTTCTTCTGTGTTACCTCTTTAATGGATTATGCGCCTTGTATGTTGACATTATTACATGAAGTTGTTGGTGCAGTGTTACCCTGCATCCTCAAAATATAAACTAACGCAAATCACTGACTGGCTCCCCACAAAGAGGTACCTGTCATCAGTGAATGTTAAAAAGGGAAATTCAGAAGTGTCGAAACTCTGAAGTTCTTCGCTTTACATCATTGTGGATACTGTTCACCGCAGTGAGCTTGATTGTTGGCTGGGACATACAAAATAACTTTTCATCATCATCATCATCATCTGCCACAAAATCCTATTGTGCTGGAAAATCGATCAACAATGTATTTGCAAATAAGTTTGAACGTAGCATATTGATCAAAGTTTCAATATCCCAAATGTTCGCCTCAAAGCCATTGGTTCCTGTGATCTTCACAAACAACTTTGCGAAACTTGTCCAACGTTAACGATATTTGTTCTGTTGAGATGCGCTGTGATTGTCAGCGACGTAAGTGAAGGCATCTATGCGCTGCTGGAAAAAAAACTTCGTATTAATATTAAAAGGATATATTCTTGAGGCATTATCATTTTAATTATTACGTGAACAGATGAAGTTTGTTTTACTGTAGCTACTGCGATTCAAAAAGCAAAACCCCGCAGAACTCGATATTTATAAGGACAATTATTGTCACTTCATCAAATGTAGATTAAGATTCTACAAATCCCTTGACCCCTTGACTAAACTATTTTTAAAACAACTGTTAATATCAATGGATCGATATGTGAGCCTATACATGTCTTTGTATGTCTGTGTACATATTATCATATGTATATATATTTAAAAAGGAAGGTTTGCATGTGTGCAAAATTTTTTTCTCTCTCCCTATTTATGTCTACTCTCATTCTGTCCCTTTATCTCCTTCTCTGTATCTCTGTTTCTTTCCTCTTTCTGTCTTTTTCTCTGTATTTCTCTGTCTCCTTTCTTTCTTCTCTCTTTCCCTCGGTCTCTCTCTGTCTCCTGTATCTCTCTGCTTTTCTGTTTCTTTCTCTGTCTCTTTGTTTCCGCTTGTCTCCTTACCTCTGGCTTTGTCTTTCTCTCGGTGTCTGCTATTTTCTGTCTCTCCGTGTCTCTTTTCTCTCTTTTCTCTCTCTCTCTGGCTCCTCTCTGTCTCTCTGCTCTGGTATTTCATTTCACTCACCTTGTTTTCCTTTGCCTTCTTTCTCCTTTCTTCCTTACTTCGTGGGAGAATGATCATCTACCGTCAGTCGATGCAAATAACAGTAAAGTTCGTCAACTCTGGCGCAAAATTCGTTCTTTTAGTCTCCCCAGCCATCCTTTCCCCCGCAGTATCAGACCCATGTGTTCTTCTGCCCCACCGTTGTTACGGCGACAGTTATCGATCGTGAAGTACCACTCTACAAGTTCATGAATTGTTAATCTTTCTCTTAGCGATGGTCATGAACTGTGGAATTCTTTTCTGGTCTCTCTTACTGTTCCGCCAGACCCCAGGTCTTCAAATACAAAGAATTGTCGATGACAGAGTGGAAAGGAGGCGGACTGTTAAGGTCAACAGTCTCTTTGTAAACAGCGTGTGTGCATTGTCAGTAAGAATCTGCAATTAATTTAGTAAACGAAGCGAATCCGACATTCTCTGGTGTTTTAAAAATAATTATATGTAATGATGCATCAACTTTGCAAACGACATAATTCAGATCTACGCTACTTTTGTGATGTTACTGACACTTTTCTAACAGCAATAACAGAAGAGATTTGCAGCAAGATTTTACAAATAACAGGAATCTATTACATCTGTTACAGGTTTGTGTTAATGATCTGGTCTGTTCCTGCACGTACAAGCACCTGTACAAACAAGTGCCCAGCTTAAAGCATAAATTTATGAGATGGCTTTCAAGTCTGTAGAGGCACGTGCTTTAGAAAGAATGTTATTCTATGGACGGGAGAGTGTGTGCGCGATAGAGGGGGGAGGGAAGAGAGTCTGTATCAGTGACTAAGGGAGCTAATCCACTGCTTTCAGGCTTGAAAAGAGAGAGAGAGAGGGTGGAAAATCAATTGTGTTTTTCCTAACTGCCCTGTTATCAAAATGACCGAACAATATCGGCTGCTAAATCAGACACATCATCATATCACCTTTAGAAATCGGAGAACGCCACTAAATGCTAAAAGCTAGAAACAACACATGGCTTTTCAGTTAAGTGACAGCAAGATTAATATTCAATAGACAGAAAGACTGAGAGCCTCAACAACATGACATACGATTAATATTTCACACCGAGAGGCTAACCGATGTCTAAAGAAGAGCGAATCGCCCACTCAATGGACTACGCTAACTGCCTTTTCTACTGACCTACATGAAATGGCATATGAAGATGTATCGTAATGGAATGGTTAGAAATAGTTTGCTGCTTTATTTCAAATCTTTCACTCTTCTTCTGTAACAGCAGATACAAGCTGGCGCATTACCAGATTTAATGACAAAACAAATTATATCATCGAATTAAACTGAACCAGTTTAACTTCCAAAATGATACAGGTTGATCAGAAGGTGAAGACACTCAACCACACACTCAAAATATTGGTTTCCGAAGTCTACCTCATGTACTAGAAAGAGCTACTCGCTTCACGCCGGCTATCATCAGCAGGCGAGTGTCCTGTTTCTGCTCATGATGTCAGCGTCCAGCGAAATGGGGCCACTTCAATTTATTTATTGTCAGTGCTTAGCATTTTGAATAGAACATGTGCTAAGTAACTGTTTGTCGGTATCGATATAACGACTGTGTGGATTTGTTCATCAGCTGATTGCGTTATTCCTTCGAACTGCTTTTGTTAAAATAAAAATGAACATTTAATATATTTTATATATATATATATATCACAATGTTGAGTGAGGCTCTTGTAACAAGCTATAATTATAAGTGACGTAGTAACATGAGCACGGGTTGCATTACAATAATGTAATGTTGCTGGAAGCACACATAATTACGTGACAACGGAACGCCAGGACGTTCACCGATCTTTGCTGCAGCTACAACTACCTTTGTGCAGACCCTCATTGGGCCCGGTTGCATGAGTGTTTGCATATATTGAAGGGTCCATAAATTTCAGAAAACGAACTTTCATGTAGCAAGACAAGATCAAACTGGTTGGCCGTCTTGTGTTCAAACGGAGCCTGCGTCGTGAGCTCAACTCTAGACAATACCGCGCTTCTCAAGACTTATTTATTAACAGCTCCTGGATGCTCCGGCCATCTCTCCAGCTCCACATTAGTTTAAAGTCATTCAGTCATTACACCTTCCTGTCGTTGTGTAAAATCCCCGCAAAGGTAAAAGTGGAGCCCAACCTCACTCAGCCCCACTTTCAACCCCACCAGTTCTACCACAAGCAGATACTGAGCGAGGGAAATAGGCTGAGTGGATTTTTATTTTAAACAAGGAGCCTGTCTGAAGTAAGTGACACGTGTGGGAAGGTCATATGCGATGTCAGCGCCTGTGGAACCGTCACTCGGCCAATCACTGATGTCTTGATGGTATTCGCTTTATGCCGGATGTCAGCAAGCGAGTGTCCTATTTCTATTCAGGATGCCACCATCCAGTACCCCACCTGCTTCCTTGATCCTAGTACAAGCCCTTTTACAGTGTTTATTATCAGTGTAGTCCTGACAGGCAAGTTTTCCGAAACCCATTAGTAACCCGTGGTCAGTGTGTGCGTGTGTGTACGTGTATTTCCTGTTCGACTACAAAGGAGTTAAAAGCGTATCTCTGTGCTTCTAAATTTGGGGTGGGGGTAAAATCTCTAAGATAACAAGGAAACTAACTGCAATAACTTACGCAAGAACGGTGTTCATAAACCTCAGTGTGAATGTGCAAATCGTCATGACCAAGTGAGTACACGTTCTGTGTAAAGAGTTCGTCACCAACCAACAATCGTGCGAAAGGATACAAACTCGTGGTCCACTTTACTCAGTCTCGTCTGGTCGTGGCAACAGTAACATCTCTTCAAATATGACCAGACCAAGAACAGCTGTGACGAGGTGTCTTGTATGTATCGTTACTTTTGTATCTTTATCAGATCGACTATAATCTCATATGAAACATTACGCTGGGGAAAAAAAAGCCTGAAAGATTTGCTCATCTGAATTCTCTCAAGTTACAAAGAGTTAACTAGGTTACATGCTTGCGTTACAGATCGTTGAGTGGTTGGTCTGCTTAATTTACAGATAGCTGACTGGTTAATCTGCCTTCATTACATATCGTTGAGTGGTTGATGTGCTTGCGTTACAGATCGTTGCCGTGACCTTTCTGTCCATCGCAGTACTCGGGTTAGTCTCTGTCATCTTGTGGCGAGAGTTCTAGTAAGAAAATTTTTTTAAATCATCTTCTAAATATAAATATGCCTTCTTAATTGCTTTGCATCAACTTACGAGGGATGTTCTACTTCCGCCCGGACTTCAGTATTTCGCGAGCTTTTACCGAGTGAAGACCATGTGGACTCAATAGAGTGATTCTTCAGGGTGTTTCCAAATTTTTTTCATAATTTTTCATCCGATGGAGAGAATTTAAGTTGATGCACGCTCCACCGAGTGATCCACCAGTGCCATCATCGCGTGACTTTCGAATGATCATGTTGCATCACTGTTGGCGTGGCTTTCAGGCTGTTGGCAGTTTGTAGGAGCTGAAAGAAACTTATGGCGATGATGCTCCACCGAAAACGACTGTCACAGACTGGTTTCGGCCATTTGACAGTGGTCATTTCAGCTGTAATGACGAACATCATGAACCAAGGCCTATGACGTCAAGAGACCCAGACAATATTGACAAAGTTCATAAATTCCTGGAAAGTGGTGGCCGTGTGACAATCAAGGAGATGGAGATGGAGCTGTAAATCCTTCTAGAAGTCTTCACGGGATCATCCATCACTATTTGGGCTTCAGTAAGAATTCAGATTGCTGGGTGTCTAGCGAAAGAAATCGTGTGGACTGGTGCAAGGAATTCTTGGAAACATTCAATCACGGCTTCAAGCGCATTACCACAGGTGATGAATGCTGGTTCTAAAATTTTGACCCTGAAACCAAGGCCCAGTTGATTTGTTCATTGCTGGAGTGAAGGAACAGCTGAAACTGATCCCAAAATCGCCGTTTTTGGAATGTTTTCAAAAATGGATCCATAGGGCCAAAAATGTATTGCAATTGGCGGCGACTATGTTGAGAAAGTTTAAAAAGAGTTGAAGAATAAGAAAAATAATGCTTAAAAAATACTCTGGGTTCGTTTTATTGCCAAGTCCGGGCGGAAGTGGAACATCCCTCGTACACTTTATCTATCTCTAACCTCTTGGTGATAAAATGAAAATTATTTTTTTACTTTATTCTACTCTCACACTTAAAATCGCTCTGTTTGACTGATTGTCTGTTTGTCCGTCCGTCCGTCCGTCCGTCCATTCGTCCGTCCCTCGTTCGTTCGTCCGTCCGTCCGTCCGTCCGTCCGTCCGTCTGTCTGTCTGTGGCATATATCTATACACGACTGATTTCTGCTGGTGATTCTTCTTTTTTTTAAAAAAAAAAAAAAAAAGAGAGCATTAAGACATATAACCTATAGCATCCTATATGATTTATGACGTTAATACTATACAGAAAATTATTTGCAGTTACTCTCACCAGGTTCCCTATCCACCATTTTGCATATCCCTCTCTGATCTTTTCAGTGTCACTGACCGAAACGACACGAACAACTCATCGACCGCCTTCGTTATGAAAGCCTTTCCGGGTTACTTCCGAACTCCAGAGGAGCAGAGGAGCTACGAGTTCCTAGCCTCCCTTCCCCCAGAGAACACCTCCGAGGTCTACAATGTGTCCTCCAAATTCAGCGCGTGCTACCAGGACTGCTATGCTACCACCACCAACCCCTATCCTGCCTACAGACAGCCCTTTCTGATTTCTTCCAGGTCCTCTTTCCGAAGCCCTCTGGTGACCGAGCTTCAGAGTTCGTGCTCCATCGATGACAGTCCTCAATTGAGTCTCCATGCCTGCTGCATATCGTGAGTAACCGTGGGTCTACTGCATGAAAGAGTCTGGACTTTACGATCGTCCGCTTCATACATTTCGTGCTGGAAAAAAAATCCTGAATGTTTCGCTTCATACATTACACCCTGTGCTTTTATACTTCTTTTTTTTGTGTGTGTTCTTTATGGTTCCGGTAAAGGGAGACAGCTGTAGTTTACTTCCGAGACGCGCGCCAAACTAGAGTAAACTGCTGCACATTTTCAAATATGGCCTTGTGGAAAAACAGGGAGCATTGGGGTAGTGGTACAAAACAGAAAAAGAAATGTATCTGTTATGACGATTCAAATGTTCATCTCATCTACAGTGAGATTTAGACATCGTGCAAACTGCATAAGATACCTCATAGTGGGGTGAGTTGTAGGCACCGTCCAGCTACCCCACAATGCCGTGTACAGACATGATACATCACTGAGGTGGTCTGCGACGTTTAGATGAGGTGATAGAAGTAGGTTGCGAGAGGCTGCAGTGTGTGCCAATGGCATTTATGTGACATCGTACAGTCAGTCACCGTCGCCCTGCATTTGTGCGATGATGACCCGTGAACATAAGGACGCTATTCTTTACAGCTAGAACAAACTTCCATCGGGCATTGTGTTTCCATAACAATTAATTTCAATAAACAAAATCTGCACAGAAAAACACTTCAAAAGACTAGAAGAATGAGATTAAAGTTACGATGTATCCCTGATAATATTGCCAAATGGAGAAATAATATGAACTTAAGAAGAGATCCAAGACTGGAAAAATGGTCTGTGATGTTGTTAAGCAGTATTTCTGACGCAGGCTAGCTGAAGAACAAAGGAGCGATTTAAAGTCTATACTTAGCTCTGTAGGGCGGGCGGCAATGGCGGTGCTGTCATCAGGAATTCATGCAGTACATCGAGTCCACCTCGAGGTGTAGGATTTCTTCCGATAGTTGACGGTTCTCTTTCTTTCTTTCTTTCTCGGTCGGTCGGTTGATTTGTTGGCTGCTGGCTGGCTAGAAAGTGCCTCCACCAAGAGGCGATTTCGCATTGTAAGGAGAGAGAGAGGAACGAAACCGCAGTACCTGGAGAGAACCCCCAATGGCCGGCCCGGCGAAGTACACCAAAAATCTGTTAGGCAGCAGTTATCTTACTTCAGCTGTCTGTTCTCCATCGTAGCCACGCATCTCTGAGTGTATGCCGCAACTTTAAACACCACAATGACGTCAGCTCATACTTTGTGCAGAATTATTGATTCCCTGCACCTACAAATATGGCCGCTATGAAGCTAGATATCATTATGTTGATATAAGATTGGATTGTAGTGGATATGTTGTGCACTTCACAGTGTTCTTTGTAATGCATTTCCATGTTTGTGTGTCTCTCTGTATGTGTGTGTTTCTCTTAGGAGTATGAGTTTCTTTGCGCCCACTGAGCTGCCATCCGGTGGGGAAAGAGAGACAACTCTGCAAATTGCTCAGTTCTCGGATGCCAAGCAGTATTTTGAGAAAGAAGAATGCTGGTAAGACACAACGTCCCCAATACAAATAAATAAACAAGCATATGCACTACGGCAATAATCCTAACGCTTGTTTGATATGTCACGTAGATCACGAATACGGTATCGGCAAATATTCAAGGGCTTCCAAAAATCCTTTTTCCTAAGATTCGACTTTTTTATCATTAATTACAGTCCACTATATAGCAGCCTGCAGACGGCTTGATCACTTTTGTCTCTCTCACTCACTCTCTCTCACACACACACACACTTCTTATCCCAATGTAGAGTCGACCTGCTGAGATTTGATTTGCCGCCAGGGATAAGCCTGTTCCGCACTGTGGCAGCTCAGAAAGATTAACACTGTTTTGATTTGTCTTCCTTGCAGTCAAAGTGAAGGTTGTACAATCTGCCAGTGCATGCAGACCTTCGCCCTCGTCACGGCTGTGGTTGTGGAATGGTCGCCAAGCCCCAAGTATCGCATAGCCCTAGTTCGAGTTCCAGGCTGCTGCAAATGTATGAACTTTAATTAGCATTGATATTTAGTGTTTCCATGTAAATATGGCATCCGCTAATTTAACAAATCAAATAATTCGTTTGCACCCAAAGCCAAAGCAGCAGCCTATAACCTCGTGAAAATTTTTCTTCGATTTTACAAACGGGCGTCATCACTCGCTCACGTGAAACTGCTGCCATTCTGCTACCCCAATTCTCTATCTTGAAAGTTTCAATATTTGATCACACTTGTAATAAATATGTAGCAATTGTCATCATTGTGACTATAAGCCTTGTTCATGGCCTTGAAAGGTCTTCTTAGCTGGACAAGACTGTGTGTATCGCGCATTTTAATTATTGCTATACTCAGATGTTCGACGAAATATGTCTGAATACGGTTTCATAAGGCCAACCTGATTCATCCATCCTACTGTGTTGGGTGGATAAAGGTTTCTTTTATACTCTCTCCCTTTTCTCTCGCCTTCTCTGGATCACTTTGGCAAGCTTTCAGCCAGTTACCGTCATCACACGCAATGACTGATCATTTAAATCACCATCAAAACATGGAGGAGATCCACTGCCCGCGGTGCTTCTTGCTGGGGGATATCGACAAGCTTTTGCCAACTATAACTGACGTCATCAACGCCTCCTCGTCCGGGGAAATTGTCCCAAACTTCCTCAAGACAGCCATTGTGCGCCCACTTCTATACTCATATACTTAAGAAGTTCGATCTTGATATTAATGGGTTTGAGAACTACCGTCCTGTTTTAATCTTACGCCAAAGCGTGCAATCCTATACCATTTCAGTGAACATATTACTCCCTACAATCGAATGCCTGCCGTCCCCATCACAGTACAGAGACAACTGCGACCTCTGACCTTCACGCCACTGGCAAGTGTCTGGTTTCGGTGCTTGTCCTTCTTGTCTGCCGCCTTTGATGGGCTTGACCTTGACATTCTGGCCAACAGCCTCCCTTCTCTTTTCGGTATTCAAGACACATCGCTTTCTTGGTTCCAGAGCTACCTCCGCGACCCGATCTCCGACCGTCGATATTGATTCCGTTCCGACCAGTCTTTCTCAGTCTTCTACGGCGTCTTCAGGGTTCTGTCCTAAACCTCGTTCGATACACTCTTTACATATAGCCCTTGTCATTGCTCATCAAGCACCATGACCTCAACTCTGTCTGCTTCGCGGTTGACACGCTCATATATTCCAGCTCTCCACTCACAGCAATTGATAGCCTTCCCTTCTCCATACTTACTACATTTCTGACATCTAGAATTGGATGACTAACAATAAACTGAGCATTGACAACTGAACATTGTTCCATGACATTCTGTCACTGCCTATCCGCGGTCTCTTTTAGTCTTCTATTGTTTAGCACCTCGATCCCCTGCTGTCTCTTTAAGTGGTTTCAAGCAGCATCTTATAACTCAGCTTTCAAATGACTTTCCAACACTTCCCAGCACTTTGAACTATTTCGTGGAATCAGTGTGCTCTGTGTCTCCTAAACTTAAAATGTTTTTCATTCACCATCAAAAGCATAACGTACAAATGAATACTGTTCACCCACAAGAGTGCATAAAATACCTTCACTTTAAACCCCCACATCAAATAATATGAGAGCTATGAAAGTCATCATATTATTGTATGTTTATTTGTATATTTGTTTATAGCTTTCTCTCTATATATTGTCTACTTTATTGTAATATAAAGTCTTAATGTAATTGTTGACAGTTATTATGTTTTTGCTGGTGATTCTATGCTACCCATGACTTACCTGTAAAACCACTTAACTCTTGGAATGGGCTGATGGCCTAATCATGTATTTATTTACACATGCTAATTTATTAAATACTGGTTACATCTAGTGTATTAATATTGGTTACATCTAGTAAAGTTATCACCATCAAGACTGCAAAGTAACAGGCTTGTACAACAGCATGAGTCTAGAAAACAATATTGAGCGACAAACATAAAAAGTATTAGCAGAGAATGATTTTGGTGTATTGTCTGCCTTCATCATGAAGTAGGGCAGCGTTTCTCAACCTTTTACTTGTGACGCCCCCCCAGACGAATAAAGGTACGTCCGTGCGCCCCCCTTAGCCACTAATACCTATACGAGATATGAGAAAATGACCGCCTTTGCGGCCCCCTTTTCAGCAGCTTGCGCCCCCCTTGGGGGGCGCGCCCCCCAGGTTGAGAACCGCGGAAGTAGGGGAAGACGAAATGTTTGCATTGCAATTTAAAGATTGTCTCACCTGCGGTTTTCACCAAACCAGACATTCTTTTAGTGATAATAGCCACCCAGATAAATATGTACTAAGTGTAACATCAAGATATCATAGAAGTACATCGTTAGATTGAAAACAAAAACTTTTATGTTCCTGTTCTCAGAATTTTTGCCTCTTAATGCCATAAGAGGTGTTTTGGTCCTAAAGCAACATCAAGTATGACACCTACAAAAACTTTTCATGAAAAATGTAGTTTCCTCCAAATGTCTAACACAGAGTGAAGCAGGTATATGATCTCTGTAGTAAAATACATTGGTGAAGCAAATAAAATTAGGGACAAAACAATTCAAATAGACACAAGTGCAAAACTATTTGTTGTGCACTAATTAAGGTTTTTGTGAACATAACATTATATAAAAAGGATTAAACAACTATACTATTACATAAACTATGTGATATGTCTGCATTCTTAAGAGATGGAACAATCTCCAGTTAGAGTTTAAATGTATGATGACCAGACATAAATGTTTGGTGCCTGATGGTCACAGATATATTTCTGGAATTAAATGGAGCATAAATGTTCATACTTACATGTTGGTTTTTTTAATATTATGCTGTGTTAATATTATGCTGGAATCCCCCATGTCATAATGATGAAGTAAGTTGCATTAAAGGTATTAAGTGTCAAGTGAATATTTTTCTCTCCCTTCCCTCACTTTCTCCCTTACCCTGAACATCTTCAAATGTCGGTTAAACCTTAACGAGATCTTCCTGTTTTCTTATAACCTTCAGTTCACTTTATCCTTCGTTTGATCAATCGGTCACATGACATGCTTCATCTTTCCTTCAGGCTTCCTTTCATACACAAGTTTACAAGTAAGATAAGTTTCAACCCTGCAGCCAAAGTACGTAGCTGTTGTTGTGAGTACATGTGCTGTCAGACTGTTGATAAAGAGAACTGTCACATGTTTGCATTTATATGTTCAAATTTTATTATCTGTATTTGTCTATTAATGCATAATATGGATTAAACTGCCTGGAAAATGTTCAATGTCTTCTACTTGATCTTGATCTTTTAAATGAAAGGATTTTATTCTTAAACACAAAAATGAGCACAGGCAGAGCTGACAAACGTCTGTCCCTGTGACTACACTAATTGCAGGAAATGTATTTATTCTCGTCTTTTAAACTGATTTAAACTTTTATATTCGTAGTAATAATAAATAATAATAATGGTGTGAGCTTTCATAGCGGGGTGTCCCAGCCAAAGTCAGGCTCTCCGCGCATTACAATCACAAAAAACACAAGACAAACTTCCAGTGGCTCTGTAAAGTTAATGGTAACGCCAGGTCGTTCTGTCGTTTGACATTCATAGACCAAGATGTCAGTGAGACAGATCTACTGTTATTGAACGGGAGCAGAATAGATAAATAATCAAACGCGTAGATCAAATCGTCATGAGAATATCCAGACGATCACAAAGCAGAAATTACAGTTGAATGTTGAAACGAATGACTTTGGCCATGTCTATCCCTGGGACAACTTGTAGAAATGAAGAAACTGATGGCGTTAGAAATGATTTACGGCGATGAGAGAGTTGATATTAGCAGAGGAATAAACAAAAACCCACAGCCATTAAAAAGTCAAACACAGTGCCGATGATGTCATAACAAGTACAGATCGGTAAAATAGGCAACACAAGCACAACAAATCCAAAAAGAAAATGTGGTAAGCTGGTCCGTCAAACCTGTCACATTTCCAGATTTACGATCTAAGTCTTATGCTGACTTTTTTTAAGAGGATGTTTTACATATATGTATATGTAATATGTTGATGCGCGCGATAGTGTGTGTGTGTGTGCGCGCAAAGGATTTTTTTTTCTTTTGGGGAAGGTGGTCCGTGGTGGTACTTTCTATTTCTTTCACTTGTTACCTTCGCATGCACAAGAGCTGTAAAGGGGAATCTACTCTGAAACCTATTGAACGCCACACTTGGCCTGTTCCTGTCATGCGTACCGAAGTACCTGCCATATCTGGCAACCCACGTTACTGCCGGTAAGTGCTTGCTTCACATCCTGCAATCTTGTTTAGCCTCCCTCCCCCCCACTTTTAATTTGTCTTCAAGAAACTGTTTTTGTTGTGTCAAACTGACTCATATAGATCAATCTTGAAAAGATACGAAAAGTTCGTTTGTGTATCGATCTGCTAAATCTGGAACTAAATAATTTCGGATGAGCATCGCCAGACACGCTTTAGATGCCCAGACGACAGCTTTAAAAAATAACAGAGGGTTTGTTTACATACCTTTGTCTTTGCTGATCTTTAATATGTTAAGTTTGTATTCAAATGAATATCATTTCATTAGTATATGAATTTTACATACGGATATTGTACATCTGTTTACGATGTCAAGTTGATGATTTGTTGGAAACATTAAAAAAAAAATTGTCCTTTATAATAGGCCTAAATAATATGATTCGGGTGAAATTACTTAAACAAGCATTAAAATCATTGAAACCGTTTTGTTTCCATCCATGTGTTTCTCATAATTTATTATTATTATTAATTATTATCATTAGTCAGATGAAAGGGGTATCGCTATTCGCGATCCACTTCAACATAAGTCGTGACCATGCCGTAAAAAAAAATAATAAGTATAAATAATGGATAAAACCTCACATCCTTCCCAAATTTCTTTTGCATTCCCCCATCCACATAAAAACTATTCAGATGCACTGTTACTGTTAGGTCCACTGTAAGTTACAGTTATTATTGAGGTAGAAATCATTATCATGAGATGCTTAACTTAATACGAATTTTGTGTTTACAGATTAATAACTCTTACACTTTCAGTAAAAGCTATTTGCAAAAACAAGCTGTAGCAGTGTGTAGTTACATACTAGACAGTCACATGATGAACCTTTTTTTTTAATAGTTATATCTAATTGTTTTACTAGCTACCTACCAAGAGAGATCCATGTAAAATGTCAAGGTCAGAGACTGCAGGGTACCATCTCAGGACCCTGTGATTGTTTTATAGTGGCTGCAAATTGTGAATTTTGCCTCTTCCTTCAACAGCAGAAATGGCACCAAAGAAAAAGGATGATGCAGCAAAGGCACCTCAGCTTATTGGACGAATGGGAACAAACCTCAAAATTGGCATTGTTGGTCTGCCAAATGTGGGGTATGAGATTACTGCATTGAACTGTTTTTCTTGCCTTCGGAGAAAAACATTTAAAAAAGGCACTATTGGCATATATTGTTAGGAATGTATATAAATGTCATACGAGTGTTATATGAATGTTATTTTTTTTATTTGACATGGTTGTATATTCACCCAAATGCATTGGATTGAGACCATTAAGCATCATCCTTCTCTCTACTTTTTGTTAAATTGCATGTACTGCAGAAGCTGCATAATGCTTTTAGAAACATTTGAATTTAGAAATGAAGCAGTGGTAACTCATGGTTATAGTCTGCCGATATGGTTGTTGTAGATTCTTAGCAGTTTATCAATAAATAAGTTGATAAAGCATTTATGTTGTTAGTATAAATTATTATTTCTGTAAAAAAGAATGATGTTTAAGTTCTACTGATGAAATATAAATGCAAAAATGATCTCATTATTCCATACAGCTACTACAGTAGTACCTCTGCATACGAGTTGAATCCGTTCCACAATCAAGCTCGCATGTCAAAAAATTCATGTTTTAAAACTAGTTTTCCCATATAAAATAAAAGAGATAGGATTAATGTGTTCCAACCCTCCCACAACAACACAATTTATCTGTGTATATGTGTTATAATATACAGTACTGTAAAGTAAGTGTTAACAGCAAAATAATATAAATAATATAGATAATAAAATAATAAAGAATATGCTATATTTATCAATCTTACCTGTAAGGAGACGAAGACTGTCGATAACGGAGGTAGGCAGATGGGGGGGAGGGGGGAGCCAAAGAGCAGACAGGTGCTGAATGAAGCAGCTGATGAGACAACACTACACTGCTTTTAACTTGAAACATTGAGATTTTCACTGAGACTACATACTTTTTTATGTCTTTACACTATTTTCGCTCATATATAGGTTCACTTGTATGTAGAGGTCTTACCGTGCTTGTATTGTTTGGTAAATTTTGTAGTCTCGTGATCACTGGAGACTTTGCCTGTTACATACATTACCCTTCTCACTATCAGTCAAATCTGCAGTTACTAAGTGTACAACATTTTTGTAATATTCATTGTTTCAGGAAGTCAACATTTTTCAATGTTCTGACAAAAAGTGCAGCTTCAGCAGAAAATTTTCCATTTTGCACTATAGATCCCAATGAAAGTAAGTTTTTATGTCAGTTAAATTTATGATTCTAACACACTGGGTCCTGTGTGCCACTGTTGTCATACAACTTCTGATCACTGCTTGTTCACACCAGTCAGAATTGCACAGTAAAAGGCCAGTGTCCAGTGAGTTAATGTTTGGCATAGTGAGTACTGGCTGAAGTTGTTAACTGTACACTAACCTTGCACATTTTCTGTGTGTTTTTGTGTGTGTGTCAGAAAGAGAGAATGTGTGCACTCACATTTGCATTATTTGTGATTTTTTGCTACAAAGTTAACTATGCTTAGTACATGGTTCTAGGTAGAGTGCCAGTTCCAGACAAGCGATGGGAGCATCTAGTTGAGCACTACCAGCCTGACAGGTGAGATCTTAGTGACACTTCACATGTGTAACTAATTTGGAAGGAACAGATTGTGATCAACTAATCTGTCCCTGAAAAAAAAAATCTTCAGCATGCAGCAAACAGTATTAGTCCTGAGTTTGCTGAAATATTTTAAGATAAAGAAAAATAAAAGACATTATGTTTGGGAGGTAATATTCCAGAGTTATTATGCAATGTTTAACTCGTAGAGAAACTTTGTAGACTGTTTTTAAGAGCGCACGTGCAAGTGCTAAGAATGTCCTAGATCTAGTCACTGCCTTTCAGAAATGGCGAGTCAGAGTTTCTACATCATTTCTCAGTGGGAAAAAAACCCCTCAAGCTTCATGTATATACAACACTATGTTTAACTTCCTTATGGATTATCTTACAAGTATTTTTGACATAACTGCATTTTTGGCAAGATTTGTAATCAACTTCATGATATTTTTCTTTTTTCCCATTTGTTTACCTTCCTGGATGTTTAACTGTTTAGAAAAAAAAACAAGTTTGAAGCAAACTCAGGAAAATTACAATTCTACTAATATTTATCTATGTAGAAAAAACTATAGTTGTAGCTTACATGTTTTTTTCACAACTTTTTGAAAAAGATAAAAAATTCATGCATCCAGAGAGAAATGCCTGTGCAGAAGGGGCATTACTCTGGTGAGTTAACTGTTTAACTTCTTTGATCTAGTTGACAATGTGTTGTTTCAGCAAGGTACCAGCTTATCTCAGTGTGGTAGATATTGCTGGACTGGTTAAAGGAGCACATGAAGGGAAAGGATTGGGTAACGCCTTTCTCTCGAACATTAGCGCGTGTGACGCAATGTTTCATGTTGTTCGTAAGTGACTTTCTTATTTTGATTTTTGTTATGTTGATAAGTAGCTTCAAAGAAATGTCTTAAAATAAATTATTGTATTATTTTCTAATCAGCTTTGAAAAGTTTCAAATATAGATAAATACAAGATTGTTTCTAGCAATCATCCCTAATATGTTTTTTTAAATTAACAATAGCTAATGAAGCTGTTCTTTTCATGAAACGCTGTGAAGAATAAATATGTAGATGTTATAAATATATGGTAATGCAGAACATTCATAATAATGCTATTAGGTTGTGAACTTCAGGTGCCTTTTCTGAGGAGGATATTGTACATGTAGAAGGGGAAGTTGATCCACCTCGGGACCTTGAGATCATTCATGATGAACTTCGTCTCAAGGACATTGAGTATTTAAAAAAACATCTTGAACCACTTGAGCGATCAGTCGTAAGAGGTGGGGGAGACAAGAAAAAAAAAGAAGAATATGTAAGTGCAGTTGTCTCATCTGAAAAAATCTTTTTTTCTATACTCAGCACACCTTGAATGCTTTGAATGAGTCAAAAATAAAAATATATTTATGAAATCCCACCAAACTAATAAGTAATTTTAAAATGTGTACTTAGCCTCAAACACTAATACCCAAAATCTGAGCAAATGCCTCCTCTTTATAAAATGTACCTTTTAAATTCAAAATCTTACCTGTGCACCAAGATAGGTTTATTGGCTTGTTTTGAGGAATGAGTATCTTGTATCAGCTAAATGCAGTCGATAGTACAAAATTGAACTCAGGTGTATCTCTCAGTCTTCTACATAGTGGCAAACAGTTTAATGGTGTGTAAATTGGAAATGAGTTTAATTTTGTCATCAGAGTGAACAAATGAGACTGTATACATATGTGCTTGCAAGTTGATGGGTATATCTGCAGATGTTTTTCATTGTCAAGCTGCATTGTATGTCCAGGATGTGCTGAAAAAAGTGGAAGCATTGCTAGACGAAAAGAAATGGGTGCGGATGGGCACATGGGATGCAAAAGAGGTAACATAATATGGCAGTACAAAAAGAACTTATTTTCCCAGTGTCTTTGAATTAGTCAAGTTTTTAACCACTCTTTAGGCCATTTGGTTCAAAGGTACTGAGATACATAACTGTTATGTACTAATTAACACTCTGGCTTTAGCTGTCTGCTATAGTTAACAGGCAACTTTTCATCGCTCAACCTTGATGCAGTAGCAGTCTTTATTATGCTGTAAACATAAAAGATTATGGTATATTAACAGTTTGTTGAGGTGTTGATTTGTTATGTCTCCAGCAATGTTATTTGGTGGTAGATCTGTAAATAGTTCATTTCGTTTTATGTTCCCAACAAGATTGTTTGTCTGTAGACCAGTAGATAGTAGTACTTTGTGAATACTTGCATTTGTTTCATTTGCATTTCAGAGTTTTGAATACAGAGCGCATTTTTATTTTTAAAAGTAAATTATATAAACCACAATGCAGTATCCATCTAGCAGACATTTCTCCACACTAATGAAAGGTCTTATCAACTTGGTCTGTTATGTTACTTTATTCCAGATAGATGTCTTGTATCTATTTTTATTTATTTATAATTATTGAAAACATTTCTTTCTTTATACTGCAGATTGAAGTGTTGAATCAACACTTGTTTCTAACATCTAAGCCTGTCATTTACCTTGTAAATCTGTCAGAAAAAGACTACATCCGAAAGAAGAACAAATGGTGAGAACTTTTACATTGATGTGTCTTTGCAATATATCTGTGTATTGCTTGGGCCAAAGGCACTTTGGGCAGGTAACTGGGATTTTACCTAAGGCTACTACATCAAGTTCAAAATTATTTTTAATCTCCTCACAGGACAAGGTTTTCAGAGCCTCTGAAGCAATGAATGTTGACATGAGCTATCTAAATGTGTTCTTTGCTCTATTTGAAAATGATTCTGTTATAAAAATTAAAAATTGTGGTCACTTTTTGCATTGAATACACTGCAACTTTTACTAAAAGTTGATGAGGATGCACACACGTATACAACATGTTGTGAATGGGTTTAAGATTGTACTGGAAAATTATTCGTGATAGCGTTAGAATGGAGGTGTATAGTTTTGGGTGTTTCCTTATTCATTTCCTAGGTTGTCTTTTGTGTGCAGGTTGGCAAAAATCAAGGAGTGGGTGGATGCCAATGATCCAGGTGCATTGCTTATTCCTCTCAGCTGTGCTTTAGAGCTTAAACTATCTGAGATGCAGTCTGATGAGGAAAGAGAGGCCTACTTAAAAGAAGTTGGCACTACTAGGTTCGTTTAAGTGTTGTTTGGTTTTTCTGCGTGGTGGTTATTTGGAGTCATTATTTTAAGGCTTATTAAAATATCCTTGATATCTTCCCCCCCCCCTCCCCTTACCACATTTCAGTCTCCGTTTCTCTTTCACATGCACACACACACACACACTTTCTGCTTGCTAGTTGAATGCAATGCTTGTATTCTCCAGCCATGGTAAAAACACTATAGCTTTGTTGGTTTCAGTGCCTTGGAAAAGATTATTGTGAATGGGTACAAATCACTGAATCTTATTTACTTCTTCACATCTGGCAAAGATGAAGTTAAAGCCTGGACAATACAGGTATGTTTTCAGTAAACTTTGTTTCATTTATCATGCTTTTGCGTGTGACAATGACAGTACTTTCATCCTTGCGGAAGTGATGCAGAATGTGATGAAGATTAGGCAAAGTGTGGTGATTGTGCCTGCACACACATTTTCTGTGTCACTTGCATAATATACAATTATTTTCACTGCGCTATTTACATTTATTGACTACTGCATGTGTTTATTGTTAACATTGCAAACCCATGTCCATATGTCAAGTAAGGGGATGTTTTCGTGTCCTCTCCACAATGCAGGTTGGCTCTAAGGCCCCTCAGGCTGCTGGCAGAATCCATACTGACTTTGAGCGCGGTTTTATTATGGCAGAGGTCATGGCATTTGAAGACTTCAAAGAGGCAGGATCTGAAGCAGGCTGCAAGGTACCTTCCTCATCATCATCATTCCTTGCTACTTCTTGAGGAGTATTCCTCATAATATCCTACTTTTATTTTTAAATGTCTGATCATGCTGATTACCATTTCACTCACAGTCATTATTATCATTAATAGGACATACTATTATCGTTATGACGGAGTTTGAAAATAATTAGTTAATCAGCTGCTTATGTTAAACTGTAGATTTATTAGCTTATTTTTTTAGACCTGACTACATGCTATTTTAGCTGTTGACATAGCTTTTGAGAGTCATGTCCCTTCTCCTAACTGGCTAGAGGGTTACAACTGTCCATCACTTTTTGTCTTTTCTGTTGATCTGTGTCAAATTTTGTGTTTAATATCGATCTGAATTTGTGACGCCATTTCCTATGTTCCTGGATGGATTTATGTGTCTGCAACATTTTCTTCTTTTTCTTGATAATTATATTTTTCCTGCCATCTCTATACCATCTTGTCATAGCTTAGATTGTGGATCTGTGCATGTGCAGTGTCGTTTTCAGATTCGGATTCCTTTTCTGTGATTGTTTCGGAGAGTTTTGATTTTGTGATGTCACATCAAGCTTCGTGCACGTTGGGAACATGTCTGATATGACAGGCTTTGTGCTTCTGCAGGAGGGTGATTTTGCAGTGAATGTTGCTCTAACAGGAGTTGTGTGGATGGAACGTTGTGTCTGTCTGCAAATGCTGGGCTGCATCACCAGGAGTTGTGCTTTGGGCTTCCATGCATACATTTCAAAGCAGATCATTTTATCGAAGATTTCATGCAGTGGACTCCTTTGCCGACCATATTGACTGATGGCAGTCACCTTCTTCATATGAGTGGCTACACTACAGGAGCGCACAGTGGTCTCTTTATTTTGAGACCAGATTCTATGATTTTTGTTATATCTTTTGTGGTGGTTTTTTATTGTATGTGTGAGGTGCTTGGAGCTTACCATTGATGGTGGGTAATGCAATCAGCTTGCTGTGCATCGAGTCTGCATGTTTATGCAGGTGTATTTAATGTCTTATCCTAAACTGGTGTGCTCGCACTTGTATTAAAGCACTATGAGTCTGGTTGATGCTAGAGAGAGGGGCTTTATAAATGTGCTTATATGAACTATAGATGTGCAGTTGTTATTACCTCCCTTTGACCTTTGTGCTTGCGGTTTTATTGGAAACTGTGGTCAGTAATAATGCTTGCTATGAGAGGATTTCGTTTAGATCCCTGTCCTATGGCAACATCGAATCAGCATTTATCATTTTCTTAGTACCGTGCACAAACTGAAAAAGGGGGTCATGCGTAGCTTAGCTGATAGGAGTCTTTCACTGTGATCATCTTCTGTGAGCAACATGATCTCACCTTCATTGATATAGATAAAGGGCCATTAAATCAAAGAGAAGTTTTGTGTCTGTCAAAGTCTTTGTTACAGTTGCCTGCTCTTGCTGAAGTACTTATTTTAGATGATAGGTAGCAGAGGCGAGTGCTGGTCATAAAGAGTTGCTATGAAAGTATTATTTCTTATTTTTTGCTTTATATATATATATAATTTGGAAACACATCACAGAGAAATTTAAAGGCAGTGGGCAAAACATCATTCCACACATTTCTCTGTTTTTGAAAGGATTTGATTTTGCAATAAAAATATTTATTGTTTGACAGCTTTGTGGACGTGTATTTCGCAATAGTGACAGTTTTCATGCTTATAAAGCTCTGCCAATTTCAGAATCAATTTTTGATGCTGCAACACACATCTTTCATGCTACTTTTTTTCCAAGTTTGGCATTGATGTTTGAGCTTAAATTGTAAACAGTTGTTTTGGGCGGTGACACTTGTATGTTTTCATGGGCTTTTATACCCGCAATGTACTGTTGGGGTCAAGCTGATTTATCTGAAATCCTGAGACAAAATGCCAACCACATATTGCTGTGTTTGCTGTCAGCAGAATGTTCTCTCTTTGTGTTGCTTGCAACCATAGTTTTCATCTTCTGAGGCGTCTGCTATTGGGAAAGTAGAATTCTAATTTTTCGCCTGCCTTTTTCTTTAAGTTGCCATTGCGACAGTTTTAACACAACAGTGATCTTTTCTACACATTTTTTTTTACGCTAATATAGCTCAGCAAAGCGAACTGAGTGTCTTCTGCTGAACGACCAACAAATGTACACTGTGCATGCACAGAATAATAGAGAAATACCCTAATGGTCATTTCACAAATTTGTTGTGTGTACATTGCCTTAGTTCTGTCTTGGAATTTTCATTGCTTTCACAATTTTAAAAACACTTTAGTTACAGATTCAATAAATCTTGCTAGCAAAATATTCAGAATGCTGGTAATTGCCCATTGAATTTCTGAAACATAGTTTCTGAAAATATGTCCAGTTTATATTTTATTTTATCCACTATTTTTCTTTGTTTTCATTCAGGCTGCTGGCAAGTATAAGCAGAAAGGCAGAGACTATGTTGTGGAAGATGGCGACATCATTTTTTTCAAGTTCAATGCTGGGGCAGGATTAACTGGCAAAAAGAAGTAATTGTCATGGTGTGGTTCATTGTGTTTAAAGTGTGCAGAAAAACTCTCAAAAAAAAGCAATGCTATTTGCTTTGAAAGGGAAACACTAGAACTGACGTGCAAGGAAAATCATCAAAAGTTCCATCCAAAAGATCTTCAACTTGAATGACCACCGATCAGTAGAAATCATGACATGCATAATGCTGTCACCAGTAATTTTTCAAGAGCTTTGGAAATGTTTTAAAAGCACTTGTAGATTTGCTTAGAAAAAAATCTGTAAAGAACATTTAAAATAAATGAAGAAGGAGGAGAGGTTATAGAGAGACTTCATTTTTTTTCTTCTTTTTTTTGACCACTTGTTTTTGAGTTTTTCTTTTTTTCTTTTTTACTTTTTTTTTGCATTTCCCACGCATTTCTTTTACTATCAAAAGAAATTCCTGCAGTTATGCATAGGCATAGAAAGAAGATGTTGAAATTCAGTTGCAACAAAAGCTGGTTCCTTAATGCATTTGCAGCTGAAGTGAAAGACTCAAGCAGGACAGTTCTTTAGATCATGGCAATTTTACTGCATTTTTTTTTTTCTTTTTTTACTTAGCAGCTGCAGTACTTTGAGCCTCGCCTTAATACTTTTATATGCACTCATTTAAATTTCCAGTATTTTCAAAAGAATGTGAACAAAAAGAATAACAAAACATTATAGAAATGCATTTTAATTCAATTGCAGAATTAATTGAAGTTCGAAGTATGCCGAAATCGACTTCCTACCTTAATCCATTTTGATCAGCATGTTACTATAAATCCAGAAGGGGATTAGTGTATCAAATGGCATCTTTGAAAAATTCTTCTGGTTCCCAGGGTTACACAAAAATTAGTGATCACTGGGCTGTCTCATCTGAATGGTCACACACCATGTAGAAATGTTTAAACATATCTTATGATAATGAAAATTAACTAAAGCATATTAAATAGGCTCCAAAATTATCGCAAGCTATCCTGAAGTGCCTCAGCATTTTGTTTTCAAGAAGAAAGGTACATTCAGGAAATTTCAAATCTTCATATCAATGTCTCTCTGTTTCTGAGTTAAAGGTATGCAACTCCTTTTAAGAAAGGGTTGAGTTTTGTTGCTTTTCGCTAATGTTTGTGTAAAAATTATTGAATTTGTATTATACATACGTGCTTCCTGCAGTACTTCATCACTGAAGGCATAGATATGTGCTAAGCGCAGAGAATGAGTTAAATAAATAGGGAAAGAGTGCAGTGCTTGTTTTGCATCTTAAGATGGTTCAGGAGCCTTGTGTACAACTTCTTAACCTTTATTATCTTCGACATTGAAATAGTGCCTCATTCTGTGGTGTTAAATTACTGTTATATACATTGTGTAGAAATGTTCTGTTGCTAGTGGGATGATAAAAGTGATAAGAGTAGTTGGAGGCACCGTACTGAATCTCTTCTTCGATTCATAAAAGTGGCCTTAAATTTACAAACCCCCATTTGACTTCATGTATTCAAGAGAATTTTAATAAGTGGGAAAAAAATACAAATACCTATGCAAACCATTTCTGGACACAAATATACTTTGTTCTTTGGGTTTGACCAGCCCAGTGAGGTGCCTACATCAAACAGTTTTACATGGGCAGACACTATTTTGTACAATTTTAAACAAACTTTACCTATAGTCTTGATGGCAAACACTATTCAAATAGTAGGTGAGTCGCCCATGTGCCAGATCTGCCTGGGATCTGAGGGAAGGGAGAATTGATTTCAGTAGCAGGAGAGCACTGAACATTGGAAGGGAAGGGTTATAACTCTTGCAGGCTCCAGCTAGCAGAGATTCCGTATCTAATGTACCGAGATTACTTTTGGCTGCTATATCTGGGGAATCCTGCATGCTTTTTCTTTCCAGAAGCTAAATTTTGCATACAAGAGTATGACTGTCATTACCAACCGTTGATCATGAGTCCAGGACTAAGTGGTCTGACGCAAGGGGCGAATAACCACGACCCTGCACCTTCATAATAGCAACGCCACTGGCACATTAATTATTCAGATCCGGAGTTGAGTGCTGTCTGACTTGGTGACCTAACGTCAAACGACGCGGATGTGTGTTTAGAAGAGGGTAAATCAGTGTTGTTGAGTTGCGCTTTCTCAAAACTTTTTTTCATTTTTAATATTTTCTTTTCTTTTTCTTTCTTGTTGCACTGTAAATGATGCAGAAACGTAGCCCCTCAAACGGAAAAAAACTGGAAGAAGAGAAAGGCGTTTTGCACACTTGGGCATGTGGGCTGGCAAGACATTACCGTGCATTTTATTTTGACAAAGCAAACAGGAAAATACAGTCTTCTGATCAACCAACCCAGTATTTTTATGTGCAGTGAGGAGCAGGGTAGGGTGGTAACGTGGAACGGTTTAACAAGAACGGCTTCTGTACGGGGAGTACGTGATGCACTTTCGGCTTGATTTGAGGCGACCGCGACTTTCAACGCCAAGCACATCTGATGCTGCACTGTTAAGCACCGCCTACAATTTAACCTAAGTGGACAGTTCCGTGTTTGCACCCATTATTAACCATGCCCCCGATTTCCACAGAAAGCCGATTTGTCTGTGGGAAGTTTTTTTTTTTTTTTTTTAGGTGGGGACCGAGGCTGTAGGGAGGGTAAAAAAGAATATGGCTTATCAAAAGATGAGTTTCTTTTCGCAGATACGGTGCTATTATCTTAATCGTTGTCGCCCAAGTTTGTTGTTAACTGTTGAGACGGAAGGGAGAACGTTCTAAGTAAGACGTCATCTTGATTGCCTGAGGTCCAATAGCAGAGGTTCCACATATCGGCAGCGCTTGTGCCCTTTGTCCTCTGATATCTGGCTGAGCGTCGGCGAGGTCAAGGCACTCCTGCCTCTTCGTCTGTCACTATAGTTTATGTGCGTGCGTATGTGGGTGGTGAGTGAGAGGTGAAGTCTGTGCGCCGCCCGCATACCAGCGTCGCTCAGCGCTGCTGCCATTGAGACAACTGCAGTCGGGCATCCGCTTCAGGGCGTATTGAACTTGGGAGGTCACGAGGCACAAGCAAGGCTGTTGTGACGTCACAGCTGGTGCGTGCGGAAGGAGGGAGGATCCGCCCATCGACTACGCCCTACTTTGGGCGTGTCTGCTCACGAATACTGGATCTCCCCTTGTTCCCCCCCCCCCTTCCTACCCAATCACTTCTTTAGTTGCCGTAATGGGCATCGAATTTCACCGAATAATTTGATTTTCGTCAATCTTGCTCTAGTTCAGTGAATCGAACTCATTACTTAAAGAACACTAAATGTTTGGTGCAGGGGGGGGGTCGTGTTCCTGAGTTTTAAAATTTAGTTCTATTGTGTTTCATCGGTAGTTTCTGCAACTATTCCGATTGTTTGATTTTTGAAAACCGTATGTTAGGAGCTTTGCATAAGTATCGTCTGTATGTACAGTAATTATGTTCTTTTGCCGCTTATGAGATCTCTTGATCGGCTACATTTTTTCCAAGATTTTTTTTTCTCTTGGTCAATATTATTGTGACAAACCAGTGATACAGTTTTGTTTATGGTAATGAGAACCACTCTTTTGTCGTGCATTTTTCAGCACATTGGCCAAGCTGTTGCCAGTTAGAGAATTCTCTATAGCATACATCAGCTGTAACTGCAAGCGTAATTCATGCTTGTCTTACACCCTGATGCTAAAACTTGTCATCAGACACTCCAACATAGTTCGGTTTTAGGTTTACAAAATGTACATGGAAGCATTTAAGGTCAACACCTGCAAGTGAATTGGGCTCCGATTGTTGCCTGTAGACTCAATAGTTAATTTTTTTTTAATCCAAACCAGTTTTGTAATAATTTAATGATTGTTCCATTTCTTGATCAATCTCGAGTCAGCAACTTTTAACTTAATTTCCTGTTTGACTCGGATTCGACCGTAACCTACTTCATTTTTAAAAAATAATTAAGCCGGCGTTGTGTAGGCTTGAGACCAGGGAATGTAGTGACAATCCAATTCAAAAACGTCTTCAAAAAGACTTCCCGAAGCCCACAAATTAAAAGAAAGACAGGAAAAGGAAAACAAAACCGTTGGAAGGCTGACCAAATACTTTGGTTTGCGTGCTTACTTGCCATAGAAATTGATGTCAAACAAAGCCCTTCGACATTTTTGTAGATGTTCTTAGAGATACCGACAGCAACATATTGGTTTAAAACCTATACTGATCCATCAGTCTATCCATTTCATTATTTACTACACATGACTTTTTACCCCCAGTGAACATTTATTTATTTTCTCATACTTGGTCGTGTGCCACAAATGGCACCGCTGGTTGCATTCTTTAAATGAAGAATACATTTATATGATTATTAAATAATGTATATGATTGAATCATGTAGATAGATAAATAAAGCGAATACCGACACAGAGACTGACCAGAACTGCGCCTTGCATCTATTATCTCTCACCCTATCCCATTCCCACCCTACCGGATCAAATGAATGTCAGGGGAGGGGACCGCTGTCGACCTGTCAAACGTCGACGAACGCACTTGTATGCACCAGAGCTACCTCGGAGGCAGTTCTGCCTCCCTTCGATAGCCGCAGCCCTAGAGGGAGGAGTCGAGATGCTGCACTGAATGAAAATGGCGTGAGTTGAATGATGACATCAGACGTCACCATCAGAGCACACTCGCCCTCCCATTTTTTTTAAACTGTGCAAGTGATGAACAGCAACTGATGCTTGTGGCTTGTACGTATACATAATTTCATATTGTCGTCCGGGACTCTGGTGACTGCTAGTTGCGCATCTCTGCGACGCACTGGTGGAAACCCAGAGGCGGCCGTTTGATAGGTATCGATCTTTTCCGTCGGCTGGCTTCACTACCCGGCCTACTAGACTAGTCTAACCAGTTCGTCCTCCCACCCTTCGCGTATATACCTGCCTGCTTCTCTGCGAGCCATCATCTAGTTTTTATCTTCTTGATCATCGGCGTTGGTACCCACGTCATCCAGCGTTTGTTTCTCTCTCCTTCTCCACCCGCTTACAGCTTACCATGCTCCATTAATGAACTATATATATTGTTGACTACTGTTTCTTCATATTTTTGTTCTTTGATCTTCTTTGTCGCCATCGCGCACTCTTTCTCCTCATTCTCTTCGTTGCTGACACGGTGTTGAAAACCACACGTCAATCAACCTTCTTTTTCCTCCTTTGTTCACTTCTTATCCTTCTCTCTTTCGGTCTTGGTCACATCAGTAATAGTAACATTGGCATTAGCTGTAGCAGCACCAACAACAACTGTGTCCTGTATGCGACAGTCCGGACCACAAGCGACCACACGTTATCACACGGCTACCGCACTAGAGCCTTTGTTTGTGGCCTCATTAGCTGGCGCTTGATGACGCGGCAGCCATGGGCGGTGTCTCCGCCGAGGGCTGGTGGTGCCATATGTCATCAGCGGCTGGATGGCGGTGCCAACGCCACCGCAACTGGAACATCGATACAGCCGGCAACAGTCTGCAACTGACTGCGTATCATCCACTTCCCTCAACCACTTCCATACCGCCCTCGCTGCTGAAGCCCCCGTCCCATAGTGATGGCATGGCTGCTGTTGCTATCAACTCTCGTCCCTGAATATCGTTCCTGTCGGCGTAGCATTGTTTCAAAGACCTCAAGAGTTATGCCGTTAGGTTACGAACTAGATCTGCAAAGACTGGTCCAACTGCCTTTTTATTTTATTACGAGGGGGGTTGATGTTAAAGTACTGTGCTTGGCAATATTCTGCTTCTTCCATATTACTGATGTAAGCACGCTGCTCTCTCTTCCGTCTTTGACTGGAAATATCGTGAAATTCATCCCTCCTTACTTGAGTGTTAATGGTTCTCGGTCCAGCTAGAATGAGACTAGAATAGAGCTCTCTCGGGTCCAGTAGTGGGTCGGTTTTGCTGCGTCTTTGCCACGAGACCTTACTTTTTTCGCCCGCAGCTCTTTTTCACAGCGTGAGACACTCAGAACTACACAGGTACAATACAGAGAGAAAATTTACTTACCAAGACCAAAAACAGCGCAGTACCAGAGACTGCGAGAGACACCATCTTCCTTTTTGCGCTTTCTGTATTTGTCTTTTATTCGTCATCAGTGCTGTTGTTTATCCTTCCGTCGTTCATATGTTATTTGTTTGTTCTTCTATCCCTCGTAATGTTGTCCATCTCTTGTTCTTGTTCTTAAGCGCTACGAGTGAGTTTGCTATACAAATCTTGCGTTTATTATTATTTTTAGTTAACGCAGAGGTAAGTAGCTAGCTATTGCGTCACAAGATTTTTTTTATACCTGGAAAGGAAGCGGCCTCAACGCTTTCGCTTAACGCATATTTTGGAGAGTCAGACTACCAGAATGAGGACATCACGATCATTCAAAATACTGAAATTTCCTATATTTTTCGTGGCCTGGCGTTTGACACTAATCGTCATACCGAGAGGGTCGTGAATAATTAACACTGATTTCTTTCCATTCAACTAACAGCCTTGACAGACTGTCATCACACGTTAGGAGTGTTTGTTTCTGTAAGAGTGAACTGCTACGGGTGGGTTCTCGGATCAGTTTTCGGCGACTACCTGCAAACACGTAAGCACGCATTCTCTCTCTCTCTCTCACACACACACACACGAGACATCTCTTTGCACAAACCTGAGCTAAAGGGGGCAAGAGAGGAGCACCGCCTGGGTAATCTTTTTTAGGCAGTCAAAGCAGCTTGTATAGTCCACCCATGTCTGTCTCTTCTATCCAGCGTCCACCCTTTTATCACCACTCCCACTCCCCATCCGGTCTGAACGCCTTAGTAGGGATTAATTAGACCCCGAGGCGCACAAGCTCACGGATGATTTAACCTTTAACCTCCAGGGCCAAGTTGAGACTGGCAAGCCGCCTTCCACCACCATGACCGAGACGCATGCGGAACATTCTCGCCAGAGACAATTATTTTGTAGAAGAACGAACGAGACAAGCCCATAATTAGAAGGCGTCACCTTCAGCCACCGAAGAAGGACGGTCCCGGCCGAATAATTACAGATTACGTCAACGCCAGGCGATGGCCGGTCTACGGTGTCAACCCCCTCTCCCTTCAAGGTTTCACACGCACTGGGCATGTGTTAGGGTCTTAGTTGCCACCATGTTTTTTTGTTTCATGCGAGTTAAGATCTAGATGTTGGTTGTGCTTTAATTGTACTGTGAAGTCATGGTGCTCAGACATTTGTGTGTGTTGGGGGGGGGGGGGCGATAGGGTGAGGAGGTGCTTAATGTTGGTTGTGCTTTAATTGTACTATGAAATCATGGTGCTCAGACATTTGTGTGTTGGGTTGGGGGAATAGGGTGAGGAGATGCTTTCCCTAAAAATGACCTTGCAAAGATCAAGAGGATGGTCCTCCCCCCCCCCTCATCACTCCAAAATTCAAAAGGATGGCAATCGACTGCGTTCACCGCTTTCAATATGTTGTCCTTCGCATGTAACACAAGAGGATGTAGTGCCGAAGCCTGTTGAGGGATCGCTGGGTCTATCCAGCAGAACGCTAGCTATCTACAGTAGGGCTTTTGTTTTTGTTTTTCTTCGTGCACGTCATTCCTTTATGCGTAGAATTTTTTTTTCTTTCCTTTATGTGGACAGTTTATGTGCGTGGGATATCTGCAGTTTACGCTGTCAGACCTTTCATATTCTATCTCATCTGATGAACGAATGGATGCGAACGCTGTTCCGCCTTTGCTCTTGCAGGCTTGTGTTCAAACTGCCTGCGTATCGCTTGATAGCACAAGGGAGGTCAATCGATCTCGTATCCGCAGCCTTGTAGGCCGCTGACTTTCACTGGCGGCATACAGTTACGGCCAATTCATGCTAGTAACTTGACATACATTCAGTATAAAAGCCATGCAGTCCCCCCGCGCCGCGCCTGGCGTGGGAGCAGAACAGTGGAGGTACTGGCAAGACGGTAGCTGGAGGGGTTAAGGGGAGGTGAGGAATTTGGAGCTGTCGTGTTCTTCTACATCCGTGAGCAGAGTAGTCAAGCTGGGTAGCACCTGGCCGTCTGGTATTCGCCTGTGAGTGGGGCTATATCTGCTGACCATTGTAGACCTGCGGTACCATAACCTCAGCCGCCATTGATCCCCCGTGCTAAGCGCAGCTGACCGCTCGTCGCCACTGTCTGTCCATTCTGGATTGTCGGCCCATGCCACTGTAGCCCGCCATTTGCCGCGCGGCGTCTAGGATCTCCGCTGGCGTAAGACTGTCGTTTGCCGCGCGGCTACTCAGACCTCCGTCAGTGTCAGACCCCCACCACTTGCTGCTGGCGTGTCGTCATGCCCGGACAAGTACGGTGGGATTGTGTCGATATGCACTCTAAACTTTCTGAACTGACGAGCTAAGCGGACGCTGAACTGAGAGGATCCTTTCCTGTAAATCGTTCAGCAGCTGTTGTCTATAATGGTTGCCAACCTCTCTAATAGGCATACAAACACCCGACTCCCCTCTTGCCACGTTTCCCTCCTGCCAGGCATTTATTGTTGGATGCTTCGACTCGCGCATTAATACTTCTCACCTGAGCTCGTCTCGAAGAAGGGAGCGGGAAATAAACACCAATCCCCCTCACGCATTTGATGTAATGCACTACAACAGCTAGTCACAGATCTTAACCTCACCTATGCATCCATAAACGAGCCCCTGCACACCTTTTTTTTTTTTCTTTCCATGACATGACAAACCCATAGTTTTCATAAACTATACTATAAGTACTTAACTGCACTTCTCTTAAACATGTTTACTGTTTCCGCCGCTGTCAACCGAAGACGTAACGAGCCGCTTCGAGCGAAAGCACCCCTCCACCCCATCTCCCAAAGACTGGCACGTGAAAGACAAACTGAATCCACGAGAGACATTTTAACTTTTTAACACCTCGTTTGGCATCTAGATACCGTTGCAGATATAAGTCATTCGCCTGCCTGAACATAGAGTAAGCCAGCGTTGCAAATACCTTTCAATCCTTTCGATGAGAGAGGGTGCATGGGGAGTGTTACCCTCGTTTTTATGCTTTCGGTGTATACGCAGCTCAGGTGGGGATGAGGCTGGAGTAGGTTGAAGTCGGGATCAATGTTCGCGGTAAAAGGCGTGGCAAAACTCAAGGCCACACCTGTTCCGCTCTTGCCTGAACAAACTTGCCAAGCCCGATTCTTTTATCAAACGACTTCATCCATTTGTTTTTGAAGTTCTTTCGTCTTTCGTTTCATGCTTCCTGCTTTTTATTCTTCAAAGGCTGATACGTTAATGTGTCTCTTTCATCTTCATTTCTCATCCTTCTGCATATCAGAGAGTGAGAAAGAACGAGACAGAGAGAGAGAGAGAGAGAGAAAACGACAGAGGATGTGTGTTTGTGTGTGTGTGTGTGTGTGTGTGTGTGTGTGTGTGTGTGTGTGTGTGTGTGTGTGTGTGTGTGTGTGTGTGAAAATTCTTTCTAGGGATGAGCAGTCGTGATGTTATTCTGTACATGTTGGAGACCACGTGTACACGTGTAGAGAGTGTTCTTATTAGCTCATTTAGCTGTGATAGCTTATACTTCACAACATTGATAAACGCAGGAACTTTTGTTCTAGTCGTCATTTTCGTTATCAACAAAACACAGGTGGAGTTTTGATCACCTTTTCTTGTGCATTTATTTACTTATTTATGTAGCTTTAACCCGTCTTTGTCACTCATTGTCATCTGCGTGTATTTGACATGCACTAAATTCGTTGTGCTACCCCTCATGTTTAGGCTTCTTTTTCAACTGCCTGTTCTTACACTCGTTGGCATCCGGTGATTACTGCTAAAACTGATTTCCGTTAAACAGAACGGATTTCAGAAAAAAAATTGATCATTATTGTTCTCCAGCTGATTAGTGTCATGGCCTATGTACTCAGACACCAAACTTCCCTGCAGTCGCAGGCATCCATGTAGTTCAGAACCTTCGGGATCTCATTCTCATTATGCAGCTGCAGAATTCGCAGAGATGTTGTTAGCATTAACCTGTTCCTGAATCCGCCAGTCAACTATAATTATGCCACTAGAGCTTAAAGGCAATCTGACAGCCCGGAGAATGTGTCTCAATGCACGCTGGCAAATTGGCGCTGACCAATCAAGAAGATGCAGAGCGTTTAGTGCATGGCCGTGTTACTGCGTCGCCACGAAAGGACGAGCCACAGGAATTGTCAAGTCACCAGGACGAGGGCCATCAGATCCTTTCTGGCATAGACAGGCAGGCTCCCTCAGACTGCCTCAGCGTCATTAGGTGGTGTTTCCCCCCACCCCCGCCTCTCCAAACACTACCATCCCCAGGATCTCAGCGGCCGTGTCTTTCGCCATTTTAAGGCGCCCCCAACCCCAATGCATCCCGATCCGTCTTCATTAATTTTCCGTTTCCTGTCGAGAAGCTTTAAATCTTTTGTCCTTGTCCTAATGACCACTGCTTCCTCACACCTGCTTTTAGTTTGGAGTAAAAGCAGCAGTAGAAGAATGGTTAGTAACTGCACTTGTTTTGTCGCAGACGAACTGTCTCTATATGTCGCCGAGGATGCTAGAGTCTGGCGGGTTACATGTATCCTGCTTCACACGATACATCAACATTTTGTCTGAAAGGATAAATAACAAGCCTCTCTGGACGAATCGCAAGCCTGTCTGAAAGGATAACTGCTGCTGGCAGGCCAGACTCATAAGCCAGTCTGAAATGATGGAGGGAGGGGAGTTGGGGGGGGGTAGTGGGTTGGAAAAGTGTTTTTTCCCCTTTCTCCAAACAATAGATAGAGACATCAGCTGCAGACATGGTCTGTCGTGGTGGTCACCTATCCCGCCACACACAATGAAATAATAGATTAAACTGGTATCTGGTATAATATGAGAAACCGAGTGACTCTGGCCTTGTTACCTTTCTTTTTAAGTTCTTACATTAAATATAGTTTAACGTAGTAATCCACAGCTGCTTTGAATGGCTGGAGTCAAAGCACATTTTCTTGCAAGAATCGATGTAGTAGTCTTGATCTGTTTCCGGCCATCACTGAAAGCGACTTGCAGAACCATCCTTCAGTTTATGGAAACACTCGAGAAGACTCGGGGGAAAAGCTACCGATACAGTGATATTGTTGAGAAGTTGCGGTTGAAAGCTTCCTGTTTCAGATAGACGCCAAAACCCAACGGACTTTAGTCTGTCGTGCACGCAGTTCTGCTGACAGTATCTATTGATGCAGGGGAAATTCCAGCCCGGTCATAACAGCCGTTTACGCTTGACACACCTCTAGAGCCACCTTGGTGAGAATGCCGCATTTTGCAAACAAATAACACCATTCAGCACCTCTGCAGCCTATCGACCAACGCCATGACCATGCAGTGAGCGGGAAGCGCCACGCCCTCTCGCTGCACTTTGCCGACCCACCGCAATGGCCTCGCCTGCTTGACCCAAATAATTTGCATGAAGGTCGAAGGCTCTCTTCTCCCGGGAGAGTCCATTTCGTTATTTTTAAAGGTCATAAACCTTTCTCTTTGTTTGCACTTCCTCGTTGCGACAGGAAAATAATCGAGGTATTTTTGAAAATTTTTAAAAATTTGTTTTGTTGAAAATTTTTTTCTTAGCATGGAAAAGAAAAAGGAATAGCACTTCACGAAAATCTATGGGAAAAGAAAAAGGGAGGAGACCGGGCGCGGCATTCCTTTGATATCCCGCACTGGGTGGTGTAGCTGTCAATCAAGCACGAGCAAGGACGCACGCTTGCCGACTGCTTACTCAATGCCTTTCGCGGTAAGATATAGTTCCAAAACTTTGTTCCCATTTATGGCCATTATATGTTACTAATGTTCTTATGTTACGTTTGTTTTTGTCTTAAAGATAATATAGTTTATTTTAAGTTGTGCCTACAGTTCTACTCGTAATACTTTTACTGCGGATGAATTTCTAGAACTACTGGAAGGTAGGGCCATGCCGCAAAGAGGAGTGCACCGACCATTGTTGTCGACCCACGTTACTCGTTGTTTGTGTGAGAGAGATGTAACGATTCTAGCTACTGTGGATTGTAAAATCGACTTCAGATGACTACCAATAATTCTAAGCGATCAAACCAAGAGTATGTGACACCAGCGAGCTCAGCACAGGTAAGTGATTATGTTTTAAATCGCCGATTCGGATCTTTCTGGTAGGTTAGCGTCGGTTGGCCGCCATGTTTATTAACACCCCCGTTCTATGACTCCGCCTTTCAGGATGCCCAGCCATCTCCACTGGCGCTGCTGGCCGCCACTTGCAGTAAAATCGGTGCCCCGCCTGAGGAGGGTCTCGCACAGGCGGGAGGGGGTGCGTCCATGCGCGTGATAGGGGCGGGGCAAGGAGTGGGCCCCACCGCTGGAGAGATTGTTGCCCCCGGATGGGTTCAGCTTCCAACAGGAACAATCGTAGACGCCAGCGGAAAGCCCATCACCACTTTGTCAGGCACAGGCCCTGTGGGAGCCGCCAACATCGCCGGGCAGCTCATCCAACAAGCAGCCGCCCCACAGCTCGTTGCCACAGCCGGGCCAGGGGGTCAGATCACCTACATGATACCAGGGGCAGTCCCTTCGCACCAAATAGTTACCATTGATGGACAAGAAGCCATCGTCATAGCGGGGCCCAGCAATGCCAACCAAGCTGCCTTCATGCCTGGAGGCGGGGGGACCATTGTGACCCCCTCCGGACAGATTATACGTACCCATGGTCTAGCCGGTGGTGGTATGATACCCAATGTGGGGTTTACAAATATGGGCCCTAATGTGGTCAACATTGGAGGAAATCTTGTCAACCTGGCAGGAATGCAACAGGCGGTTAGGCCAGGAACAGGGATGATGCAGGGAGTGCAGGCGTTAGGTGGGATGCAGGTGCAACAGATCCCTAACGTTATCCAAATCCCAGTGTCCATCAATGGCCAGACTGCCATACAAACAATACAACTGCCTGTGCAGGGATTCCCAGGGTTGCATCAGGCAGCACTGGCTAATGGTGGGTTAGTTTCACTCACCCCATCCAATCAAATGAGCACACAGCCACAGAATGGCACTCCCATGACACAGATGACAAGCACAACCCCCAACACTAATGGTGAAGACATGGGGCCCAGTACCCCAAAGTCTGCAGAAAAGACTGACAGTGTAAAAAATGTAAATAATTCTGTCGCTAATGCAGCCACCTTGCTGAGTGCACAACAGGCTCAGAGTCTTCTCTTCAACCAGACTATGGGCAGTGGCACTTTAGCCAATTTGGCCCTTGCTCCCAATCAGGGCATGGCTGCAATCATACCAGTGAATGCTAATGTACTGAACACTGCAAATGGTCAAATGATTTTAACATCTCAAGGAAACATAGTCTCCATGCCTTCGATGACCATGAGCTCATTTCCTCAAGCTACTGTGTCAACAGCAGCCTCATCTTCAGCAGCCACAGCCACCACAGCATCCCAGAATTCTGTGATATCCACCGTGTTACCAGGGCAGCCCCATTTACTGACAAGCCAGAATCTTCAAGGATCAGTTCTTCCCCAGAACTGGTTGCAAGTAAGGCTGCCTTACTTTTTGTTTTAATGTATTTTACAGGCTATCCCACCGTTGTTTTTTATTACAACACATTGGCTTTGCTTGTCAAGAATAGTTGCCGTGCAATCTTTGGTCACAGTCCTTTAACACAATAGTAATCAGAGGCCATAGTTTTGAAGTGAGAGTAAGTATATTTCCCAGGGCAAGAAAAGGGAACTCAAGGAAATCTTTCTATGGTTACTATGCCCTGCCCAGGCCGAACAAATATTACTTTGTTTCTTTACCCCAGGTTTTCTTTGCTACTATTTTATTGCTTCAGGGGTCAAACGTCAGGGGCAGTAGTTACGAAGTAAGAGTAAGTCTTTTCCCAAGGGCAAAGTTGGGAACTCAAGGAAAAGTGTATTGTTTCCAAAATCATCAAGTGGTGTCCAGACCCCTTGGACATGTTTCTTTATCCCAAGGCTTCATTGTCAGTGCTTTACAACATCTGCAACATTTTTCTTTGAGTTCACCCTGTTGCCCCAGAGCAATGACTTACCTTCGCTTCATAACTGCTGCCCCTGGAAGGTTTGGACACCACTTTAAAACTTCCAATAAAACACATTTATCCTTGATTCCAACATGTTGCTCCTGGCAATGACTTACCCTTGATTCATAACTATGGCTTCTGAATTACAAAGTAAACAATCTAGCTGCAATTATGTTAAAGCTGTACATTTCATTGTGTATGTCACCCATATTCCCGAATTAAAAGCCTAAGACAAAAGCCAAAGGGGAACATATTATTAAGATGAAGTCAAATTCTCTTTCAAATTTAGTGAAGTCAAAATCTGTTTCCCTACCATCATGTTTTTTTAAATTCCGAGAAGTGCTGTCATCACTGCCCAACGAAATAACACATTCAGTAAGAGTTGACAGGACCTGTCTTTAAAAGGTGGTGTTCCTTTATCTCCTATACATTTAAACCACACACACACACACAAAAGCACAAGAACACAAATATAGAGTGAGGCTAATTTTTTTTCTTAACAGGAAATCAAAGTTTTGTTTTGTGGGCATCTGGCAAGAGTAACTAAAAGCTGTAAAAATAACGTGGTTTAAGCTTGTGTTTCCTGCTATCCAGAGTTTAGGTCTAAAATACTTTTACTGATTGATGCCATAGCATCACAGCATCCCAGTTACAAGATAGCAGAATTATTTATCCCAGTCAGGTATTTTCATATATTCTTGTTACAACTCATTATCATATCTAACATACCTCATAAATCGTACTTGTATATCGAGTGTTTAATATTTAGTGGATTAATTTTGAGCTTTTTCAATGTGCTTAATCAGCTGATGATTTTCATGTTATCAAATGTAATAATTCTTGTGTTTAATACATGCTTTATCCTGTTTTTCAATAGAATCTGCAGGTACAGAACCTGCAAGGGCTTCAAGGATTTCAAGCTGTTGGGGGAATCCCTGGTCTGGCAAGCATCCAAGCCATTACACCTCAAGGGCAGATAATAAGTGGTACTGCTCTCCAGAACTTGGGAGCAGTAGCACTGGGGTCTGCTGGTGGAATCCCAGGACTTACCAATGGAATTCAGCAAGTTTGTATTAACTTTTGTGTATTTGCATGTACCTTTATTTTTGTGGTCTGTGAACCATCATGCATATATGTGTGTGTGTGTGCACATGTCCGTGAATGTGTGTTGATGTTTAGTCAGTTCATGTGTGTTAGTCATAAATGTATATAAATAGGGACATGTATATGTGTATATGATAACATATTAGAAACCTTCAAAGATTTTTGTTGGTTCATAAAAACTTTTATATGAATACATTGCCTTTCCTCAGAATAATCATCTGCCAACTGCTGTTACTACCCTTAATCTGCTGAAGTGTAATTAGTACTGCAGAAACTGTTATTATGTTCCAACTTATATTGCCCAGAAGCAAACAAACTAATGAAAAGTGTAGGACTCTTTGTCCAATCTGCAGATGGCAACACCCATACATAATGTGGTGGCTGCTGCTAGCAGTGCGACAACAGTCCCAGCAGCCACAGGACAGGCAACAGTGGCTCAGACACATGCATCGCAGGCCCTTGCTGGAACACAGATAATCTGTAAGTCTACGGCCACACTATTCATTGTATTTTTGTGCATCTGAAATTTAGTTCAAGTTTGGTAAGATGAGAGGTTAGAGTGTAGGCTTTAGTTTTTTTGTTTTTTTTTTTAATTTACAGAGCATATACATGCAGAGCATAAGACTAGTCATGGTACAGCTGAGCCATACTGATTTCCTGCTCGATGATATGTGATTTTCTTTTGAAATCTAACCTGCTGTTCAAATCACTAGCTCCCTCTATAACAAATGGGGCCATGAAATTCCCATAAGAATAATGGAAATAGTGCTTCTGCTATTAAAATATTTATTATCCAGACCATTTTTAAAACAAGGGATATTCAGATAGCTACACTTGACCATACATTTAAATAATTTGTAAATATGTTTTGTCTCCTTAAAACCAGCTAGATTAATCTATTAAATCTAAACCTAACTACTCTGCCATCATCTGTTCTAAAAAAAAAGGGTTAAACCATACATTGGTTACAATTATTATTATTCCTTTTCATAAAACTGTTGAAAAAATAATTTCACATTATTAGTGATCTAGAAAGTTGATGGGTTAATATTATAACTGATATCTGGCATTAAACATTTACTGTCTTTATGTGGATATCAACAGCATCTGAAAACTTGTATTATTTTATCAGATACTAAAACCAGCTGCTTCTCTGGGGGCCACAGAAAAATATGTATGCCATATTTATAATATGATGATGCTACGTGTTCTTATCTGAGGGCCAAAGACAATATGTATGCTGTAATTATAATGATGCTTTGTGTTCTTTTTCTAAGACATTGAATATGAAATAGCTAATACAGCAGTTTTCTCCCTGCTGCATTTTGACGAGATCTTCATTACATGTAACTTTTTGTTATTTCTTGCTATTTTTTTTTCCTTCATCATCAGATTTTCTTTTTAATGTTTCTCTTCGGCCTGTTTCCCAAAAGGGAGATACTACATCAGATTATAAACTCTGAGGCATCAAACTAATCATTCTGTAATGTCTAGTGAAAGAAGGTGGACATCCGGCTTATAACATGTGCTTCATGTGTTCCAGCAGCTACTCAGCTACAACAAGACCCAAACGACCCAAGCAAGTGGCAGCTGGTGGCAACATCACAACCTTCTACTACCACACTGGCTCCCAGTCCATCTTCTGCCACTCCGTCACCTTCTGACAACAGCAACAATCGTCGCTTGCGCCGTGTGGCTTGCACGTGCCCTAACTGTCAGGCTGAAGGCAGGTCTGTATTTTTATGTGCTTTTCATGAAATTGGCTAAATATTTTAATGGAGAAGGGCCTGTTTGAAAATATATGGATGCTTATTGCGAATAGAAAGAGGTTTGAGAAATTAATGGTTTAACCGTAGCACTCAGAAAAAAATTCACAGATCTCAATGGTAGCAGATCTTAACAACTACTCCAAATATAAAAATATATAGTTTCATCATTGTGCCTACATATGGTATGTTATGAACATAATATTCAGACAACAAGAAATCATGATAGTGTCTATGGCATAGAGTGAGTTCTAATCATAAGTATGCAAGCAAGCTTGATAAAGGCAACTTTATAGGATCTAGTTTTGTAGGCAACTCCTTTGAAAAAGCACTTCAAAATCTTGTTCTGCTTTTGTAATGGGGAACCATAATGACATAGCATGAATGTGGGGTAATGCAAAAGTATCTAGGTTTAACATTTTGTTTATAATGGTGTGTCTAAAATTCCTGAGACTTCTTCAAATAATTGCTGCTATGTTTCATGAAGCACATGATTTACCAGAATACCATGCAGTAGAAGCTATGTTGTCCATAGAAATGTTATTCTATTTAGTATCTACCCTAAACAAATGCATGGAATAATTACGAACTTGCTTCCTTTTGGATTTGTTCATTATTTTTATTTTGAGCTTTAGTCAAAAGATGCTTTAATCTATTAAACAGAAATGCAACTGGGGATAAGAAAAAGCAGCATATCTGTCACATTCCCAACTGTGGTAAGGTCTATGGCAAAACTTCACATCTCCGTGCACATTTGAGGTAAATTTCATCACATACATTTGTAAACTCGCTTTCTTAACAGTAATATTAGTCACTAATTTTACCAACTACGAAATCATGACGTGTTATTTCAACAACTTACTTCACCATGTAGTAGTTATTTACAATTCAATCTGCATTTGAAGGTTATGTATACAACTAATTGTGTGCCTGTTATTATCACAAAGAAGATAAACTACTCAGGAGATATATCCACCTCTAAAACATATAAATCTGCATGTAAAACATACAAAACGAGCTTTTGTTACTTAGCAAGCACTGGTGTTTAATAATGTTGTTATGGTGTTTAAAATATACAATCGGACCTCGCTAAGTCGAACTTCCCTAAGTCAAAAACCTCCCTATTTCGAATTAATTGTTAGGTCCCAGCCAAATTTCCTTAAGAACAATGTTTTTTAGATCTCCTTAACTTGAAGATTTTTTGGCTTCCAACCTTCATAAGTCGAATTTTGAGTCATCACCAACCAGACGCAACTATGTCTAAACTGTTCCAAACTGTCTCAAGAAAGACACCTTTATCCCATTTTCCTTTCATCTTTGTGTAAAAGGTTCGTTCCATGCTCTGTTAGGCAGTGGACAACTAACTGACTCACACCAGTCCCCCCTTTGAAGTTGAGTTCAGGGGAACTGGCCGACACTAGACTTTTTCCCACGGCTGCTTCAAGTCGGCTGGCCGCGCATCACTGGTCAAGATTTATGGCCACAAGCCTTGACCATCCTTTGTGGCAGTGGTGTAACTTGACCAGTGGACCGTTGGTGGTTCACACGCAAACTTACTGTGAAAAATACGTTTTCTACACTTTGTCAGTCTCTTATCGGGACGACAAAGATGGTGGTACAGATCCTGCCCCAAAGAAGCGAGGCAGGCTATTTAGACACTACGCAGATTCTTGGAATCTACACCGAATCTCGAGGAAAATGTGTTCGGTCCATTGACAAGATTGAGGAGATTTTGGAGCGAGATGCCTCGGCACATCGACGCCAAACGAAGTTAACAGACTTTTTTCTCTAAAGGCAAGCTGATTGATTGTACTGTTCGATAGTACAGTACTGTAATACAGTACACGCATCCGTATAAAACGACAATACTGTATAATAAACGGTTATAATACAGTAATTAAGCCGGAAAAACATTGTCTATGATCAACCTGCGCCTATTACACCATTTTCCCTAACTCGAAAACTCCGTAAGTCGAATTTTTGTTCGGGTCCCTTTGAGTTCGACTTAGCGAGGTCCAACTGTAGTACTATTTTATACATGCCACAAAGGGTAGTTTATAGCATACATCACCAACCTTCACTAGTTAGCACTGAAATTATTAGTCAGTGTGATGCTAATTTTAATGATTTACTTTTTATATATATATCAGCTTGTACATTTGTGAAGTTTGATAAACCCAGCAGGGCGAAGCTCTTTTGTCTAGTTTGTGTTGCTTTTTGAGTGCATTTTTTTTCATGGCAATTTTATATATACATATATTTGTTTTTTAATATCAGGTGGCATACTGGAGAACGACCATTTGTGTGCAACTGGATATTTTGTGGCAAGCGCTTTACACGTTCTGATGAGTTGCAGCGACATAAACGTACCCACACAGGTCAGAATTTATTACTAAACTGCCATGAATTCATCCACACATCCACCTTTTTCTTTTAAATTTCAAATTTACAATTTTTATGCAGATATTTGCTTTTCAATCACCAAAAACAAAACAAAAAAATATACAGAAATCAAATTCTCAACAATTATCAGAAAGCAAGGAAGCAATTTGAAACGAAAATGGAGATATGCTTTCAGTAAAATAGAAGGTTCTGTCAAATAAATGTCTTTACTATGTAAATAGGCTGTGCTATGCATATCTGGTTTTTAAATATTATTATTATTATTAAAGTAGATTTATATAGCGCAATTTTCAACCCCAGAGTCGACTCAATGCGCTTTCAAAAAAAAAAAAAAATACAATGATCTTGGGGATGTTCTGAGTGATCTCAGTGTATCCTAACTGTTCCTGTCATCAGAACAACAACATATGGTCACAGGATTTTTGGTTACTGTGCAGCAAAACAATAGAGCTCTCTCCCTTTCCATATCCGCCACCTTCCAACAACTGAATCCTTCAAATCTGCAATGAAAACGCACCTCTTCCTTGAGCATTACTCCTAACACAGTCCACACAATGCTAGTCCTTCTTACCCTCCCCCTTCTGCTCTTGCTAATTTTCTACCCATCTTTCTCTGCAGAATCACTATATTTTCTATGTTCTGTTACTTGGTGTCTTTTATGTTTTCCATCTTTGTTTTCTGTTTGTCGTCAGTACTGTCGTTTATTCTTACATTCCTCGTGTTCTGTCCATTTAGTCCATGTCTCTTCCTTGTTTTAAGCGCTAAGAGCATGGTTTCTATGAGTGTTAATGTGTGCTATAAAAATCTTCATTTATTATTATTATTATTTGCGCTAGATACATCACATAAGGCAAAATTTAAAATTGCTATTTTTGTGAGAAGTGTGAATCTTATCAACATTCTCATTAGCTTTAAAAGTACATGTTGTTAGTTTATACAGTTTTTTTTTCATTTATATGTGCAGGTGAAAAGAAATTTCAGTGTGAAGAGTGCAACAAGCGGTTTATGCGCAGCGATCACTTGTCAAAACATATTCGCACACATCAGAACAAGAGAAGTGGTGGTGATGCTGTGACAAGTATGTATCATTTTTGTAAGCATAAACTTAACACAAAGGTCATTTCTTTACACTTTTAAAATCTATTAAACTATTCATCACAATTGTTATGTTTGAGGCTTTACAGAGTGAGCAGTCCATAACCATTGGGTATGGGCAACTTAAATTCATTTTTGTTATGTTTGTTCTGTTTGACTAGTCCGTTTCTCAAAGCTATTTTTCTGGTGCTATACCACAAAACACTTGTTATGCTATATAATGATATAATATTAATTATATATATATAGATTTAGCTATAATTTTTGCGTCATAGGTAGATAATATGCTCTACTTTAATATGCTTGTAAATATATATTTGAAACAGAATATAAAACTCTCTATGTAACTAAGATGCAGAAAACATTCAGCAAGACTAATTGCCGTATGTGTATTTTGTATGTTCAAAAAAACCCTGATAAATATGCTTTCAACGCAAACATGAAAGTGCTATTTGTTTTGCCTTATTTTCCAGTGGTCACAGCATGCATTATTTAGGTTTTTATTTTTCAACATCTGCATGCTGAAAGGATGCAGAGTAATTGTTTATGTAAATATATTTAATGGATTAATATATTTAAATGGATAAGATAAACAGGACCATGTTACTCCTCTTCTTCATTTTCTACACTGGCTACCCATCCGTTCTCGCATTCAGTACAAACTGTGTTTTAATTTCTTTGCTGGCTCCTGCACTGACTATTTCTCTGAACTTCTCCTCCCTTACGTCCCAGCTAGACAACTTCGCTCCTCGGCTGACGACTGTCTCCTAACTATTTCTGTCGCCAGAACAACATATGGTCACAGGATTTTTAGTTACTGTGCAGCAAAACTCTCTCCCTTTCCATATCTGCCACCTACCCGCTATTGAATCCTTTAAATGTGCACTGAAAACGCACCTCTTCCTTATGCATTACTCCTAACACCAGTCCACACAATGTTAGTCCTTTTTCACACTCTTCCCCCCTTTTTCACCTTATTGCTACTTCTCAGCTCATCTTCCTTTTTCTAAATCATGATACTTTCAGTCTTTGTTGTTTGAAACCTCTTTACGTGTTTATATTTGTCCTTTATTTGTCATCAGTACTGTTGTTTATCCTTCCATCATTCATATGTTTGTTTGTTCTTCCGTCCCTCATATGTTGGCCATGTCACATTCTTATTTTTATATGCTAAGACCATGCTCCTTAGGAGCATGAGTATGCGCTATATAAATTTTGCATTTATTATTATATCTTTTGTACCTTATCTTGCTCTAGCAATCATAAGACAGGTTTTGAATATTACGTTTTTTTTTTAATATTCGAATAGTCTACAGACAATACTAGCTTATTTTAAAGTGAAAAAACAAATAGTCCAGTTTCTGTAGAGTTCATTTTATAAATCGATGATGGGTCTAAAAAGATCATTTTATAAACTTGATGTTTAATTATCTTTTTATAACCATCATCAATTTATAACATGAACTCCATAGAACCATTTCTGTATATATATATATATATGCACCATCATACTCTATATATACCATCATCATGGTTATAAGATTGTTGTTTTTTGTTGTTTTTTTTAATATAAAGAAAGATTAGATTTCAACAAGTAATAAGTGATCTCTTTCTGTGTAATTTCAGAAATGGAGGAAGGTGAAGTGGATGATGATGATGATGATGAAGAGGAGGAGGAGGAGGACAATGGTCAGGATGAAAAGTTTGTCACCGTCACACTGTCTGCTTCCCAGTCAGCAGAATCTAGTCCTAAGATGGTCATTGAACCCATATAATCTGCAAGCAGACCAAAAATAAAAATGTAAAAATCAGAGTTGTAAATGAGACAGACCAGTGCATTCCTGTACATAACATAATTTGAATGGATGTTTTGAAAATTTGAAGAGACACTGAACCATCCTGGATGCCCATTTTCTTTGAAAATGTGTTCAGGCATTTGCTGATGGGGAAAAAAATGTAGGATTTTAAGACTTCTGTTGCCTTATCCTTGAACAAAGTCAGGAATGTGGAATGTGAGATTCATGGGTTTTACAGTGACAGAAAGGGACCATTTCATATAAGCCATATGGTGGTTGTGATATGGTGTCACAGAGTAAAGTTTCTCTGAGAAAACTAAAGAAAACTTTTTTTTAAGAAGTGCTGATTCACATTCCTGATAGTTTTGGCGGAACATAGTGAGGTGATTGTGATAATGCTTGAGTGTGGATTCCAGCGTGTGTTGCTGGAGAGAGAGTTATGAAGTTTTCTGAGACATTCTTCTCAGAAATGTGATCACAGTTAAAAATTGTGTGGTTTCTTGGATGTTTTAAGAACTATGGATCACAGACTGATGTTCAGAATTATCCAGAAGATAAAAAGACTCCTATTTTGCTTCTTCCCTTTTATTGTGACAGCCATTTGACCAGTGGAATTATGAGATTCATCTTTCATTAATGGGGTAAAGCGCTGTATTTTGTGCTGACTGTACTTTCCGAGGACAAAGGTTTGCATCCCTTGGTAGGATGTGACACTATAGGTGTTCCGAGTTAAAACTTTGTCCAGGTTTTCTCTCATTGCCTGATCTTCTTTTAAGTGCTTGCATGATCTACAGGTCACCAAATGAAGAGAGGGCTCCGTGAAAGTGCCTGGAAGACAAAAACACTGTGTATTCCTATATATTTCTGTATCAAAAGGAGCCGTCTTACAATGGATGATCAAAAATGTGCAGTTGGTATGCATGTGCTAATCTCCATGTTAAAAGCAACCAGAAAGACCACTTTCCCAACTTCTTTATAGCTAGAATTTTATATTCATGTATAATAACAGTTTATGCTGCAGTTCAGCTAGCGTTGTTACTGACTGCTTGGTTGGAGCTGGTAAGTGGAAAAAAGAAAGTTTATTTGCATTAAGCTTGATTCTGACTAACATCAACCTTTGGAATGTGATAAACATCTTGGCCGGGTTGATAGTGCTGGATTGTTTTTTTTGTTGTTGTTGTTGTTGTTGATTTTCTTTTGTCTTGAAATTTGATTCTTTCATGTCTCCTTTAACATAATTGCTGTTTGTAGGTTCTAGCCTTCAGCTGCTAGCCCAGCCACTGATAGACATTTGACTGTACCTGTTTATGAAGTACTCAAGGCAGCACTTTACCCTTGGCAGTTACTTTTGATCTGGTGCACTTTTGTTGTCTAACAATCTGAACCAACCAATGCCTTGATCTCTAAAAGCACAAGATCACATTTCTTGATCTGGGAGGATCTCTTGAGTAGTTGTCATACCAGTTTACAGTTTTAATCCTGAAAGATTTAAAATCTCTACCACTGACGATGTCAGTCACTAATGTGTCCATCACCAATGTAAATGCATTTCTTTGCTCAGTCATAATGAAAACAATTATTAAATTATACCCTAATTATAAATATTTATTAACTGTCTAAAAACTTAACAGAAAGAGTGCAGTGAAGTCAGTGTATGTGTACTGGGTGACATTAACACTTGAGGTTAAGAATATAGTTTGATGGTTTGTGCAATGGGAAAAAAGATGCAGTTTTCAAGCCTGTAATAAACATCATGGGGAAAAGGTACGAATGCAGAACTGAAAATGTTTGAGCAATTAATTGTCATAGTGTCTAACTGTGTGCCCAGAAAAGAACACAAAAGAAAACTTTGATGTGGTAGTTTTATGAGTTTGGCAGGAGGATTCCTTACGTGTGGACATAAGTGCATGTGCTGTGCCCATGCATCTTGGTATTTGAAAAAAGTGGGTATGTTTTTAACTTAGTAAGAAGGGAGCTAAATGGTGACGAAAAAAATCATTAGAATGAATACAATTGTGTATAACAAATCTGTGACTGTTGTTTGGGCTTTTCTTACTGATATCTGATAGAATGTTTGAAGAATGTTGAAGCTATTATATCTTTGGCAAATAATTTTGTAGAAATATCAGTGGAAAACTTGAAAGTTATATGAAGAAAAATGATTATCAGATAATCAGGCTCTTCTCCTCAGTGTGTTTTTTTCAAAAGAAAATTTATAGGCTTGATAGGACATTCTTCCACCAAATAGGATATGAATAATTTGGAAATTTTCATTTTAAACTGCATACACATTTTTACTACATTATAACACACCTTATAATTATGTGGTCTGATGTAGGAAGGGAACTAAATGGTGAAGAAAAAAAATCATTAGAATGAATACAATTGTGTGTAAGAAATCTGTTTGTTGGGCTTTTCTTACTGATATCTGGAAGAATGTTGAGGCTACTACATCTTTGGTAAATAATTCTGTGGAAAACTTGAAAGGTATATGGAGGAAAATGATTACCAGCAGTATGAATCAGAGATGTAAAACAAGTTATTCCTGTACTTGCATAGCATGAGACTCTTCTCCTTGTTGGTCAGTGTGGTTTTTCAAAGAAAAAGTCATAGGCTCAATTGTACGTTCTACCACAAAACTAGGGTATAATAATAATAATAATGATGATTTCTATATCACCTTTCTCCACCATTAAGATGAACTCAAAATCCTTTACACAAAGAACACCACACATACATGATAAATGCTAGTGGCCTACAGTCGTCAATTCTGGAATCGAGGACAAGTGTTTTCCTATTTTTCAGGCTGATCATGATAACTTACAGTTTACACATTGAACACATCGCTATTATTTTCTTATGAGGCCACCCACCAATGACATGGATGTGCTTACAGTTGCATGGGTTAGTTTTAGAATCATTGAAACATAGCCGAAATCTTGCCGATGTGAATAATAGCATGAATAATATGATATGATATGAATAATAGCATGCAAATTATCAATAAAACTTCATTGTTACTACATCATAAAAACTGCAATGAAATTATGCAGACATAGCTAAAAGAGAACATACTTTTTATTGCGAAAAAAAGGTTTCTCTATTGAGTGCAGGTGTGTTGGAATAGTACAGTTGGTTGACAATAATAGCGCATTTAAAAGGCATATTTATTACGCAATAGAAAGTATGCCATCAAAAATCACACACAAACACGTTCGCCGACACACTCAAACCACGGACTTGTAGTAATACAAGTCCGTGTCCGTGCTCAGATCTTGTCTCCTTTACAACCCCCTGTCCAGCTTGAACTTTACGTGGGCAAGTTCGTGGGAGAAAAGGAAGGGGGAGACCACGTGCTAGTATCACGCTGTTGTGAGAAGGGAGTGAGCGACGTTCACTGCGCCCTAGAGCAGTGCGATAAAGGTAGCGTGTGGCAGCCCGAGCGCAGACGAGAGCGTTGCAGTCTCCATACGCCACTGGCCATAGCGCGGTCAGCCACCAGCGACTATCAGACATGGCAGCCGGGGGACACGCTCTCGCCACCATCGGGGAAGAAGACGACACAGGCGCTCCCATCTGTGCCTGGTGCGAGGACCTTCACCGGCGAGCCAAGATCCCGCCGTGTGTCCACACCTTTCCTTTGCCCCGACCTGATCTTGCAGCCGAGGAGTCTGATAACTCACAGGCTGGTAAGGTAGGTAGAACACTTTCTAGGAGTGTTTTTCTTATTCACATAAGCTTTCTGTTTTTAAAAGTCCAGTGGCAGCACTCGTACTGGTGCACTCGCATACGTGTGTGTGTGTTTTGAGATAAGGTCTCAGTAGATGTACGCTCCACTAGACATGTTAGAAGAGTCAGACATGCACAAAAAGCAACTTTAAAAAAAATCATTTTGTGCTGACGCAAACAGCTTTTTTCGAATTTTACCCCCCCACCACCACCACCAACTATTTCAATCTGCTTTAATTAAGAGGGTAAAGTGAGTGTGGACGGAGGAGGAAGTGCCGTAAAAGAACATTGCACGAAAGTTCGCATAACAGAAATGGAGTAACTCAGTCGGTCTTTTCCATATCAATCTGTGACAGGACACGCCAGCAGGCATTGTGGCTGAAGACAGTGCTCCAGTTACGGAGCCTTCAGCGTCTGCGATCCGTAAACCCCGAGCCTTCTTCTGTGCGTCGTGCCAGGAAATGACACGTTTTATGTGCGACGTCTGCGAAATCCCTGAAGCCGAAAGGAAAAGATTTCAGGTAATGGCTGTCATTTGTGTTGTATTGGTAGGTGTATTTTCAATATATATATATATAACTGTTCCTATGTTAGCCCCGCACTGTGTGCACATGTCCCTTTGTCTTCTGTCCGCGCAGACAGCATAATTTTTTTGTTTTTGTCTTTGATACAATTTTCCAAAAGGAATCTTTCAAGTGTCTTCCAATTTAGCTTTGCGCGTGCACTCTACTCTCCGCCTCTCTAATCTCGAGGTCATTACTAAAACTGCAACAACTGAGGAAGGCTCTTGACACTGTGACATAGGTTATGGACATCTTGACGAGGAAAGATGGTTAAAATTAGCGGAGTAGGTGGTTAGGGTTTGGGTTAGACAGATGTCATTACCCTCCTCATCCAAAATTTCCAGTTTTTAGAAGTGTCATAGAACATGAGTCCTCCCGAAACGAAAGTACTTGTATTTAACAATTGAGGCCACGTTCTTCAATCTGCATAAACTTATTTCTTAAGCGGGGCTGCGACACTTTTAATTCTTATCCTCGATGAATTGTTTTTTTCATCCAGACCCAGTTCTTCGTCGACATTTGTGTCGCCAAGCAAAAGTCATCGTTGATGAGCTGCATTAGTCAGGGCTGTACATTAGCGGCAACGTTTGCCTGTTGCGACTGCCAGCTTCTGTTGTGCCCTCGCTGTCGTCAATCGCACGACTCCATCCCAGCCACCGGCGGCCACTTGTTGTTGCGTCTTGGCCGTGGGGGCAAGCTGCAGGCCACTGAGTTGGACCTTCCTGACCCTGTCGACTCCGCGGCGGAAGATCTCGGCCGCTTGAGCGCGGACAGGACGGCAGAGACCTGCTGCCCCGTGCACCCTGAAAACGTTATGACCCTATACTGCCAGCCATGCAAGTCGCCTGCGTGTACGCTGTGCATTGAGCCCTCTGTGAGCTGTCGGGCGGACACCCCTCACAAAGATCACCTGGTCGTCACCGTGGAAGCCGCGGCGGACGAGTGCCGGGCCCGGGCCTCCAAGCTGCTGCAGGAGCTGAACGGGGCGCTAAGGGCCCAGATGCAGGAGCTGGAGGGGCTGGAGCTGAAGGAGGGGGCACTGGCGCGGCGCCGGCAGCACTACATGGACGAGGGCGCCAACGTTGTCTCGCGAATCACCACCTCGCTTCACGCTGCCATAGGTAAGATGACGCGCCGTATTAACGAGGTTGAGGCCACCGTGCTGAGCCAGCTACACAGCAAGAAGATGGCCGTACGCCTGCACCACTCCATGTTGGTCAAGATGCAGGGTAAGCTCATCCACGCCGTGGCCAGCGAGGACTCCCGCCGGGTGCTGGAGCTGGTACCGGGGCTGGAGGGCCGCACGAGAGGCTACCTGGCGGATCAGACCAAGCAGCTGCAAGAGGCGGCCGGGGGAGAGTCGCAAGTCGATGCGGTGGTGGCCTTTGAGACGGAACTGCGCACGCAGCTCAGGACGCTGGAGCAAACCCTGGAGACGGTGACCGGGTTGTTTTTCTATGAAGTTGGCCAGAAACAGCCCAACTAAGTGGAGGTCAAGGGTTCTTGATCCAGTATGAAGAATTACGAACGTGACTTTCTGTTGGTCAGTGAACAAATATTAAATGAATCTTGGCCATCTTTATAGATTGCCTTGTGCTTTTGTTTTTTAAGAGCTGTTCCTAGTCGGACTCGAACAGTATCTTTTACGAGCCAGAACTCTTGATGTGACTTTTGCTCGTTCTCAGGTGTAGTCGTCTTTGTCTATTAATATGACATTTGCACAGTACCTGGTGATGAATGTTTCTATTAACTCTGTACCGTGTGCTATTTTGTAATTTAACTTTTCTAAAACTGAATCAATATGAACTTTTTTCTACTTTCGTCTTCAGCTCTGCAATAAATTTACTGTTAAACTTGATGGTTTAAAACAAATGGTGTCTCTTGTTCTGTTAGTCGTCGTTGAGGTCTAAAATTAGAGCAAAATCTTATGATTACCCGGACAAACTGGTTTTCCTTTACATACCAGAGTATACTGATGCTCATTCTTGGTTGTGATGCTGCGCATTTTAAGTTCATATTATTGTCATGAATATATATGGTGAAATAATGAAAGGGCTATAAAAAATTTATTATTAAATGCAACAAACATACTATTTCATTGTCAGCTACGATAACAATACAACAAAATTTCTGTGTTCAGATGTTATAAATTATATTCATGTCTGAATTACTCGTTAGGTCTAATTGAAACGTGTCTAAGGAGTTGCTGTATTTCCGTGAATAATAACTGATGATTAGGTGAGCACGTGTTTTAGGTGACCCGTTGCTACTGGCTGTACCTATCTGCTCCAACCAAAGTTCACACATGCATCGCACGCATCCATCTGGAGCCGAATTAAGGTCGCATCTGCCTCTAAACCAACAACATCTGTTCATGACTGAAAAATCCTGATGTTATTACATGTATTTTGGAGTCTTAAAAGATGAAAGACGCCTGCAAACGTTGCTCCTCAGAGCTACACTAGGAAGAAAATAAACTGGTCCGATGTTAGGTCTGTGGTCGTGCACAAAGTTAAACAAAATCAATGTCTAGAACTTGTAACTTTATTCCTAAGCATTGCTGCACAGACTTGAAGTCATCAACCAATTTTCGTGTACACAGATAAACGCGAGGGAAGGCATAGCACTGCGGCAAATAAACAAGTTTTCTTTACTGACAACTCGCAAGATATAACTTAAAACCTGCGTCAATCGCTCCATGGGTAAACGTTTGGCGAGTTCGGGCTGTCGCGTGACCTCGTGAATGTGAATATTTTAACGCTTCACTCGACTGCGTCTCCCTGTACCGTCAACAATAACCACCGGCGTAGTTACCCACTGCAGATAACCTGCACATGCAGTAAAACGACATACATCTGTCACTTTCATCACTTTATTTCAACCCAAACTTGGTTTTCGTTTAGATTAAGCATGCAAAGAAATGTGCTAAAGAGTCGACAAGGCGATTATTCAGTAGTAATTTCTGTAAACAGATTAGGTAAAAGTCAATAGAAGTTAAACAAACATCACACGTTATGATTGTTTCTTAAAATACTCTTTCATTTACGTCTGTTTGTGAAATCCGTAAATTATTACTCTACTCACAGTTTGGCTCAAATTTGATATCAGGTCCAGCAGCAGTTGGACATACATTAGACGATGGAAATGAAGGCGACTTTGCATTGAACAAAACTCACGTGATGTCTTCTGGCCATTGATTTTTTGTTTTTACATTAGCTTTTTTTTCTTTGCTTTGGGGTTTGTTCTTTTTGTTTATTGTTTTTTTTTGGGGGGTAGATGTTTTGGAATGAGGTGGAGTCTACACAGGCCCGTACTTGAACAAAGGTATCGGGTACGATCCCATTGAACAGAGGAGAGTGGAGTTGAGCAAATTGAGCACAGAGGAGTGCGACGTGAGGTTGTCTGTCGTTAACGACCTACCTTTTAATAAACCGGATGATGAAATTTAAGTCTAAGTTTGAAGTTTAGGTGCGGCACATCGACTGCTACCCGTCTCCTCAATCCTTTAACAAATTCGTTCCTATAGTTCTTCACGTTTTCAAAGCGAAAAAAAAAGTATCGTCCATGTAGATATTAACATTAACATGACTCGTTCTACCGAGGGTAAACACTTTAGACAGCTAGCATCAACCGAACAATTCTTAATGCGAATCGCAGCACTGAGACAAATATTGAGAGTGTTGTCTTTACATGTTTTCTCTCATTAAAAAAAAGTTTGATGGAATTACCAACGCATCCTCATTGACTAATATGGCTGTTAATTCACAACTGCAGAAAAATAATAAATAATAATAGCTGAAATTATCGAAATCAATAACTACAGCAAAAGTAGTAAGAACAGTAATTTACAGCAGAAAAACATTAACAGTGAAAAGAATGAGAAGTTGCGACAGACTGACAAAAGCTGTTTTCCCTCCTTTGTTGGTTAGAGAGTTAGTGGAAGATGGAGTGTCACTGAAAACGGAGGCGCTGCTTGCAAAAATTGCTGTGCTGTCACTTAGAGATGTGGAGGCGTCTATAAAAAAGGCAGATGGGACGACTGGGGTGGAAAGAACTGTGCTCTGTGCTGCGGCCGTCGTGCGCTGCCCTGCTTCAGATGGTGCTGCTGCCGACAGATGAGCGGATGAGGCAGCTGTTGGTGACGTGGACAGCAGATTGGCGGTCATCACCAGAGTCAACCCACCAGGCTGGACTGTGGTCGGAGACAGAGTGGAAGAAGGATTTCTTGAGGTTGGTGAAACGACGGTTCCTGCTGTGCTTCCGAAGGATGAGGTCAGGGAATCTGCCTGCGTGGCCATGGTGCTAGAGTGCGAGGTTACGGAGGGGAAGGACGTCTCGGAGCCTGGCAAGACCTCTGTCTTGCCTGTGCTTCCTGGTGCTGGTGCTAGAGTTGAGGAAATGACGCCTCTTCCAGTGCTCGAAACAACCGGGTAGATCCCGGAAGACACTGCCTGACTTCGGCCTTCAGAATCCATGTTCGCTTGTGTCGTCCAGCTGGTCAGGTTGCCGCTGTAGGTGCTAGCAGGAGAAGGTGCCAGCATGCTGCTACTGAAAATTGTTGCGCTGCCGAGCTTTGTCGTAGAGTACACAGCCAAAGACAGCTGTATCGTTTGCGAACTGTCGTATAAGGATTTACTCGTCGCAGCATAGCCCGTAGTGCTGCTCAGAAAACTATTTATGGTCGGTAGTTCACGAACTGTCTGGGCAGATAAGGGAGAAGACCAGATGGCACTCGGTGTCGGAGTGTTGGTAATAATGCCGCTCAAGGGGACATGGAATGTGGTACTTGAATGTAAACTGTCTGAAAAAGCATTCGTGACTCTTGTGAAGTCTTCGACAGAGTTCCGCTCGATGCTATACTTGCTCGATCCGAATGGTTTCATTGAGGACTGCGCCACTACCTCCACTGAGGCCGACCCAAGGTTTGATGACAGAAAGCTTGTGTCAGTGAGAGGAAAGTGAAACGAGCCACTTGAAAGTAAAGTGTTGGAAACAACACTGGCGGTTTGTGTGAAGCCTGGAACTGAGGTCTGTTCGGTGCTGTATACGCTTGATCCGAATGGTGTGAATACAGATACTTGCTGCATTGGTTGTGTTGTGGCAGACTGCTCTGCTGCCACTGCTATTACCGACACAGGGCTTCCTGACATTAAGTTTGTGTCGGTGTCAGTGACAGTCGGAAAGCGAAAAGTGCTACTGGAAAGTAAAGTGTTGGAAAAAACATTGGGGGTTTGTGTGGAGCCTGGAACTGAGGTCTGTTCGGTGCTGTATACGCTTGATCCGAATGGTGTGACTACAGACATTTGAAGCACTGCCTGTGCTGTGGCAGATACAAGGCTTGCTGATTGTAATTTCGTGTCGAACGAAGTTCGCACTACCTCTTCCTGTGTACTTGGCACGACTCGTGACTCGCTGTAAGTTTCTATCCACGAAGGGGTCAGAGAGGTCGTGACCTTGAGGTCTGCAGATGCCGATGAGGTGGAAGTTAGGCTTCCGAGGAGTGGACTGAACGTGCTAGTGCCGACAATGCTTGCCCACGGGTCCTTCAGACTGGATTCTAGGGCTCTACTGGTAAGAAGGTTACCAGTGCCGACTGTTGTTCCGATGAAAGACGACATGAGAGAAGATATGGAGCTGATTGAGTGTGAGAGGGCATCCAGAGAGTGGGCAGCGTTCTGGCTTTGGGCTTGTGGCGCCACCTGTGAGCTGTGGAGCTGAGGCTCCCATTCACTAACACTAACATTATGCGTGCTCACAGTAGTGGGGGGAGAGGATCCAGGGAAGGTCACTGCTTGTGTAGAGGCTTCGTACAGGGAGACGATCGCGACAGATGACCGAGTCATCTCTCCGACATTCGTGGGCGTCACCGATGCAGATCGAGCCGAAGTGCTCGCAGAATGAAAACTCAGGTCAAAGTAACTGTCCACCGCAAGCCAAGAACTGCGAGGACCAAGAGGTTCTGAAGTCGCAGTCATCTCGCCGACATTCGTGGGCATCACCGAGGCAGATCGAGGCGAAGTGCTCGCAGAATGAAAACTCAGGTCAAAGTAACTGTCCATCACATGCCAAGAACTGGGAGGACCAAAAGGTTCTGAAGTCGCAGTTCTGGCGAGGTTGTTCGTACTCTTCTGATCTGCTGTCATGTCAGAGTATGAGCTTCTGATGGTGTGTGCACTTTCACTAACAAAAGCAATAAGGGACGGCACGGCCGGTGTGGCAGCTACTCCAAGAGACGAAAACAGCTCGTTAGAGAAGTGAGACGATGCGTCTTTGAAAGGCGTTGATGTGGCTAAGGGGGTTTCTGCCATGGAAAAATGGTTTCCAGAACTGAAGTCAAAATGAGTGACGGCAGATCCTGCTGTAGGTGAGCTCTGCTGTTCGAAAGGATCAAGATTTTCAGAGTCGCTGGCATCGGCGGAAAATGTTGACTGCAAGCTCACATAATCCGAGGTTCTTGTGTCGGCAAAGAGGCTGGGTGTGGGATGAATGTCGTCGCGTTGAAAGATGGACGATGCGGAGATGCTAGATGTGCTATAAATGTTCGCTGTAACTGTGGAAACAGTTGTGGTGGTTTTGGAATATTCAGCACTGCTACTTTTGTCGCTTTCCGTAGGACGGTACCTGTTTGGATTTCCAAAATTTTGAAAAAGTTCTCGCACGTCATTGCAGCTGCCGCTCGTCGCGCCGAATGTGCTGCCACCTTTCGAACCTACCCACAGCTCACGCTGCTCGCGAGTTGCATCATGGGAACTCTCGAGGTTCGTCCTGTTGATCTGGAGACGTTCCTTCTGATGCGAATCGATTTCTTGTATCATGTCAGATAGCGAGATGATGAGCTGATTGACTTGCCAATCGAGCATCTCAAATTCACTCTGGACGTCATGAATGGATTTTGAAAATATATCATCAACGTCTGGAAGCATCCATGGTGCCTTGTCTAGGAAATGTTGCCCTGTATCCACTTTGAGAAATTCCCAAGCCTCTTCTGACCCCATGAATGCCAACGGTTGATGATTCGTGGGCTCTGGATAGAAGTGGATAGATGTACACCCTGAAATACGCAGAAAATACTGTTTACAAAGATTCTATTACTGCTAATGTCAAGCAGCAGAAATTTAGAACACCACATCAGTTAAGGCAAATCAATATATTGTAACTGCTAACTGGGGAAAAAAAAACCCTGCTAAGTCCTTTGGTCTGACATACTTTTTTTAAAACTAAGCTCTAACAATAAGTTTCGCTTTTTTTCTCTCAAACAATGTTATTACATCGTCATGTATTGCTTTTGTTACACCGATACAAACATTCCTTCAATGCATAGCAACTATTAGAAAGAGAAATTTTTCGTTATTTTGTTGTTTTTGTTCTGCATATATTGAATATCTCGTTCTTTCTTATGGGTGATGGAAACATCTGTTCTTAGCTTTTACAGCCATTGGTTCGTGACTACAGACCCTGCTGACTGTTAGTCATTGCAAAATGTGCGCGACATGCGCCAGTTTCGTAACATCAACTAAGAACGATAACTAACTTACCACTCATTAAACAGAAGAATACGTGGCCCACAACAAATATCCATTTGGTCCATAATCCGTTCTTCATGACTAAAACAATCCAAAGGAATTGTACTTCTCTGTCCGACAAAGAACTGCACACAAAACTACACTGCTTATACCTGCCAGCTATAGCTCTTGGCCTCGACTTCACACATGCAATGACGTTGCGAAAGAAATGTCTCCCCCTGGGTTTTCATATTGAAATAAGGCGGCTGAATGGGAGTGGTTGGGGCACGACTGGATGTATATCGCTGAATACCAAGCGAGCGGGACACTATCGCCATCGTTGTATCAAGACGGGCGTGGCAGTGACGTACTTGAGCTCATCTATAGTGAGGACTCGTGACAGGCCTGCGTGCCGAAGTGAATATCCCGTGTCTTGTTGCAAGACATTTATTTTGTATGCAAGGCCTGCAGCTGATTTACCCAATAAATAGAGCAGTACGTGTATTATTATGGAACGTGTAAGATCTTGAACCTGAGAACAGAGGTTCTCCCTTTATTCATCAGCTTTCTTTTAGTTTATCTTGTCTGGTGGGAAATGTTTGAATGCTAAGCTGTACAGAGCTGATTTCTCTCTGTGTGTGTGTGTTTCGAGGCAGAGATTTAAGATGAAGTGATCTCTTTATCGGAGAAAGTTTGTAAAGTTCAGCCTTCAAAAACTTCACGTTATAAACCAAACGAACACTCTGTCACACTTGCGCACACACAAACACACACGGATGAGGTGGGGTGGGGGGTGATATTGGTGTTTTACGCCGAGCCAGCAACTAAGGGTATATCACGGCAAGGCAACCAGCCCTGTAATCTGATGCCACATGCACACACACACACACAGAGAGTGTTAAGTCAACATTGGCGCCTGACAAAAGGCCGTTTTTCGCTAACCGACATTTGGGCCATTGAATCTCTTGTAAACCTGATCGTCTTATAATGGATTCTATAGCTGTATGTACTTACACCACCCTCAAGACAAGCAGAACGTCTGACGTTAGTAAGGTGCCCACAATACAAAAATAGCAACGTGAAGGGAATCCAGCATGCAGCTCGCAGTTTGGATGGCACTTTTCTGTATTCACTCTCCCCGCACCCCTTCCCCCCAGCTTTTTAGATCAATTTTTTAAAATGGTTATTTTTTTTATCTTTTTAGCAATCAAATAACAGTTCAAAAATAGATCACATATACACATTTAAATAATAAAACCCTCGACAACGCATCTTTCATGAAAATATGTGATGATCTGCATTCCTGTAGCATGTCAGGTTTTTTTCTCAATCAACACTCACCTGTCACCCCCCTCCTCTTCCGCTTCTCAAAAGTAGGTCTTATGCAAAAAAGAGGTGCAAAACTCAGAAGAATAATCATGTTCTCTGAACACGAAAACAAGATCCTGCTATTCTAAAAACTTGCCGTGCTATTTTTTTAAAGCAATCCCTGCATGCCTATTTTTCTTATCTCTTTCATTATATTCAGGCTAAGAACCTATCTTTTCCTCTGAGGATCACACTTTTCCTTCTTCGGCGCTCGGTAAATAGTTGGCTGTCATATACTGTAAGTACAGTAGCCCAACATTCTCCTATGGTTTACCGTTCTGGATGATTTCTATTCGCCATTGCTTTTGGTGCACTATGATCAAAATATAAAAAAAATCTGGTCACCTAATCATCAGTTATTATTCATGGAAATACAGGAACTCCTTACACGTTTCAATTAATTAGACCTAATGAGTAATTTAGACATGAAAAGACAGCATCTCTTCCACCAATATAATTTATAACATCTGAACACAGAGAAACTTTCTTGTGTTATTGTTATTGTAGCTGACAATGAAATAGCATGTCTGTTGCATTTAATAACAAATTTCTTGTAGCCCTTTCAAAAATGTCTATATATATATTCATGACATAATAATAATAATAATAATATGAACTTAAAATGTGCAGCATCACAAGCAAGATAGACTATGCGCAGACCAATAATGATAAATGAAAGATAACAGTGGACGGTGAGATACGTAAAGGCACACTGAACAACATAAAGATGAGGTACAAGAGGAGACGGTAAAGGAATGGATGAAGGTATGAAGGGATTTAGGTATTGTAAACAATGTGAGATGGAGTCATTACATGCAGTTTGGCATGACAGACAGGATTGCAAGGGAGTTAAGAATAGTAATTCAGGGATAGTACTGTGGGAAAAGATATGTTTTCTGAGAGCATTTGAATGTAGCCTTCGAGTCAGAGTGGTGAATGTGATGTGGAAGAGAGTTCCATTGCTTAGCAGCACAGAGGGAAAATGTTCGTTGTCCATATGTGTCTTTGTGGGAGGGAGGGAAGAATGCACGAGTCTGATGAGGAGCGAAGGTTTCGGGCAGGGGTGTGGACAGACAAGATTTCAGTAAAGTAGTGGAGTAAAGAGCTTTTAAATAATCCATAGCATAGAGTTGAGAGTTTGTAGTCTATTCTAGATTTAATTGGTAGCCAACGAAAAGAGTGAAGAAGTGGTGTAACATGTTCAGATTTGCGAGTCCGGAAAACGAGATGAGCAGCTGAGTTCTGGACTTCTTGAGACTTATCAATGAGAGACTTGGACAGCCAGCAAGAAGAGAGTTGCAGTAGTCTAGTTTAGACAGAACAAATGAGCAGATGAGAATTTTGGTGGTTGAGATGGACAGAGTATGGCAAATGGAGCTGATCTTCCGGAGCTCATTGTATGCAGAACCACCATCACCTCAGCAACCACGTTTCAGAAAAGACTGAAGACTCATTCAACAACCAAGCACCACTTCTGTCTATATTATTTTTTTTACTTTCCTGTTGCTTTATTTTTTTCTTCTCTTCTGTTTTTGCTGTGCAATGAGCATTCTTCTGAATGGATACCTGTGCATTATAAATGTACATGTTGAAGTAACAAAAAGAACATCAGGATTGCCTACCCGAACAGAGACAGGCGGTGAATGGTAAACTCTGTTTCTCCTCTCTGGAAAAATAAAAGCTTCTGTTTTTCCCTCATTTAGTTTTAACTTGTTGTGGGTGATCCATAGTCTAATATCAGAAATACTATCTTGGATGCTCTGGATAGCAATGTGTTCCTAGTATACAGCTGAGTGTCATCAGCAAAGGATATAGAGTGAGACTGAATTAGAGTAGTAAGTGGCTTCGTGTACAAGATAAAGAGGATGGGACCAAGTACAGAGCCTTTAGGAACTCCTGAGCAAATAGAAACTGGTGGAGAAATGCAGCCATCCACTATAACTGAGTGGGGAGCCTGAGGTGCCATAGAGAGTACTGAGTCTATGAATAAGAGTAGTGTAACCTATAGTATCGAAGGCAGCAGACAGTAATAGTAATAGAGTTGTTATGATTCATGATACCAAGGTTTTCCATCACACAGAAACATGTATAAATCACGTAAATGAGCTCCAAATCACGTAAATAAAAGTTGCGAAGAGTTCTGAAAATTGAGTTTAGATCAATAATCTCACCACGTAAGACATGTAATAAGCTTTACTCGAAATGGGATATTTTATCATTTATGATTATCAAATGTTCGTGGCTTGACTGGATAAAACATACAGTTTACTGACATCAGGACTAATAAGCTGTACCCAACAATTTTAAGTGAAAGTCTAAAAATCTCTAACATTTTACGGATAATAAGCAATAATGAAGCATGTGTTAATATCTACATACGTCTTTATTCTCAAAAGTGATGCCTTTCGAAGTACACCAGCGTTTACAACATAACCAACACACACTATGACAGTAAACTTACTGGACACTTCTCGAAGTTAAGTTACAGACATCACAGAAAAACAACAGTCTAACGCGATAAGGTCCATAAAATTTAAAGCTTTAATTTGTGTCTTCATAACCAAAAGAAGGTTTGCCATTCACAAATCATGGGTGGGAGCCGGAAATTTTCCTAGGACTGAAAACTTTTTGAGAGCCATGTAGTACTAGAGCATATGCATATAACGTAATACGGCGTATGGTCGAATATGAGTTTCACGGTTTTCACATACATAACACACATATTATAAGTCTTACAATGTCTTTGGTAGTTCACAATATTGACAAATGTCCAACTTTATTAATCCTGATGGGCAATTATAACTTGGGAAGTGTGTTCTGTTACAAAAGTTTTAAAAAAACCTGCTAGTTACAATAATATGCGAGTGGTGCATCATAGCAAAACATAAAAACATGCATTCTTATGTATAAAACAATTCTTAAGGTACACCTATATCACACCCATGCACACATACAACTGACAATCTATAATCTATGGTTGAGCAGATGGATTCCAGATTGTGTAAACCATTTCAAGCCTCTATTACTTTTGCATATAGGCATAGGATGCTTGTCTACCTAAACTCAATATAACAAATTCTCCTGCTAGGACATGATCTGGTGTGGACAAAATGCTGTAAACTTTTCTGACAATTTGCTGATCATAAAAAGAAATCCAAATTTCTCTGTTTAACACCAATTACCTTAGAACAAATATGGACAATATAGTTCAAACTGTTCATATCATGGACAGAAAACTGTGGAACCAGCATATGAAGGAAAAAAGTAAAAGACTTTCAATGAATGACTGATAAAAATGGTTCAGTGTTGCTGTGCTGACTGAAAAACTATTCAGTTATTGAAGAAGGTACACTCTTGGCTAATCATGTTTACATCCCATTTTGGCCTGCAATCAAAACCAGAGCCTAAGTACCTGAAGGAGTTAACAATCTCAACAGGTACACAATGAAACAACAGCACCATCTTTTATTTTTCTAAAGTCTTTGCCTATCTCTATCTTATCTACATTTAATTCCATAAAATTCTTGTCAAACCAATAAAATTTTTGATAAGGCACTGCCATACTCTTGCTTATACCCCTGTAAGTCAATAATGGACAAGATAGCTTCTCTCATCAGTACTTCTTGCCCCTGAGGAAGTTAAAAACGGTATTAAGCATTTAAAATATGGAAAAAGTGCAGGTACAGACAAATTATTAGTGAAATGTTAAAAAACTCAAATGAAGCTATTCTTGACTTCCTGCTAAAGCTGTTCAACATTTTATTTGAGAAAGGCACTTTCCCATGTGAATGGGCCAAATCCATTATAGTACCAATACATAAAAAAGGAAACATAAATGACAGACAACCTTGAAGAGATCCAATGCTTCTAATAACAATATCAAAATAATGACCATTTACAAAAACTCTCTGCTGTAAACAAGTAAAAAAATCCAATACCCATCAAAACCTAACAAAATCCAGTGATGGATGGTTGCATTGGTCTCCATGTTTATGCAGAATTTTCTTGGCGTTACTTTTGTAGTAGTTTTCTGGAAATAAAAAAATGTATCTTAGTCTTAAAGCAGTTAAAAAAGAAACCTATTCAGTATTGCTCTTACTAAAGCAGACTAAGCTTTGATTGTGAATTTAGCACTGTTGGTGTCAGACATATATTTCTGTTAATGCATCCTTTTTATTTTTGCTGTTCTGGCCTGACTAAATATGTATGCGCACAAAAGAGAAAACCGTGCAGCTGAAGATTTGTCATTTTTTCTGTGGATAATTTTTATTTAAAATGTCTGTTGATAACAAATATAGATCTACTGAAGTTGACGTTTTATATATATATATATATATCTAATAGTAATTCATTTAATTTTTTATTACTTGTTAATGCACCCCCACTCGATTGAACAGTAAAACAAGATAAATTTGTGTCCAATAAATGAAATGAAACAAGGTTATTAACCACGTCACCGTTTGAAATGGCGATTCGTGATTTATTATCGTCACAATCAGTGAAATATTATCAATACTGAAGAGTGAGACCGAAGGCATCTGTTAGCGATAATTCAGCTCTCTAAAAAGGATAAAACAAACTATTCGGCATTTTTTTTTACTTTAAAGAGAAAGAAAATTGCAGTGTGTCCTAAAATCATAAAAGCGAACTATAATAGCTTTTGGAGATGTTAAAAAAACGTATGTCCAAAGAACGTAGGCTTTATCGATGTTGCGATGTTTCTTGAGCGTTTTAGCAATACCGATAATTTATTAATGATTTACATTTCACAACTTGTTATTCCACTAAAAAGTTTATTAACAGTACCCAATTCTCAGAAATAACGAAGGGAAATATACTTACTTGTTGCACAGTACACACCAAGCTTCACCACAAACATAAATCTTGCGAAGCCAAGTTTCAAATTTTCTTTTCGCATCATCTTCTTCAAGATGCCACTCTCACCTCCATTTGTTGCCAGTATTATCGATTCTAAGTGCTGCGGAAAAGTCTTCTTCGCTGTCTTTGTTAAAGATTCGTATTTTCAACTACAGACCGCAAAATCAAATCTTTATGACTGCAGCGACATCCGTTTCCGCAAGGGACATAATAGTGATGCATACTACCACTGGCGTATGGTATCGTTCACGATACGAGAAATTTTCGCTTTTTTGCTATAGTCCCTGGTCCTTCGTAATCAGTGAAAATTTTGAATTTTACTTTCCGTCCCAGTTCTTCTCAGGACGGAAATCCGTCCCCAGGACGGAGAACTCCCGTCCCTGACAAATGGAAAATATAAAAACATCATCGCTCTCGAACACACTAGACCTTTCCTTTCCTATCTGGAACGAGAGCTACAACCTTGACCTTGCTTTGAACAGCCAATCGCACGCCTGAACAGTGCGTAAGGTTAGCGAGTCGAGAAAAGGCCAGAAACTTCGTCTGCTAGCGCACATGGTATAAAAGAACAGAGCCTGGCAAGAGACGGACAAGACACAAACTCAGTGCTACAATCGCGTTGAGGAAAAAGCAAGAATCTAAAAGCGAATACTCTCGTTGTCTGTATTTCAACTGTGCGCAATCTGATATTCAGTGGATATAGTGTGAAACAATGGCAAAAACACCGGCAATCGGCATCGACTTAGGCACCACCTACTCGTGTGTAGGTGTGTTCCGACATGGACAGGTGGAGATCATCGCCAACGATCAGGGCCAGAGAACTACGCCTAGCTACGTGGCTTTCACGGACACGGAGCGGTTGGTGGGAGACGCAGCGAAAAACCAGGCAGCCATGAACCCTGAAAACACAGTCTTTGACGCCAAACGGCTGATCGGAAGGCGTTTTGACGACAGCAGCGTGCAGGCAGACATGAAGCATTGGCCCTTCAAGGTGGTCAACGACGGTGGGAAACCCAAGATACAGGTGCAATACAAGGACGAGACCAAGACGTTTGCACCAGAAGAGATCAGCTCCATGGTGTTGGTCAAGATGAAAGAGACGGCCGAGGCGTACCTTGGTCAACGTGTCAAAGACGCTGTCATCACCGTGCCCGCCTACTTCAACGACTCCCAGCGACAGGCCACGAAAGATGCGGGAAACATCGCCGGCCTGAACGTCTTGCGCATCATAAATGAACCCACAGCCGCCGCGTTGGCCTACGGACTTGATAAGAACGCGAAAGGAGAAAAGAACGTTCTCATTTTCGACCTAGGTGGCGGCACTTTCGACGTGTCCATCCTGCAGATCAGCGAGGGCTCCCTGTTCGAAGTAAAATCCACGGCAGGAGACACGCATCTGGGTGGAGAAGACTTTGACAACCGCATAGTGCAGCATTTTTGCCAAGAGTTTCAGCGCAAGTATAAAAAGGACATCAGCAAAAATGCACGTGCTTTGAGACGGTTACTGACGGCGTGTGAGCGCGCGAAGCGTACGCTGTCTAGCAGTGCCGAGGCCAGCGTAGAGATCGACTCTTTGTACGAGGGAATCGACTTCTACACGCGCATCACCCGCGCACGCTTTGAGGAACTGTGTGCCGACCTTTTCCGTAAGACCCTCGAGCCAGTGGAGCAGGCACTGCGCGATGCCAAGCTGGACAAACGACAGATCCATGAAGTGGTGCTGGTGGGCGGCTCCACGCGTATTCCGCGCATTCAGAAGATGTTGTCAGAGTTCATGGGCGGCAAAGAGTTGAACAAATCCATCCATCCCGACGAGGCTGTGGCATACGGAGCAGCCGTGCAGGCGGCGGTGTTGAGTGGCGACACGAGCGACTCCATCCGCGACGTGCTGCTGGTGGACGTGGCGCCCTTGTCGCTTGGCATCGAGACGGCTGGCGGCGTCATGACCAAGCTGGTTGCGCGCAACACCACCATTCCAAACAAAACATCGCAGATCTTCACCACCTACGCGGACAACCAGCCGGCCGTCATCATCCAGGTGTACGAAGGCGAGCGCGCCTTGACAAAAGACAACAACCTGCTGGGTCGCTTTGAACTGACGGGCATCCCTCCCGCCCCTCGAGGTGTTCCTCAGATCGAGGTGACCTTCGACATCGACGCCAACGGCATCATGACCGTGACGGCCCAGGACAAGAGCACGGGAAAGTCGTCCAACATCACCATCAAGAACGACAAAGGGCGGCTGAGCAAGGAGGACATAGACCGCATGGTGAACGAGGCCGAACGGTTCCGGGAGGAGGACGAGAAACAGCGGCAGCGGGTGGAGGCGCGCAACCGACTAGAGTCGTATGTGTTCAGCGTGCGCCAGGCCATCAGTGACGCAGGCGACAAGCTGAGCAGCGCCGACAAAGACACCGTTAACACAACATGTGATGAAGCTGTGTCATGGCTGGATAACAACAACCTAGCAGAAACGGAAGAGTTCGAGCACAAACAAAAGGAAGTGCAGAAAGTGTGTTCACCCATCATGACTAAGCTCCATGGAACTGGTCAGTCTGGTTCATCATCTCATCAAGGTCAAACACCACCGTCTTCTGGTGGACCTACTGTGGAGGAGGTGGACTGATTGTGAAACTGAAATCCCTTTTATAAAAGAGGACAGCTATTGACAAACTATTTAAAATATTAGTTCCTTGTTTTACACCTGAATGAGTAGTGGTATTATGTTGGTATTTTAAACGATAGTAACAGCTCTGAAACCTGCTGGTACAGTTTTCTTGCTATAAATCATTTTGTTAAAAGTTTGATCTCTTAGCTTTATTTAAAATGTAGAAATGTTACCTAATTTGTCATTGTGATGTTTAAGCTGTTTACAAAATAAAATCAAATTGAACAGGACTATATTTTTTTTCTGTGTATGTGGTGATTTTTATAGTGATATATAGTAGCTTTAAAACTGCATTAACCCTGATTATGATAAAAATTTACGATACAAATTTGTTTTTGCCAGAACTGTTAAAATCTTTCCATGTAAGAATTTTAAGACCTGAACGCAGGCAACTAAAGCAAGCAATGAAAAGTACTGAACAGAACTTTGTTAGAACATGAATACAAGTAAATCTTTTTGTCTGATGTTACTATACATCCAGAATGAGACCAGTGATATTCCACATCTCTCAGTTGAGACACACAAAGTATGTGTGCTCATGAATAACGCCACTGCATGTAGAGTAGTTTACATTTTAATTTTCATTTGGAACAAGTAAACATTGCATATCAAGCCTGGAAAAATAACATGATGAACTGAAAAAGGTGACATGCTGAATCCTTCAACTGTAATAAAGGTATCTATCACTTAATTGTTGCTTGTTGTGTTTCACTGAAATGAGTGAATCTACAAATGCTATTGGTTAACATATTTTAATAAAGCTTGTATACAGCAAAACAAGATCAGAAGCTGTGAGTCACAGTGGCACATGTGCAAGTGAGTGGATTTAACCCTTAACAAGCAAATAAAACTATTTAGTGACAAATAGGGCAAATGAAACTGTAGCGGGAATGCACTGACAGTGCTTTCTTCCCTCCACTTTGCACCTTCTTCCACACCATGCTCGGTCACAGCGGGGGAGGTAGTACCCAAATATTTTAGTATAAATAGCAGAAAAAAGTTGGTTCTTGCACCAGTTACCGAAAGGCGACTGGTCCTGCTTGGAAAAGCAGCAAAGGCACCCTGAGTACGAGAGAAGTACCATTTTGCCGCAAGGTGCTATGGTCCTGCTGGAAAGCGGCTCAAGTCACTCAGCCATTCTTTCGAAGTAAAACCCAACCCGAGTATGAGAGAAGTACCATTTTGCCACAAGGTGCTATAGTCCTTCTGGAAAGCGGCTCTTGTTACTCAACCATTCCCTCTAAGCAAAGCCACCCTGAGTATGGGAGAAGTACCATTTTGCCGAAAGATGCTATGGTTCCACTGGAACTCAGCCATCACTCTAAGTAAAACCCACCCCGAGTACGGGAGAAGTACTATTTTGCTGCAAGGTGTTTTGGTCCCACTGGAAAGTGGCTCACATCACTCAACCCCCTCTTTCCCCATCCCAGTGTGTTAGGTGCTATAAGTTTTAGTAGGCTAGATAGGTTAGAATAGAAATAGTAGTCCTATGATGTAAATAATGTAAATAAAATCTATGTCTTTAAACTTATTTACCTGTGTGAGCATATCAGTCCGCACGAATGTTAGTGTGATGTATGTGTCCTCGTCATGTGAATGAGGTGAACGTGTATACTAGAGCGAAAGAAATTGTGTGGTCCATAATTGTGACACAGCAGACCACACATTAAGATTTGTGGAGTTGAACAACGCATCGGAGAAAACACACTTTTGTTTGAAAAAAAAGCGGGGTCTTTTGTGGATTCCAAGGTCAGCTAAGTGCGGGTGTGTACTAGATGGAAAAAATAACACAACGTGAGGTATCACATTACATAGCGCACCCAACGAATAAAAGCTAGAATTTTATCAGAAAATTCTCCTTAGGAACTTCCATCCTCTTCCCTGGAACTCTAATGAGGAATGGATTGATTTGGCGCTAGGGCCCCAGTGTTAGCCCGAGTGAGGAAGCAGATTCGTTTTCTAGTGTCATGGCTGGATAACAACACCCTGCCAGAAACGGAAGAGTTCGAGCAGAAACGAAAGGAAATGCAGAAAGTGTGTTCGCCAATCATGACTAAGCTCCATGGAACTGGCCATTCTGGTCCATCATCTCATCAAGGTCAAATGCCACTCTATCTTCTGGTGGACCTACTGTGAAGGAAGTGGACTGATTGTAAAACTGAGATCCCTCTTATAAAACAGGGCAGCTAATGATGAAAAAAAACTGTTCAAAATATTAGTGCATTGGAACCGCAGTGAAATAATGTTGGTCTTCATTACATTTTACACCTCATGGTATTATGTCCTCATTTTACACAGTTGTTCTCGTTTTCCTATTTTTTTACTCACATTTGGAGGCCAGCTTTCAAGATAAAACTGGCAGTCATCTGTAAAGCATTCACAGGTCTGTACAGGCTGGCATCGCGGGCATCAGTAATGGCCGCACCTCCGCACTCAGTTCCTGGAGGAACCTAAACTCTTGTAGTATGTGTCCTGTGGTTTGTTCTGCATCTCCACATTGGGGATGACACCACATGCAGCTTATGGTAAAGGTGGCGCTTTAGTCTGTTGTTTCCTGTGCTGAGGTGGAAAATTATCACCTGGTCTGATCTGGACAGGTGGTGGTAGCAGACTGGTGGTTAGGGTGGTCTGTGCAGTCTTGATGATAGTCTTCATTTCTGGCTTCAGCTCCTAATTTTACCATTCTGTCAGCTTGCTCATTGCCTTCAATACCACATCAGACGTGGTGTGAGGGTATCCACTGCAGTATTGATTTAAGGTATTTCTGAGTGCTACTGTTAGCTTAGGTAGATAATTATTGTGAGCGACTTGTAGGATAGGCAGAACATCTGTTAGCAACACCACAAGCTTGTTTTGCTGCTGACACTGTTCACTGCACAGATCAGGGCTTAAACTTTAGCTCTGTAGTTGATGCAGTAAGACCCCGTTGGTATAGCTACCGTCTGCTTGTGAGGATACTAGATTATATCCCAGCTCCTCCATTCCAGATGGCATCCATTGCTGACCCATATGTTTAAGCCTTTTTCATGTTTCTTGGGGATATTTTTCTTCTAGCATGGTGAGTGTCACTATTTTCTTGTTTATATCACTTTGTCCTTGACTGTGAAATAGTGGTGCAGATGGTAACGTGACTCTGTCTCTTCCATTTTAAACAGTGATAAAATACATCACTTATTTTTGTATAGGTTTTACCTAAATGTAAAAATACTACCCAGATGAGCTTTTAGGTCATGAATGTCATGAACACATTGCAAGCCTGTCACTGCTGAACTCCGTGGTGCTGGTCAGTTTGGTTGATGAAGGAGGAATTGGTGTTTTACGCCAAGCCAGCAACTAAGGCTATATCATGGAAAGGCAGCCAGCCCTGTAAAGAGATGCCACATACAGAGAATGAACAGCATGCCCAAGACAAGAGCTGAACCCAGGACAGCCAACCTTCACTGCATTGGTGACAGGCGCTAACCGTTGCACCACCGGACCGCCCTTTGGTTGATTGAGCTCTACCATTAAAGATGATAGATTCATAAAGTAAAGCATTAACTCATAATGTTACACTGGGAATGCACAAACCATGACTACAAAAAATTAGGTAAGCAAGTTACTTTCACCAGAACTGTTAAACAAAATCTTTCTGGCGTAGGAATTTTAAGACAGAAGAAATGGGGAAATAAAGCAGATTGAGAAAATTGCAGAACAAAATGTTATTACAATATAAAGTGAAAGCTTATTGTGTCAGTTTTTACTGTGCCTACAGAAAGTCAGCAATAATCTGCCACATCTCTCAGAGAAGACATGCTAGCTGTGAGCACACATGCCAATCACAAAAATACTGGTAAACATTTTTATTTTCATTAGGGACATGTAAACAATGCATATCAAAACTGAGAAAAGTTACAATAAAAACACACGATAAACTGAAGTAGACAACATCTTTTATGCTAAATCTTCCAATTGTCATGAATGTGTCTGCCTATCACTTGTTGCACTATACTGCATTAAATGAAAATGAGCCAATCTACAAATGGTACTGGTTAACATCATTTGAAAAAAAAGCTTGCATACAGTAAGTTCAGAAGCAAGAGTTCACAATGGCACAGGCAAATCAAGTGAGTGGATTTAACCTGAACAAGCAAGTTCTCATGACAAATAAGCCAAATAAAAACAAGCATGGTTCTCAAAACATTTGTCAATTAAAATGTAACATAATAAACAAAAAAAAAAAAAGGCAAATACTCCTTAGTGAAACATTGGTTTAGGTCACAGAAGCATTCTTTGATGACTTATCTGGTTTTAAAATTCGCTGCAAACTAAAATACACTCTCATTTCAGAGCAGAAAGTACATATGCCACTAGTCACACTCAAAATGAGAAGATCCTTACTTTTAAATTTGTTCTTGTCTTGCAATTGATAATATCCACCCCTAAAGCCAGTTTGTTATCCATCACACAATAAACACTTGCAACATTGCATGATATTTTGTTTCTCATGATTATTTGCTGCCCTTTCAATAGAACAACGAAAATAGTACTCTACAAAAGGAAAATAATACAATCAGTGCAGAATACAGTTACATGTTGTTTACAGACCTGTTGGCTTAAAAAGCTCATCACTACAAATCTGCAATGCTAAAAAGATACTGTGGCATGCAAAATACAAAAACAAAAAAACTATATAAGTAGTACAATTCTGTTTTCTGTTACGCTAAGCACTTTCATTCCACCCTATGGCTGTGAAAGAGTACAGGGGTGTGCAGCAAGAGAAAATGGCATTTCTTTCTAGAAAACTCTAGCCAAAACAAATGATGACTGTAGAAGGTCACACCAGCCATTTCTGCAGAATGAGAATCCACGTTTTCTGCAAATATCTCAATATCTGTGGTAAACATCACCATAGCCACCTGTGTTGCTGTAGGAGCTACCACTGCCGCTTTGACTTTGACTGCAATTTCAAAGAGCCATGCAAACACATTATTATCATAGCAGAAACCAGGAAATTTAAATTCTGATTTTACAGATAATTTTAACTCATTAGATGAAAATGACTTAAGGTGTCAGTTTTGTCATTCTGTACTTGCCTATACGGTGCATCATCATACAATTCTTTATTTACAAGCAAACTATCATCAAGACTTTAATGTGTCGTGTGCACAGAGGCTAAAGCCTGGCATTATGAAAGAATTATCATCATCATCATTATTAAAGGTGTAATTCCTACAGTACATGGACAGCACATTTTTACCTATAGGATGTATTCCAGGATCGTCCTCCACTAAAGGTGTCCATGCCATAATTTGAGCCCCCAGCGTTGCCACCACTCCCAAAACTACTATCTCCATATCCACCCAAGCTGCTGTTTCCATAGTTCCCTCCACTTCCGTAGCTGCCTCCTCCACTTCCGTAGCTGCCTCCTCCACTTCCGTAGCTGCCTCCTCCATTTCCATAGGTACCTCCCCCAGTTCCATAGCTGCTTCCACCACCATAGCTGCCTCCTCCACCCATACTTCCACTTGATCCAAATCCACTAGAACTACCAAGATCATTTGCTCCACCATAGCCACTTCCCCAACTAGAACTGCCACCAAACTTTCCTCCATCCTGTTTAGAACCACTGCCCATGCCAAACCCCCCACTAGTGAAACTACTTTTGCTCAAGTCTGACTGCTGGCTCCTGTCAAAGCTTCTGCCCCCACTACTGAAGCTACTCCCACCAAAGTTACTGCTGCTAAAGCCCCCACCTCCCGACAGACTGCTTCGGCTGGTGTCTTTGCCTCTCATTCCGAATCGGTCACCTGAGCTGTCTCTGCGGAATCTCTTGCTTGGATTGCTTGTAACAAGGCTAGAGATTGGACTTCCCCCACTGCTGAATCTGCTCTTAGAACCTCCTCCCCCACCACCACTGCCTCTTCGACTCCCACTGGATTCTGCAGCACGCTTGTTTCTGTTGCCCCCTGACCGCTGACGGTCTCTGCTTGTATTTGTTAAATGGCCACTCCCTTTTCCACCCCCAAAGCCACCACCTCCATGTCTACCTGCACTGCTGCTACCACCACCTCCACCCATGCGGCCTCCATATTCTCTTACCCCTCCCATACTAAATTCACTACCTCCAGAAAAATCTCTGCTTCCACTCCCACCATACCCCCCCACACCTACAGGCTGATCAAACATACGCATGGCTTCTGCACGCTCAATGTAGCTCATCTGATTTTGAATGGTCATCTCTAGCTGATTCTGGAGACGCATCAAGTGAGCAATCTTTCCCTCCATTTGGCCCACCATCGGGACAACAGGAGCAGTACCCAGCAAACCAGGTGCTGCACTCATTAAGTGGCCAACAGGCCTCATTCTCTCAGGGCTATTTATACCTCCCATACCACCTCTTGCCATAGAGGCATGCATAGAGGGGCCCCTCATCTCTCCCTGTCGGCCAGGTCCTCCATGTGCAGTTGCAGAGTTCCACTCTCGTTGCATAGTATCCAAAAAGTCTCTCTTGCGTTTCTTCTTACTCTTGTTTGCTAGTTGCTTACGTTTCCTTTCTTCTTCTTCTTTCTTGTATTTTTCATTTTTCTTCTTGCTTTCACCTTTTTCTGAACTTTCTCCTTCACCTTCTTTTGCTTCACTTTCTTCCACACACTCATCACCTTCCTGATGCTTCTCTGGTATATCCTCCTTTTCTAACTGTGCTAAAGCTGAAATGAGTAGGAGAAAAAATTCCAGATCACTGTAAGCAATGTAATCTAAAACTACACAAATATATATATATATATATAGGCTGAATCTAATTGTGTTAACGGATGACATACCTGGATAAAGTTATCATCATATAATCGATCATAATCACTGGACAAGTTACCTCTGAGATGGAACTTGCTTATTATGAAGTTTCATGCTGCCTGGGTTGTACAGACAAGAAACAAAAGAAAGAAACTGAAACTGGGGATCTGAGATGACAGCAGTGATAAAGTGAAGTGACGGGTTAATACTGAAATAACTTTATATGCATTAGTAGAACAAGTTATCTAAGGGTGACAGTGGAGTAATACATGGTCAAAATTGTAATTTGTTGAAGCTAAACGAGGTTAGCAGAGATATCATGATAACACAGTGAAACTTGACAAGTCTGGCTGGAATGATTAATCAGTCATGAGCTACTAACAAAGTAGTAAGAGGACCATTACAGGACAAATCTGACAGAGCTTTCTCCGTCATCAGCTGCATCTTTGCACAAAACGCACTTACCTTCCAGATCTGAAGAGTCTACATTCATTTTTAATTCCCTTCCATTGACCCTAAGCATGGGGTAGGACTGCATAAAGCCAATAGCATTGAACCTGTGGCAAGTCTCTATGAACGCTTTCCTGCACACAAACCACAGAACTCATCATTTTAACAACTTTTACTTTATTTTTGTCATCTCTAATTATTTCCTTACACGAATATTTTTCCTGTGATGCACTAAACAGAATTAACAGCTTTTATACCCAATTATCCAATCTGTTTGGCTAAACACTGATTTTATTACAATCAGAACTAATGTTGGACTTTAAAATGAATGCCATAATGGAAAACAATTAAATGCTGAGAAGTCCTTTGTACCATATACACAGAGATTAATAAAAGGAAATTGAAAATCTTAAGGCAAGAACAGTATCATTTTTGTACTGTAACAATGTAACCTAAATAATGATATATAACACACAATGATGAATTGTGTAGATTTCTTGTTCCTTCCATACAAGTTAACAGAAACAAATGAACATTATTTAAATGTTTCACAGCACTCATTATACCAAAGCATAGAAACAAACATTTAAGCCTGGCATAAGACAAATTATGGTTAATATAATCAGCACTAACTTTTTCTTAGAGTTAAACTGACAAATGGTTGAATTTTGGGCATCACCCATTGGAGTCAAAAAGCTCACACTGCACAATCTATTTACATCTTCTATGATGCAGTTAAATAGAATCCAATGTGTCAATGCCTCCAAAAGTAATTAAAAAAGTGCAATGCAGTTTTCTGAACCTCGTGACATGAAATTATTAGGACATTTTACTAACGCATGCTGCAAACGAGGGCTTCACCAGCTAAGCAAAACAATTTAATCATTCCCTTTCAGATATTCACATAAAAGTGACCTTGTGAACTTTATATGGGTATCTTAGAAGATGATCATTCTTACTTGATAATTAATGACTGCTTTGATTGCTAAGACTGGAGCCTATAATGAGAAAGTGGGTTGTGTGCACAGTCCCCTTCACACTTCGTGCAGCACAATATTCCACATCATTAAAATCTGTCATGTCCAGATTTAACACAAACACTGATGTGAAATACACTTCCCTTTTTGTGTGTGTGTGAGGGGGGGGGGAGAGAATTTATTTTCCCTACTGTGTAGAGCCTACCAAACAAATAAATAATGCAGATATTTCTTTGATGTTTGTACTATGTACTCATAACTGTTTTCATCCAAGTTCACCACTCGAAATACACATCAGGTTCTGTTTTCATTTAACTCTAATAAACCAAGTCTAAATGGGTGCCATAACATCTATATTTATTCCCACCTTCAAAGCAAAACAAGCAACAAAAAAAAAGAGCTTAAAAAATCTTCACAGCTTGCTGCTGTGATATTTTTATTTGTAATTTTAAAAGATAAAGGAATAAAGGAATAAGGGCAGTGTGCAAGAGATGACAGATCTGTTGAATGTCCAGATCTTGTGCCTTCTCTGTCCCTGAACACCCCAAATCTGTCTACTACTGGCAAAAATGCCTGACTAATCATCAGGCAAGTGAAAGCATACTCACCGACAGTCAGAGTCATCGGTGTTTTTCATCAGAATCCCATTGGCCATTGGAAAAATGACCTTCAACAGCTCTTCAGTAGTGCCCTTGGGCATAGTGCCCACAAACACAGACCTCCTTTTTAGTTCGCCTGAAACAAAGTGACTGACGCTGAAGGTCACTCCCACGGCCTAGTCACACCAGGTGACTTAGCCTTGAGGGATGAGGGTACAGGCAGGCCAGAGAGATAGAAAAAAGATGCATCCTTGCGCTAGTGTGACCACTGCAGTCATGAGCCTCTTGCCAAACAGAGAGGCACCACATGAGCTGCCTGGGTCACTACCCACAAACCATCCCATCTGCCACCCAGCTCCACAAATCCTCCCATTTGCAAATAAAAATACTCAGCCAGCATATTAAATACTGTTGTCAGTGTGGCTTCTCAAGAAGCATGCTGCTGTGAAAACTTGTGATTACTTGTTTTTGGCCAAAAAGACCAAGGCATTTTTCAATTTATTATTTTTTTGTGTGTGGGTGGGTGTCAATAAGGGCTACTTTCATCTACAGGTTGTCTGCCTGGCCTGCCTTTCTGTTAGTCAGTCACTAAGACTTTGTTTCCACCTGGAGGAGGTTGTGGGAAGGCTGGCATTACTGTCTGAATGTGCATTATTGCCAATCATCAGATGTTACTCCTGCTCGTCAGACAAACACATATCAGTACATGATGTCTGCATGTCAAAACCATACCACGGTTCACAGACAAATGCAGGTTAATTCACCAATGCTGTTGTTGGAAGACAATGCAAATTTTAATGCATAGTTTAAGGGGAATCACTGATAAGAGAACAGCACCTGAAGTGTTTGACTCAAAAGAGCCAAAACATGCTTACTCTATGCTGTCTGACAGCTATCCAGGAAAATGTACCAAACTGAGCACTGGGAATACTGTATGTATTTTAACTTTAGCATAAGTTACACAAGCACCAAACTTCTGCAGCATTCCCATTTTTTCATCATAATACCACGAAATCCAAGTCTACTGATGGAGTTTCCACACCAATACTCACTACTATTCCTTGGGCAAAAATAAGTCTTCACTCATCTCTCTCCAAAGAACCAGTGCCTACTGACAAACACATTACAAAATATGTGTCATCTGCGCAGTACCTGCAAATAAAAGCTATAATGAAAAGTCATACCTTTGGTCTTTTTCATGAATCTGATCTTCTGTACTCGCATCAGATCAACAATGAAAAGAGCTGAAACAAGAGTTTGCAAAACTTTATTCACCTATATGCCGTCTCTGCAAGGATAGGGTAATCAATATTTCTAAAAAGTGGGTGGTCTTAGAAAGTGTTGTCAGTAAAGGGTAATCACTGTTTCAAAAACCAGATTGATATAGTAAAGTATAAAAGTCTACAAAGGTATAAATAACATTTTTTAAATGAAGCTCCTATAGTAAATGAAGGAACATTTACATTTACTAATAACCCTGAAAATTACACATTTCTTTGAACAGTATCTACAAGGCTCACTTTATTAGCATAAAAAAAGTAAAGGTCGCCCCTCACTTGTTCAGGCTGTTGGGGGATACTAATGTTTCATGCACAAGGTATTTGAAAAAAACACAAACTATCCAAACATACACTACAACATATTCTCACCTTGTTCACGTATGTCAGGCCATACTTTAGGGTGATTAGGTGTGCCACGCATGTTTTTTGTCGCCAATGTTGGATCTGCTTCTAGCTTTTCATCTATGCCCTTTTTGTTCTTTGCCTTAGATTCTTCTGCTGGCTTTGTCTTATCTTCCTCAAGTGTCTTATCTTCATCCTCTGCCTTTGTCTCTTCTGCTTTCTCTTTCTCGTCATTCTCTTCATCATCTGCAGCTACCTGGGACTGCTCTCCTGGCCCAGATGAGTCTGTATTCCCTGCTGAAAATGAAGGCTTTGCAAGTCTTCTCTGGGCACGTTTGGTAAGCTCTATGGTAATAAAGCGGCTGGTGAAAGGCGTGCGTAACACACGCACCATCATCATCATGGCATCTCCAGTATTCTGCATGCACAGCTCCATCTGCCTGAAAAAGGGAGAAGAAATTTAAGCTTCAACATTTTATAATGACTTGTTTCCAAACTGTGAGGCGTATTTGAAGTGTTACAATTTGTTTCACTTTGTTCAAAAACATCTCATAAAATGCACACGCAACCCTACCCCCCTCAATCACCACACGCATACACTGTGCATAAAAGCCACAAGAATCAACATAAATGCATACCCTTTGTCAGGATCTCTTCGGCTGAAGTTAACAATTGAATCTTGTACCTTTGGCATCACTGAAAGACCACTGTACATTGCATCATCTGGACTGATTGGGAATATACGAATAGACCACTTCCATTTTCCTGAAAATATACCATATTTGTGTAGTTTATATTGGTGTATAATAATAATAAATGAAGATTTTTATAGCGCATATTCACACTCATAGAGAGCATGCTCTTAGCACTTAAAACAAGGAAGAGACATGGACTAATTGGATAGAACACGAGGGCGTAAGAATAAACGACAATAATGACACCAAACAGAAAACAAATATGGAAAACACAAAAAGACACCAAGTAACAAAACACAGACAATATAGCGATTCTGCAGAGAAAGATAGGTAGACAAGTAGCAAGAGCAGAAGGGGGAGGGTAAGAAGGACGAGCATTGTGTGGACTGTGTAATGCTCAAGGAAGAGGTGCGTTTTCAGCGTAGATTTGAAGGATTCAGTTGTAGGAAGGTGGCGGATATGGAAAGAGAGAGAGTTCCATTGTTTTGCTGCACAGTAACCAAAAGTCCTGTGACCATATGTTGTTGTTCTGGTGAGAGGAACAGTATTGTATACCATATTGCAATACTCAACACTCTCTGTGTACACATGCATGTGTGAGAGAAAACTGTATTATATATATATATATGTGTGTAATCCATTTTCTTTTTAGATTATCTTTGTTTTAGAAGGAAAATCGATTTTTTTCCAGAATCACCTTGTTCCAGCCATGATAATGCCTTGTGGAATTTTTCCTAATTATTTTATACCTGAATCACAATGTACCCATGTGGTTTAAAAAAAAATTACCAGCTACACAAGATTTAGTGACCTGTGATCTTTAAACTGCTAAGTGAGTATCAGTACATTTTGCCAGCAGGCTTAGTCGCTTGGCAGTGCCCATCTCTTCTCCAAGCCCCACCCCAGACAGCTGTCTATTGACTCACCAAGGTTATCAAGAGGCCACCCTGGGTGCAAACACCAGGGCCCTGTACTCTAAAAGGGTGGCCTACCAGCATGGCAGCTTTCATCCAGTGAACAAGAGCCCTTGCTGGTGTCACGAGTGTGCAGGCATTTGGTATACAGTGAGAGGAGTCTGAACACTAGAGGGGATCAAGTTCATTTGTTAGGACAGCATATGTTTTGAATTTATCAACATAGTCAATTTTGGAAGACTTGCGGATCGAGAACTTGCTGTGATGCAGCTCAGTGAAATGTCAGCTGTTACAAAACAGCAAGGTAAGTTACCTTAATTTTTTTCTCGTCACTTAGTCGGTTTCTTTGTAGGTTTCGTCTGCTATTTTTTCTAGGATTGCATTCGTTAAGTAATATTTTACCATAGCATGCTAATATAAAATGCACAGACTAATTATAAATTAATTTAAATGAAATGATATGACTCGTTGACCCCTACACTCGCACACTCGAAGCTATCTTGAGCATAAGCACATTTGGTGACATCAGTCCCTTCATCAGGGAAGGTTTCGCCAGGCTTTTCTGCAGGGGTGTGCCCCATTAGACCTTATCTCCTGACCAAGAGTATAGTTCTGGCTGCTATTTACTACATGGGAAGTTTTTGCCTAGATATCGTGTCAGGCACCTGTTTTTTTTCTGCCAGGGTACGCCTCTTGGCAGTACCCAATGCAGTGGGATCTTTATTCCCTTGGTAAGGGCACAGTCTTGTTATGGGGCAATTGCAGGAGTTGGGATATGACCATCAGGAAGTGAACAGATCTTGTGGTCAGGTTGTAAGGGGGGAATCACAGACATGTCATTGCTAAACGCCACTTGTCCCTCTAAGAAGTTAGTGCCAACACGTGAAAGATTGGCAAACTATTTAGCAGACTAGAGTCTCGTTTGTTATTGGAATTTTTGAATGGGCAAGCACCTAATGAATCAAGAAAGAGCTATAAATCTGTCCAGAGCGAGGTTTCCTGTATTATGTCAAATTAAGCTGCAGGACCTTTAATGTTCAGGTCAATCTCAACATCAAATCTGTATGTGTCATAACCAATGTGCAAGAGTGTGTAAACCGTGCTATCATTTTTATTTATACTCATTTTAAGTTTGCTCTGCTATACTGTACATTATAAAATAATGTTAATGAAAAATGTTTCTTGTACATACGCCTCATTTCTTCTTCATTTATAGCTGGGATGTCTTTCAGTTCAACGTGGGGCTCCTCTGGGCGAAAACTCTCTTTTTTTTCCCTGGGTCTCTTTCTTCCTTTTGTCTCTTTGACTTCCTCAACACTTTCCTTCTTGATTTCTTTGCCAGACCCAGTTGTTTCTTTGTCTACTATTTCCTTTTCTTCTACACCAGATTCTTCCTGTACAGCTGTATCGTTGGATTTATTCTCCTTTGCATCATTTTCTTCTGGTAGCGATGCCTCTTGCTGCGTGTCCTCCTCTGTGGGCTGTTCTTCCTCATCTAGCTTCTGCTGCACCTCTGCATCAACGTTCTCCGTAGCCTCAGGACCATGTGTGTCATCAATATTTTTCTCATTCTCTACTTCTGACTGTTCAACATTCTTGTCTTGTTCTACACCCTCTTCTTTATTTCCCTTTAATGGGGAGACAGTTGCTCCTCCTGATCTCCGTGTTCTTCTGGTGGCCATTACTGCTCACAAACATAAATGATATTCTTCACAAGCACAATAGGTGCAGTTGGTTTATATGACCAAAAAAGGTAAAAGTTGTAAATTGATCAGTATGAAAATCCTTATCTTTCAAAATCTGCTTAACCTATAATACAAATAATAATAACGAACATCAAGCAGACAGCAGGAAGTCAACTAAGAAAATCAACACTTGATTTACTGTTACCATGACCACTGATAAGTTTATATGTGTATATACTGTCTAGAAATCGCCATATTTAAGAACTTTGGAGCAGACTAGTTAACAAAAAAGAACAAATAAACAAAAAATTGGGGTTTTTGAATTGTAAACTTTAATATTAACAATGCTACATTTTATACTAGATTGCACTGCTACGAGTTTTGCAAAGAATGTAAGAAGAAACGATGTTTTTAAATGATATAACAAAAACGTAGCACTATATTTAGTAGAATTATAAATTGATGCTGTTTATCAAATACTGTGACCCTGTCCTGACATGAGCGTGCTTAACTTGTGTATGTTATTTACTTCGTGTGTGTTTGTGTGAGTGTATTGTGTAGAAGTGCGCGAGTCTGTTATATGCGAATATGGTACATGGTTGTTGACGATTTAGTCTGCGTATGATTTATGTAAAGCGCTCTAAGCAAATTTTTGGAAAGGCGCTACACAAATCCTCATTATTATTAGTTACGATCTCGAGGTACAACAGCCTACATTAAGGTCAATTTCCCGAAATCGACTCTTTCGATTTAAAAACAGGAAGCGTTCGTCACTAGTAACATCATAAATGACTTACTAGAGACTGTTATACAAAAATTAAGTATGATTTAAAACTTAAGCGACAGAAATAAAACATTTGAAATGCAGAACCCTAAAATCAAACGTTTATATATATATATCAACGGCGCTGGTGTGCTGTAGCTTCGCTGAAAATTAAAGTCGTGCCACTTTATATTTACTGGAGCAAGTTCAGACGGCAGTGGAGATAGATCGAGCCGGTCCACTTATTAAAACTAAGCTAAGAAATGAAAGGAATAATTTGGCAATCTGTACAAAACACAATATAAACAAACTTATATGATAAAACAGTGTTAGATTATGATTTCGTTAACCGAATTCTCAAGATAAATGCACAAAATTAACATACGACTTCGCCAATTTCTGCACAACGAAGATGACTCCACGCTTAACACTTTCAAGAATTGTAACTTGCGCTGCTTCCGGTGGGTCACGGATAACTCCATAGAGTCGTCTGGAAGTCTGTAAACAGCTCTGCGCTCCCAGTGGCTAGGATATCAACGCGGGTTTCTGATCAGGTGTGCAAGTCGAAAAAGGACTTAGCCAATAATCTGAAAACTTACGCGACTAACCAAACGGTTATTTCTGTAGTTATTCAAAAATAATTTTCTTTTTTGGTGAAGCAGGACACGGCAATGGCGTCAAGAGTACACGCTTTTCTAAATTTTGACAGTGGATGTGCTGGGGAAAGCGAGTTGATTGCAGTCGGGCAAAGTAATGCAAACGGCAGCTTTTTAATTCACCATATTATTTCTTCTGCGATTAAGGAGAAGAAATGTGTATGTTTACTGAGTCTAGTTCAGAAATTTCATCATTACAATTCAATCTCAAAAAAGTTGGGAGCAAATTTGCAGATGGCACAGAATACACAGCAGTTTGTTTTTCTTGATGGCCTCATGTTACTTCATGCGTTTTTCGTGGAAGAGTGCTCCAGTACTTGCCATAAAAATATAGGTGTCTTCAGGACGCTGAAAGAAGAAGTTCTGAGTACTTTGTCGAGATTTATGGAGACGTCCAGATCAGCACCACTTCTGATCATAGACGATGTTTCAGTACTCGTAAGCCTAGGGTTTGGATTGGACAGTGTCGGGGTTTTTGTCAACAGCTTGATTACGGAAGTCATAGATCGTGTCATAAAAATAGCAGGACCTCAAGAAACCGGAGGAAGCAAGATACCATCAATAGTATTACTTTCTTCCTATTCAGAATCAGACAGGGAATCTTTTTACTTATGGAAACTGCTATCACATATTTCTTCCATAAGTGTGAATGTGACAGGTCTGGAAACAGGATACTGCAAGGATGTACATGGACAGGTAAACAAGATATATTAGGCACAAAGCAATAATAATGTGTATTAAAGAATTTGGTTTGTTGTGGTGAGTACTGTATAAACATTGTATTGCTTGCATCAGTACTGCAGTTGTTTCCAGGAAATAAAAGTATGCTGGGTATAGAAAAATAAGCAAAGTACTTCACAAGAAGAGTACCAATAATTGACTCGTACACAATGCGTAGCATATATTTTTCTTATAATGGTTTTAGAAAATTGAGACAAGCTGAAACAAAATATCTATTTACTAGATAATGATAGGATTCGAAGTAAATGTGGCATAAAACAAAAATTAACTCGAAGTAAAATGTAGCAGGTTCCATAACTGAGATTAATTACACTAATTTTAGCTGGCTAAAGGCTTCTGATTACTGTTAAATGAGACTGATTTTGTGCTATAATAGTTTAGGTATAACTTTGATATTGGAAATCCAAAATTAAAAAAAAATTATATGCCTTCAGAACGGGAATTAAACTTACGTCAGCTGCAAAGCAAAATTAAAAATAATTTTACATGGATTTAATGGGCATTTTATACCTGCTAGTATAAATTTTTAAGGTTCAGCTTATTCCAATTGTGGGAAAAAATGAAGAAGTATACAAGTGTTCATAGAATTTGTTTTCAATATATATGCCATATGCAGTTCATCTGCTTATGCAGCACTTTATAACTTTGTTATCTATACACCACTTTATGGTTCCTGTTTATGGCTGGCAGAAACTGAAATTCTGCAAATTGTCTTTTTTGCTGTAGGTAACTGCTGTATGGCATGACAGGTATGAGCATCCAAGACCTCACCAGAGAAAAGTACTCCAGTTTAAATTATCTGAGACCAGTGTGGAATTCTTTGCTTCGGGAATGTCACCTGCTGTTCTTTGATGTTGAAAGACAGATGTTCATTAACTGGGCAGAATGTAGCTGGTGGTTCTTGTAAACTGAGGATAAATATGATAGTGAAAAGTAGTTTACCAAGGTGGGAAATGTGTATAAAACACAAGACTAAGCATAGAACTAATGAAATTGTTACTTACCAAGAATGCTATAGAGTTTAACACCTGGATAATGATTGCCAGATAACTGTTCACCATTTTGTATAATAAAATTTGTCAACTTTGTGATTGCTAATATAATTGCTGTTTGCAGATTTTTGTGCAAGCTGTGTTAAATCATGGGCAGATGTTTTGTGTCTAGATGTTAGAAATTATATGAATTATTGATGCCAATTTTGACAAAGTAGTTGAAGCATGGGCACTTTATGACTGCTGAAGAAATTGGCAAACAAGCATGAGCTTGTGTGATCAAGGACAAAAGATCTCATAACCATGTGCAGAAATACTGACAATTGCACACACAGAGGCTGATATGATCTAGTGAACACAGATTCTTAACGATAGGTGTACATTAAATATGCATGTTTTTTTTCCTTTAAATCAGGCCATCATTAAAAATAGATTGGGATCCACACTTGTAACAGGTTTATTCTTCCACAATATCAAAGGCAATTAGTTAACAAGAATCCGAAGTATTCATTAAAAGGGTACACAGTATCATGCTACAATTTAATGCAGGAAAGAGAAACTTTTCATAGGTAAAAGTCAAGAACACAGAATTTCAGTTGCAAAAGCAAGATCATAGCAAAAATTTGTCAATGTAGATTCATTTTGCTCTTAGTAGAAAGCCAGACCTTAGCTGTTCTGCAGGATTTATTGATATAAATTGTGAAATAGAATGAAAAGCTCATGTCAGATTTTCCCAGTTGTGCCCTTGATTAAGTTTGCTGTCAGCGTCACAATAGATCCCTCTCACCAGCTACATCACCATTTTTAAATACTACCCTCTAGCAGTAAAGCAAAACAAGAAGATTGCTTTTGCCAAGTCCTTACCAGCTGTGATAGCACTAACAGGGCTTCTGCTAAGGCTAAATTCTTTGGGGTCCCAGGAACCCTTCTTAAGATTTCTAAGGGGTCCCTATACAATGTGAAAAAAATCACAGGTACTAGATGGAACAAGGCATGATTATGTGGATTCACGATATTCATTATCTTGCTGTTTTTCTTCACCCTCACTTTCTTTCCGTTTTTGAGACGATGATTTTAACCACGCTGTCAACGACATCTTGCACATAGGTTAATGGAGCTCTTTCCGGTAAGTAGGGGGGAAGGGGAAAAAACTCAGTGCAAGGGAAGTAACTCTCACCTTGTAGCAGACGACAACAATAGATTGGGCTACGGTGTCAGACACTACACTTACCCAATTTTGTATCTGTTTTTCGTCCAAATTTGAAGGGATTCCTTGGGACCCCATTGACGAAAATTTAAGGGGTCCTTAACTTTTAATGCGTACTGTACGCAATTTTTTGCGTTAGCAGAAGCCCTGACTAATATATGTACCTACTTTGTGCATGTGCCTCTTATGATAGTCACATGCGGATGTGTGTGTGTGTTTGAGAAGTGTAAATGTATGGTTGTGTAAAGTAAAACCATATTTTGTTTCGTTTATTACTTATGGAGGTTCCCTTAATATTTCTGTTGTAGACAACAAAGACATATTTTTACTCTTGGAAAAGCTATACTAACTTGGTGAACTAGTGTGACATACATCTTACTCAGTTGGAATTTAATGCCATGTCAGCAACTAAAGCTATCTTATGGCGCATTGGACTCAAAAACAGTTGCCAGTTTGCATTAGCTTCTGCACACGACTCAACTTCCATGGTCCCCTTCACTCTGTCATTAACTGTCTGAATTCGTTGATCCCATTGGCAACACCAACATTCATCTTGTCCACCTTTAACAAAAAAATGCATTTTGGGATGTTATTAGACTTCTGACTTGAGATTCTCCGATTCTATATTACTTTGCATTGCAAACTATTCTCATTACAGAACTTTTCTGAAAGTTGTAAAGATCAACATCATTCATTATAAACATGCCATTTCATACTTGGCAACACAATCTTTTTTTGCACACAGTACTCAACTGAACTACCAAGAACAAGACAAAACATTCAGTTTTTCATGTGCAGGCATTTTCATGTGCTTACATACTCATGTCCTCCTCCCTGATCTTGTCTTCTTCTATGAAGAGCTAAAGCATGATTTAGAAGAACTGAGGCATGTCATGGAAGTTTAATGTCACTTTAAAGTAGCTGAAAATTATGTTGTTAGAGGTAGAACAAGTTTACTATTGTGGTTAAGCTTGTACCTGTTGAATGATCTCAAGATATAATCCTTCGGCGTTTTTAGTACTCTTATCCAGCTTCGTTTTAAGGTGCTGTACTTCTTCTTGAATTCGTTCCTTTTCCTGAGTCACCCTCATCTTCTCTGTTTCACAGGAACTTGCTTGTAGCTTTTCCTTTAAGCTGGTTAGGGGACAAAAAACAAATAGCATATCTTTAAAAAAACAATTTATGCATAAAAATTATCCATTTAATGATACAATATAAATGAAAATGTCTAATAGGTTTAGTGACGTTTGTGGTGAATTAACAAAGAAACAATTACAACTCCACTCACTGTGACAGCTGTGCTATCTGTTCCTGTAGATTAGCCTTCTTGTTGTGGTACTTTAAGTCCTGCTTAGAGCGCTGATCCTGACGAGATGTGAGCACCTGTTTGAGATTCTCTTGCTTTGACATAAGACTCTGTTGTTTTGTGTGCATGTCTTGACGACTGTACTGCAAGCATTCTATCTCCTTTTCTACTTCTCTGTTATCATGACATAACATAATTATTATGAAAGGGAAAAAAATTAAGTAGCTTTTCACATAAAAACATGTTTGCATACACAGACATCTTTTGAAGTCTTTAGAAATGTTGCAACAATCCTTAAATTAGAGACATAAATTATAAGAATGGTAGTTATAGTGTATAACATTTCCAATGATAAAGCATTAAAGAAGACAAAGGAAAGATATCTAATGAAATTTTAAATTAAAAATACTTTACAGCAAAAATTAAAAAAAACTTTACAGCAAAGAATTTAACAATTAACCTACAATAGCTTGTCGTTTGTAATATCTCGCAGCAGTCGAACAGCCTTTTCTGCATTCTGCTGCTTATCAGCTGTATCTTTCTCTCTTCGTTGAAAGTCTGACAGCTGGGTCTGTTTATTAGCAACCTCACATTTAAGTTCAAGGATTCGATTTTTGGCTTGCTCTTGTTCAACCTTGACTCGTTCAGGTGACTGAACAATGCGCTGTGACAACTTGTCACCTTCTGCCTGAGCTGCAAGGATGTTCACCCTTAACTGATCCTACAGACAAACATTATCAATACAGATGTTCTTATAAGATGGTAAAATTGTGCTGACAACAGACAAAAGTCTTAGTAGCATATGTCAGAAAATACATCTTTCATAGTATTTTAAGTAGCTAGGCCACCAAATCAGTTAATAGTCTACTTGTTCTACTCTTACTTTAAAAAAATGATGGAGAGGATCATGCAAAAGAATTAAAAGCTTTTGGGATAGATTTTAAACCACAGAGAGTACAGATTACCTCCACTGTATAGAATTTAATGACTTACATTAGCAGCATTGCGTTCTGATAACTCTTCCTTTGCCTCGGCCAGAGCCTTTTGTTTTACTTCACGCTGCTTGTGCAAGTCCTGGAGGCTCTTCCTGATTACATCATTTTCTTTTTCGAGCTGCAGTACACATCACACGACACAGTATGTAATGTACTGCAGAGGTAATTCTAGGATTTCAAAAAGAGAGGCCCTCTCAATTGAAAAAAAGGGGCCCTTCAAATGAAACAAAGGGTCCCTCGAAACAAACACATTTTCACTGCTTTTTCTAATAAATATTTGGTATACAACAAAATACTTTATTAATCACAAGAAATTTAAGATTAATCGCATAGATATCTTTTTCTTCTATATCGATAAATTATCTTTCATCATCATTAGTTTATCATAGCATCCTAAATTTGCAAACCAATTAGTCTTTGTGTCCATCTCATTGGGCTATGAGCTAATGTTTAGGCACTTTTCATGTCTCATTAGTGCAGGGGTTTAAATGTTTCTCCTCAAGGCAACTTCTACGAGAAGACTTTATTAGGTTTTGATGGCCGAAGCCCCCTCTCACAGCCTGCATTGTGGTATAGCATAAGGAGCACAGCTTTCCAAGAACCAGCAAATTGGGAAATGAATCCCTGTAAAAAACAAATAACAGTTAAACAGCTTGTGGAGTCACTCCGATATGCATTCTGCGTTAGTTTCTTTGACCACAATCCATTCCTCTAAACATGCTGCTTTGTCAAGCAAGATTTTACTGAATTTGCTGCCCACGTGCTGGTTTTCCAAAGAAATCTGTTAAGATATTTAATTCTTTGTCTCCATAGGGTGTTCTGTCTTCTGCAGACAGGAAAAAGATGGGGCGCATGGAAAGAACTCAAAAATGCAGAGGCAACATCACTTGCATCTTTTGGGAACCTGTCATTAATGTTCTTTCACAGATTGTCGCAGAAGCAACCCTGATAGTTTTTATGTCCTGTTATGTTGTATCAAGTTCGCAACACGTTATTTTTAAGTGTTATGTAATACCGCCGGCATAAGTTCCGAAAAGGTCTTGAGGACAGAAATAAATTAGAATTGAAAATAGTTTGAAAATTGAAATATTTCTGAAGAATTTCAGCCTCCAAAGAGTGCCTGTAGTAGGAAGTCTGAATCTCTCTGCAGCGTCCTCGTTCGGTACTTAACACATCCGGGGTTGTAAACGCGTTATTCTGATTGTTTTAGGCAACTTTACATCTTGAGATGATCATGCCTTCCTCCTCGTTCATTAGCCAAGGCCATTTCTTCAGCCATTCACACTGACAGGTTCTCTAGATGCGTGGTTTTTTACGTGCGGTCTTTGTCTCAATTTGACTATTTCGTTGTCTACATTTTCAGTTCCAACAATCTGTGCGGCACACTCTGACGAGTTTCTGTTTCTTTCTGTCCTTGTCGATTTCTACTTTCCGGGACATCTTCTGTTCTTGTCCAGAACGAAAAGTCAAACAGAGTTGACAGTCGCGTTCACTTCGCTTTCAACTCGCTTGCTTCCAATACCCTTTGATCTCTCCCACCCCAAATGTTTTCACTGTGGGCGCGTCAACAATTTACTTCCTGGCACGAAATTTGGAGCAGGTTGCAGATGGATAACAAGTGGTCAGTTTGAAAACTGTCCAGTCATTAGCATCGATTCTAGTAGGTCGGTTTCAAACCAGTGCGAAGAATGACAACAATTATTTTTGAAGTGCTGCGCATCGCGTGTTCAAAAGTGCGCCAGCCACTGTATATTTAAAAGTCAGCGTGACCATGCACCCTTCAGCGAAATTTTGCGGGAATCCCGCAAGGCCGCAGCCTAGAATTACCTCTATACTGTGCACATGAATTTCCTCTTTTTGCTTTATCTACACATACTATAAAACTCCCCGTTTATGTGATTTTTTGCAATCAATATCACATCAAGATGTGGTAACAAAATAGCTCTTTTAAAAAAAAGGATAGTTGCCATTTTCCCAGAATGTGAATCCAATGCTCTCAGTTGGTTATCCCTCACACAATACAATGTCAAGTCCCTATTATTTACTGGTATCAAAGTCTTAAACAATGGGATTTTTACATTGTAGTAATTTCTTTTCACAACTTCTCACAATGTAGCACCAAGACACAAACAGATGTTAATTATCCCATCCAGCCCTATATTTAAATACTTTTTGCTAGTTTCTCAAAAATCTATGACCATATACACTCCATGTTGTGATTGCTTAGTCATGGTATTTATGATCTGGAATAAAAACGTCAGATACAAACATTTCAAACATTACCTGTTTCATTTTCATCATCTGAACACCATGAGCCTCTTTTTTTGCTGCAAGCGTTTTTTTTAATTCTGCATTTTTCTTCAGTATGTGGTCATAAACATCTCGCCGTCTTTCCTTCAAGAATAAAGTACAAGTTCACAAATCTGTTACATTTATTTGTGAATGCAAAGATTCAGGATTCAGTAAAATAAATGTTCAAAGGAATGATGGCAAAGTAACGAAACAACAAAAACTATCATAAATTATATGCTGAGAGTGTAACTTGTTATATGCCTCTCACTGGGATCACAGGAAAGTCTGGGTGATGGAAAGGAGGTAGAAACAGCAAATTAAAAAAGCACTAGATAAACCTTCAGTTAAAAGTGATACCATGGTGTAAAATAGTACGAAGCAATAAATTTAATAATTATCTGAGAAATAAAATATCTATCGGGGATCATTATTTTGTGAAGGGAGCTGTTAGTTCTAGGCTGTTAAATCAGTGGTCATGAGGGTATCTGCATCTAAAATGAACTATACTCAAGAACAAGAATTAAAGTCTGGTTTATTTTATACCTTCAATGTTTCCATCAGTTAAAATTTTTTTTTTTAATCTTTACTGTAATCATTTATGTTTACCATGGTGACATCCATCTGCTGACACTGGTGTTTCTTCTATGGTTAAATCTTATATTGTTCATAGTACATGGGGAAAATGCACTCTACAAATTTTATCTTTGTCATTACAATCAATGTACCAATTTAGAAAACTAGTTTACTCCACATTTTAATTACTTAGGGAATAATTGTTTATTTACAATAAGTCTTAACCAGATTTAACTGACAAGATCAAAGATAAAATCATTTGTCTGAAAATTTCTAACAATTAATAATGAGATGTCTGTGCTTCTTTACACACATCAAAATGCTAAATAAGACTACTTATGATCATGTTTACCCCGTATGTGATAAATGTCACATACCAGCTCTTCTTTCTTTCTGTCAAACACTTCAGTACGCACACTGCGAAAGCGAATGAAGTTTATTGCTCCACTCACTATTCTCACCAGTCTCTTAGGCTCTGTTTCAGTGCATGGAAGCAAATGTCACATTAATTACAGGTTTACAACTAACTGTTAACAACAACTTAATTAATATCTGAAGGGCTGACTACTTAGCTGATGCTAAATACCACCTTAAAATAAGATATTTTAATATTTGAATAATAAATAATATTAAATATATTCTAAAGATAGACCCTAAATGTAAGAAGTCAGTTAGCAAGCAGTTTATGTCTTTTTATTAAGGATGCGTAAGATGCTTTTGCTGCCATCAACAAATCATACAATGAACAAGTGTAGCCCTAATTTAAGTGCTAGTTCATAAGAAAAGATATTGATAAACAAGTTTTACTTCTTCACAGGAAGGCACAATCACAATGGTTATTTATTAATAAGCATGGTAGCAAACTCACTTGGATCTATCAGATCTCGGACAGTGAAGTCTGTGACTCCAGCTGCACAGAGGACCCTTTGTCTAAGGATCAAATAAAAATCAATCTTTTTGTTGTGTCAAACAACAAACACATGTCACACACACATGGATGTAAATAACTGCAGGTACTTTAAAGCATAGAGTGGGAGCAGAGAGGTGTCCCTCCTGCTGAGTTTATTTCTGACAAGCAAATAGCAGTTTGTTTATCCCAATGCAAATGGCTGAAGACGGTTGTACCTATAATCTAGTTTAACAGCTGATAACAAGTTGATTCTCAGAGATGTTTAGAGAGTGGTTCTCATTGTGTGGTGTGTTCGAATGAGAAAGTACTTCCACCAAATGTTGACTCTATACCGATGGGAAAGGGGCTTTGAAAAGCCATGTGGCAGGGAAAGAAGGAAGAATTTAACAGTCACTTTTTAAATATGGAAATAAAATTCAAGAATAATTAACAAAACAATTAAGTTACATTGGAAAGTAGAAAGATGGTGTTAATGATGACAACGTATAAGACTCAGGCACTTAAGTCATCTTCAATGGCTTGAGAGTCTTTGAATATACAGTGCCAATCTCGCAATTAATTCTTGCACAATTTTTGTGCACTTTCTGGTACCTCTCTTATATACTGTATCTGAAGAAAAATCTAGAAAGCAGTTACCATTCACGCATGCTCTCTCTTGTACTCGACATTTTGGGCTGCGAGACTTAAGTCAGTCACATGCACTCACTTAACTACTAGAAAGATCTAGAATTAATTGGAGTTAGATGTGGGGCTAGTCTAAAGCAGTGTAGCAGATTCAAGCTGCATTTAGTGTGGGAGTCTGACAAACATTATGGTGTTGCTGGCCAGAAACAAATTTAATTTGTAACAATATGTAAAGAAATTCATATATAGTGACCACTTACAAAGCTAGTGTGAAAGTCATCAGTGCCATAGATTCTTCATGAAGCTCACCATGTTCTATGCAGTGTGACAAGGTATGCAACTGTGACTTGAAAAAAAAAGTTTACATTTTGCACTACTAATAATATTTCCTATGAATAAAATACTGCATACATTTAATTTTTCTCCCATATTATAATAAGCACACGTAGGAACTAATTAATAAATTTGTTTCTCAAAACTATTTACACAAATATTTCCAAAGCATTCTTGAATAGATGATATACCTTTAGACCTTAAAACCACACAACACTGTCTCTGACAAAATTTCATTTTAATGCAGACTTTAACAGGTAGGCCTACCTATAAGGAGGGGCAGGTGCGTGAAACTGATGCAGAGAAGACAAACTTACCTGAGTTACAGTATCTGCATGCCTTCCTGTCATGTGTTCAAAGATGATTCCAAAAAAGCCATGCCATCTTCGAGGCTGAGAGTGAGAACAAGATTCTGGGCCATGACATTTGTTTCACAAAAGTTGTCTAAGTTGCTAAGTCTTGATGGTAATGTTAACAGAAAATTAACGAGACATCATCATAAAGCCACATTAACATTTATCCATCCAACTATAATTATTGCATTTTGCAAAGTAGTTGGTGTGGGGAAACAAAGGCTTCAAAAATAATAACATACCAATGATTATAAGATTTACTAACCAGTAGATCAACCTTTTCTCTTCTTGCCAAAAGCACGCACAATTTATCATGAACATCAAGAAAACTACAAAATTATTTTAACTTTTCTTTTTACCTCCGGCTTTTTAAAATCTTCTTCTGATAGTGGAATGTTTGAAATTTCTTTGAAGAAGGTAACACAGTCCTCGGGAGTGAGGATTGGGAAGAAATATGATGACATCTATATTAAAACAAAAAAAAGGCATACCAGAAAAAGGTACAGACATCTGTGACTAATTTTCTAACAGTTGTACTTAGAAATGACCTGCGAACTTTAATTTAGGAGAATCCATCACAGTTTGTTAATGATGCTATGACGTACACTCTGAAAACAAAAAGAACCCCAATACCCTAACTTGAATCCTAACCCTAATTCTAGCTTTTTTCCCCGGTTTGTCAAAAATGAGTCATGACGTCCTGGGCCATCCTAAATTTGTGCCAGGACTTGCAAGTCTAAGTTTTCTTCCCGAACTTTTAAGCTGTTTATCTGACAAAACTTCTCAGTGAAGTTTTCAACACGTTACATTCTTTTTTTTACAATGACCGAAATCGACAGTGGAAATGATGGCGTAGGTGCATAAAACATGAGATACGTCAATCCCGACTAAAATGGAATTTATTAAAGATAAACATTTATTTCACGTTTATCTTTTTTCCTCATCTCAGCAAAACGTATGCATTATTTATCCAAACATAAGAGGAAAGAACACGAAGAGACGTACGCTCACAATTTGCTATTTCGAAACTGCCGCCTTCCAATGTTACAATCCCTGATGTCTCACCCCGACCCAACGTCTCCTTATGGTCTGCGCATGCGTAAAGAGTTGTGCGCGCGCGCGTGTGTGTGTGATGATATCCATTTGTAATGCGCAGGTATCTATTCAGAAGAATGCTCATTGCGCAGCGAAAACAAAATAAATAAAAAAATAAGAAGAAAAAATAAAGTAAATAAATAGATAAAACACCAGGAAAGTAAAAAAAAAAAAAAAGACAGAAGTGTTGCAAACACCAGGAAAGTAAAAAAAAATAATAAAGACAGAAGTGTTGCTTGGTTGTTTAAGTTTAAGTCCATCTTAAATAAACAGATGGGTCTTCAGTCTTTTTTGAAACGTGGTTGGTGAGGTGATGGTGGAGAGTGACGATGGCAGAGCATTCCACAGTTTAGGTGCCGCGTTTTTGAAGGCCCTGGCTCCAGTGCGCTTCTTGTTTGTGTCTTCCACTGCAGGGAGACAGAAGCATGACTGGGAGCCAGAGCGCAGACCACGTGACGGCTGTGAGTTTTGCTTTTTCGTGTTATTTTAATTTAGATTTGTCCATTGCTTCTATTTTTTAATTTTATATATATATATACTTTTATTGACATTACTTCTTTAGTTATTTTTTAGGAGACGAACATACACCCGCTGCTATCGAACCACGGACAAGTCCGTGATCGAACGAAGAGCGAGCGAAAATGTTTCATTACTCAACAGTCGATCAGACAGTCGTTCACACTAAAATTAGGCATTTAGTTATTCTTTAGCAGACAATCAATCACCCGCTCGCGCAGTGCTATCAAACGAAGAGTGAGCCAATATGTTTTATTACTCTCAAACAGTCGATCAGATGCTCGTAAGCACAATACAACGAGCTGTAGACGACAATTCACAAGTTGCAGACGACGATTCACCGGAAGTGTTCAAGGGATGTTACTGACGAAGGTCTGTGTTTCTATGTTTGCATCGCGCCACACTAGACATTGTTGAGCGAGTTGGTTTATAAAACTTTTACAGTTTTGCTGCCTGTGAATAGAATGCTATGAAAAAACTGTACATGGCTTTGTCTTTTGTCTGACATTGAAAGCTTTCAGAAACGATCGTCTGCAAACTACGAGACAGAATTGCTAATAAGTGTTGTTCAGTCGTCAGGATAAGTTGTTCTAATACTGTTCTCAGACACCCACGCATTTAAATACACGTCAAGGACAATCACACTCTTTCTTTGACCAGCTTTATTATTTTATTTTTGCATTTTAGGTGTATTGCAATAATATACAATCAATATTTCTCATTGTTATGGAACAGTGATAACTGCAAATAAGTAATATGCTATCATAACTAATGAGCTGTTAATCACAACGCATACATATTTTAAAAAGAAATTTTAGCTTTTTGACCTCACAGTGTAGACTGGCATTGTGTCTTTAAGAAATGTGTGTTGATTTATAGTCACAAGTAAATTTTCACATCATATGTTGCCAACAGGAGCACGTACCTTAGCAAAACAAACTATATTGTTTGTGCTGCAAATTTGTCATGTGATAACATGACGCAGTTGGAGGCAAGATGACTTAACAATACACACCCAGAGAAGAAACGTCACAGTCTTTGTCAAACTCAATTTTCTCTTTGATCACTTTAAATCAAAAAGTCTTCATCTTATCCTTTATGTAGGTGGTTTGTTTTAAATGTATCTGTAGATGTCCTAGGTATTCATTAGCCTGACGCACATCTGATATGTCTTATCAAGTGGTCTGGTAGACCTTATTATCAACTGTCACATTATACTTTTATTTTTATTTGTAGATGTAATTTAGACGTATATGTCACTAAAACTGCTATACTATTATTGATAGTCCATGATAATACAAAGATGATAAATGACAACAAAACTGTGCACTTCATCTTTCAGTCCTGTGAGTTTTCTTGATGACAGAAGAGACTAACTCTGGATGAGCAGATTCTACCACATTCAGGGGAGACGAAATTCTGAGCCATCAGATAAGGTATTATTGCTGTTATATGTCAATGATCTTGTGTTTCTTGAAAGTGCTGGGAGCAGTCCTTGAATCTGGAACAAGTACACAATCCTTATCTGCTACAGGTGGTGCTTTCAATGTTATTTGGCAAGGTGAAGCAATAATGAAGATATGCTTTAATGGTATCTTTATATTGTTTTTTAGGTGTCTTCTGTTTCTGCTGCCATTGGGAAGCTCGCCACATAACATTAAATGCTGGACTATTGCATCAACCAGCCCTAAATAATTTTAATTTCTTAAGTGATGTGTCCCAGTTGTCTGGGAATATTCTCGACTGACCAGCGCAAGACATTGGGTGGGTCGTTGAGGTCCACATAATGGGCCAGCAAGAAGCCCTGACCTCACACTATGTGACTTTTTCCTGTGGGTGTGGGTAAAGAAATAAGTTCCTTCCTCCAACACAAAAACTCTTGCTCATTTGGAGAATGACATTTGGGTGCTTAAGTCAGTCCAGGATAGTCCTAGATAATTACAAATCTGGTGGAGAACGCTGTTTTGTGGAATTTTAACACTCAGACAAGTTCTACCATTTTACTGTCCACACTAGAACCTTGTTCCAGTACAATCGATCAATAATAAAGTTGAATGTGGAGTTTCCACCCACCTGTTAAATGTGAGTGAGAGAGGAAAAGGGATGCAGCCATTTATTTATTGAATTAAAAAATATTTAAAGGCTAAGTGTGTGTGTAAATATACATATATATCTTCTTATTAGATATTATTTTACTTGAACAAATTATGTTTCAGATTTTTAGACTGTTCTTTAGTAACTCTTGTCAAGGATGAACGCTGGTCACGCCAAGCCGAAACAAATTGACACAAGTCTGTTAGTAGAACATCTAACACAAATAGAAGGTCTTGCTGAGAGTATTCTTGCTGACAAGCAGAAGTTAATTGACTTAGACAGACGGAGAAATAAGACAAGGGAAGCAATAAGGTAAACTTATAGCTTCTAGTTCTAATATAGAGACACATTACTTTTAACACACAGGATTTCTGGTTTTTGTTTGCATTCTTTCTAATGATGTTTCATTTCTGAGATTAAGGCAGAAGTTGAATTAAGGTTCTTAGCTGGCTGTGTTTTTGGTAAATGTGGTTTGTGCGTTTAGGGAAACATCTCGAGACATTATTTTCAGTTTTATAATTAAATAATGTTTGACCCATCTCCATCACCACAGTCCTTAAGTCTAGAAATGAATACATTAATCAAAATATACAGCTTTGCCTGATCTTTGGGCACTTTTGATGCTAAAACTTATAGTGTTATAAAAAAAGAAGAGTTTTGTAATGTTCATCAGGCACTCATGGGATTAATAGTTTTGTTGGTTTTAAAATCATATAGGATACTCCAGAAAGATAAATCCTCAGAAAAGAAATGGGTCTGTTATGGAAATATGTTTATTAAAATGGAGAAGAAAAAGGTATCAAGGCTCCTGGATAAAGGTGAGTCTCTTTTTTGTTTAAAGTTTGTGAATGTTTTCTGGAATTATACACTTGCAGATTTATGTAGTTTCTCATGTGCACAATTAATATAGAAAACAAGGTTATGATGTACATCTAAATAATTGTCAATGAATAATTGTTGGTTCAGTGTGCTGTTCCACATCAGTGATTTACTGTAAATTGAGCAAGAAAGAATCACAAAAGACCTTGTTGGCTGTCTTTATTCTTTCAGCATTGTACATTGAGAAGCCTTTAGCACCAGTTCTTATTATTGCACTATTTCTCATTTTCTCCTGAATGAATTTGTTGTTGTTATATTTAAATATACACACTGTTTAACTGGTTTAATCCCAAAACATTTAAAACAAAGTGTTATCTTTCCTGTGCCTTCTCTGGCCCTGCCATCTAGAATGCCTTTCCCTTATTGCTTTCTACAGTGACCACATTGGAAGCTTTTAAGGTTGGCATTATGACCTGCTTTTTTCAAAGATACTTCCAGTTGTCACTGTTTCTCACCTTGGTGTTATATTTAATAACACTCTGTCCATGCATTTGTCGCTTATTTTGCCAAGACATACTATTACCATCTCCAGATATCCCCCCCAATAAATCCTCCAGCTGATTCTACTAAACTTGCTATTTCCCTTATCCTGTTTTATATTGACTACAGCCGCTCTCTTGTTGCTGGTCTTCCTGACTTTACAATTCATAGTCTTCAGTATGTTCAAACCAGTTTGTCTTACTGTGTTCTCCTGTGCCTTTCATAACATTTTTTTTTTAATGACACGCCTTGTTCTTTGTTCTTGTACTTTTCTTAGAGCTTCTTTTGTGAGGGCAGGTATGTTATCAAACAACAGCAATAATATAGAATGAAATGATTTTTTTTTCCACTGTTGATACATGATGTAGGTGTTAGCTTTAAACATCACTGTTTCAGATTTTGATGAGATTGAAAAAGAAATGGCAAGTACACGATCTGAACTGAAACCTAAAGTGAGTCAGCTTCGAGATATGGAAAATGAAGAAGATATAAAAGGATTCAATCTGCAACCACTAAGTGCTGATGAACTGAATTCACTGAAAGACTTGTTGTGACTGGAAACGATCACCATATGTATAAAAATGTTTTATTCAGCTCTTAAAACTAAACTTTGAATGATATGATTTTCTCAGGGAAGTAAATGGCCTAGTGAGTAAAGTACTGGTGTCCAAACCTGAAGGCAAGCCTCATTGATATCTGCGCAGTGGAGGAATTTTCCCAGTTGACCCAAATCAAACACCCACAGTTGGTGATGGTGATAATCTCACCATACTATTCACTGTTCATTCTTTATTTGATTCATATTGAAAAGCTAGGTTCTAATGACAATCGAGAATTTTTGAAAACCTCTTCATTTGAGACAGACTACTATTTCAGTTATAATTTAGAACTAATGTTTCTGATTCTCCAACAAAATTTTTAAACAGATAAGAAGACAAACATAAAACTGTATTTATTTATGTCAATGTTCATCTTTCAGAAAATTTGCAATAGAAGTATAAGAGAATGTAAACATAACATTTCTACTTGTAAGTTATCCTAAAAATAAGTTAAATAGCAACAGAGAGATTACAATTTCAACTATTAAGTTATTTCATTTGCATTCTCCTCTATTTTAAAATGCTTATTGTTCCTTTATTGTGAGGAACTTGTTATGTCTGTAAGAAAAGTTTTGATGTTTTCAGTTAATTTATTTTCATTATTAAGTAATATTTTCTCAGACTGGCATTTCTTTTCATGATTTGTTAGTTTTGTTGCAATTATAATAGCTCGTCTTCACATCGCCTAACCTTGGAAAACTTCCAAAGTGTAAAATGTTGAAAATCTCAATCTCTTCACTGTAAATTTAATATAGGTTTAAATAATTATAACATTTACTTTACAATTTTGTGCAGTGGGCTGTACAGCTAAAAATGTGTGTGTTATATCTCAGTGTCTTGTGTCTGATTTATTAAGTGCTTTAAAATGCTTTAAAGTGTGCCCATGGTGATTCATGATGCTGATGCATCCTTGGCTTGTATTACTAACTATACACAAAGCATTGTTTTCTGCCAACATTGCCTGGCACCAAGTACTCCCATGAACTCTTCCAAGAGAGACCACACCATAAATTGTGAATCCCAGACACTTAATCCCCGACACTTAATCCCCTAGACTTTTAATCCCCAGACACTTAGTCCTCAAAATAAATTTCAACAAAAAATTATGAAGTTAATGAAAAATTTAATTCAAATTCAAATAATTATTTTCATGTAAACATCAAAATAAGTTTGACAATTAAAATAATACTTAACTTCAATATCTATAACATTAGTTAAAGTTCATGTGAGCTATTAAAGTCAATGTTCTTCAACAATATGATATGAAAAGTATTGTTAATCAATATGACAGGTAAGCTAATGATCGGAGGTACCCTAATTGGGGCGATTGTTGCGTCTCATTAGAGTTACCACGCGACACATTTCTCTTACGGTTATAATATTTCAAGTTCACAAAATAGCAGTTTTGAGTGTTGTGTCACTATTTGGGGGCATTTTTGAGGATTAAGTGGCTAGGGATTGTCGGGGATTAAATGTCTGGGGATTAAGTGTCCAGTCACCATAAATTGTGATGTTGCTGGAAGACTTATTTTACCATCATGACAGCTTTTGTTGTTTCTCATGGACAGTGACCCATATATAATTGAGTAACTGCCACTGAACAAACATAGTCTACAACCTTCCTGTACACAAAAAGAGTATTACTGCAAAATTTGATTAGGATTAGCAAATGGTGTGGATTTGCATAGAACACAAAGAGAAAGTCATCATCACGCACTGCTGTGTTTGTAAATTATAAAATGTTATTAAAAGACAGCCTGATCTACATGATGACTTTTTAATAATGGGCGTTCATTTTTTTCCTGAAAGTTACATTTTCTTAAGTATTTTAAGGTTTATAAACCAGTTTATATAACTATCCAAGCCTGCAGACTTATATACATACAGATGTGTGCATAGGTTTGCTTTATAAATACATAGCTGTCTGCAATTTGTTTAGAGTTTTCGTTCACAGTTTAAAATAAAAATGTGATTGTACGTGAGGTAGATGGTAAAAATTTATTTGTAACCATTTAGAAAATCTCGACATTTACAATTATAGAACAATGAAAATCACAGTAATTTGCTCTGAAACCACTAAAAATAAGGATTGTCTACAAACTTGTACCTGAAATGGAAGAGGCATAATTACAAACAATGGTTTAACAATGTGAGTAAAACTGGGGTTGGGGAGAGGTAGATAATTTTAAACTAAAGATAGCAAACAAACAGCAATAGTAAAAGAATGGACCATGAATAAAGACATTTAAAAAGAAAATCAAAGTTAACAGATAGCATCATACGCTCATCATATCTGTGATCATTTTCATGCTTTAACATCCTGCAAATAATAAAACATAGATACAAATTTATTTTTAATGATACACTGAAGGTATCGCCCACTCGTACATTTGTTTTTAATACATTTACTGGAATGCTTCGTTCCACCTGCTGCTAAAGAATTTCACATCTTTGATAGGTTCCCTCATAAGGCAGTATAGTGTAGTGGTGTGAAAAAATAGGTAGGTCTATAACAAGACTATACTGACTAAATCTACAAGTGATTGTTCACAGCAAAAGTAACAGACAAAATTTTGTTTTTAAATTGAGGCTTTTTCAAAAGATATGAGTCATACTCAGAACATGTATACAATGAAGCAGAGGTGAAAAACCCAACTGAAGTAAAGAATTAGGGTTCGTTATATGCATTATTTTCATAAATTCACTTTCATAACCATGTCAATGTATAATTAAAAAGGAACTATTATTACATTCAGAATGTTGTGAATTTAACTGCAATATAGTGTTTGTAAATGATGCACAACTGGATCTTTTATTTTAACATATCAGCTCCAGTTATTTACTAACTATAATCAATGTGATCTTTGGTCCTGGGCTATTGAACAGTCAGTATTACCTGGTAAAACCCCTTGGTTCCAAGTTAAATTTGTTTTAAAACTTTAGTAACACTTCACTCCCTAAATAACATGATATACATCAAAAGAACATTACAGAGATGAGGTAAAGCAAATTGAAAACAATGACAAGGATCACTTAAATACAGTGAACCAGACAGACAAAAAAACTTGGCTCAAAAAATAGTAATTAATACTATAAAGTCATGGCTTTTTTGCTAAATGATCACAGGAAAACTTGGAAGAACAGAAAGTGTGAAAGACTGTCAAAGGCAGCCATGTAAGAAACAGAAGACTGCTTTTGTAAAATAAATATTTCTTATTCGTACTGTACCAGATGACATGACTATATGGAGATCACCCTCTAGCTACCCTAAATCCAGCTGTCCAAGCCAGTGCCACACGGTAGGACCTGAATTTAGCTCAACCCCTTCCCATCCCACCTCTCATGCTAGTGAGCCTCTCTACTTCAGTTTTTTGGCTTGAACTGAGTCTGGAACCCACTGCAGGGAGGCCGGAGGGAGCTAGCTGTCATGTCATCTGGTAAGTACTTGAAGAAAGACATTTTACTACCAAAAATGGTATATTTTACATGTAGTCTTCAAATTGCCAGTCAGTTTAGAATATGCTGTTGAATCATGTAAAACTTTATGAGGTTTAATCAAACCTCTTGAAGATGATTTAAAAAAAAACGTTTTTTCATAGTCAATTCAACTTTCACTTAAGGAAACAAGATTTGGTACTAGTGGAACAAAGTCTAGTGTTCTTGTTATTTAGAAACAGAAATAAATGTGTTTATATCGGGATGCACACATAAACTGGTCACCATGTTTCACAATAAAGAGGACTCCAGGCTTCAATTTACGAGTTTGAATAAGAATACTCAAAGTTGCCCATAGCTCTATTTACTTCTTGTAATTTTACAGACGTACACTTACCTTGCATACGCTCGACGCATATCACACACACACATAACACGAGCCCCCACAGATAACGATGAAGATGAGAAGGTTAAGGAAGATGGAGATCTCGATGGTTTCCTTTTTCCATCCGCCCATGGAACAGTCGTTTCTCTTCTTTTTACGTCATCCCTTCTCCGAAATGACGATGAACAAATTATGCACACAAGACGTCAAACACAAGACACCATTCACACACAAAACAATACAAAACCTACTCCTAACTCATTACACTCCTACTAGCCACACTACCTACTAGTTGTAATACATGTATTGGCAGTAATTTATATAAAGCTACTAAATACTAACTGCTTTAATGAAGATATCTGAGATCAGATAACAATAACCAAACATTCTTCTGAAAAAATGTTGAAAAAAATATCAAGAAATATTTTACTCAGTGAAATACTTCTAAAAAAAATCCTCAAGAAAATAAAAATAATGAAAGTTATGAAGTTCGTATAGTCTTAATTCAAAATCTGGCATACTGGTTTAATCTGTTTGAGGTTTCAAGAGATTTGCAAGCTCATGGACACGATGTCTGTTTGCAACCATGTAGCAATGGGTCTCCCACATCATGTTTATAAGCTTTGTATGATCATGGCAGTCCAGTGGAACATCCTCTGACAGCTGGGGGCTGAATCGAAAGTATGGGACATTGATCATACTGCACCAAGCCCTGGCCCGATCTACTACACGCCCTTCTGACAGGGAGGCCTAGAGTGACACAGAGTAACATTTTATTAGAAAATTCATGTTATGATGGGAAGGGTGGGAGGTAGGATAGTAGGTTAGAGAGAATACAGACTGTTTCATTTACATTTTAAGATTTATGTCTTCTATTGTGAGTATATACATGTGCTCGTGCAAACACAGACACACATGCACCACACTTGTGCAACTACAGTGTGGTAATGCAAATTACTTCCAACCTGATCAATCAACAAGCGGCTTAAGGAGAATACTCCAGAAACAGCTCGATAAGCTTCCAGTATGCCTTCAGGACGAAACACATCCAAGTTCTTTACTGTCACGATGGGTGGCCTGCCTGTTCCCAGTGAGACAACACATCCTATTGGTCTTGCCAAGCGGCCTTGTCCCTAAGCACAGTTGATCATCATTGTGTAATGATAAGAAAAGCTGAAGGCACTATGAAAGATAATAGATCATTAAAGTAAGCAAATTGGGCTTCAAACAAAAGCAGTAAAAAGTAGCATATAAGACAAGTTTTCAATTTCATTTCAAACAAAAGCAAGAAATATAAGACTTGTCGTATGTAAAATAATTTATTATGCTAAGTTTTGATCTTGTTGCTTATAGGTGATACTTGATATTTGCAAACACTAGATTCTTTGTGATACCATATAACTAAACCTCATGGCAAATTGCTTTTTGAATGACATTTTCAAGGAACATTTATTTCCTCTTTATAGCTAAAGTAGACTAGATCATCTCAAATTTCAAATTAATTTTCAACGAATCCCAGACACTTAATCCCCAGACACTTAATCCCCGACACTTAATCCCCTAGACTTTTAACCCCCAGACACTTAATCCTCAAAATTAAACTAAAAAAATTATGAAGTGAATGAAAAATTTAATTCAAATTAAAATAATTATTTTCATGTAAACATCAAAATAAGTTTGACAATTAAAATAATACTTAACTTCAACATCTATAACATTAGTTAAAGTTCATGTGAGCTATTAGTCAATGTTCTTCAACAATATGATATGAAAAGTGTTGTTAATCACTATGACATGAAAGCTAATGATCGGAGGTACCCTAATTGGGGCGATTGTTAAGTCTCATTAGAGTTACCACGCGACACATTTCTCTTACGGTTATAATATTTCAAGTTCACAAAATAGTAGTGTTGAGTGTTGTGTCGCTATTTGGGGGCATTTTTGAGGATTAAGTGTCTGGGGATTAAGTGGCTAGGAATTAAATGTCTAGGGGATTAAGTGTCGGGGATTAAATGTCTGGGGATTAAGTGTCCGGTCACCATTTTCAACATTTACAATATTAAACAGTGTTGAATATTTTGCACTTTGGAAGCTTACACAGTTAACAGTAACAGAGATAAAGTAAATAAAACTACATTTCATTATATTTCAAGGTTAACTTTTAATTCTAATACAGTAGTGGTAAAACTGTAGGCCAGATGAGAACAAGAGGAGTGATCTCAGAACTAACTGTCAGTTTTAGGCCCATGTTATACTCGTGTATCTCTGTTATCATATCCAGGGTTGGGTTGTTTGAAATAAGACCCCCATCAAGGAAGCGCCCAAAAGCTCGGAAATATGTTGGCGCTGCCCCCGTGCAGCGTGCAGCTTCCCAGATAAGCTGATCTGAGAACAGAAAATGCTCTGCTCAACATTATCTAAATAATAAATGCTAAATGTGTTCCTGTTTGTGGGGGGAAAAACCCCTCACTTTCTGACTTTAAAAAATTTAAAATGTGTGTGTGGGTAGTTGTGGGAGGTGTGTATGTGCATAATCACGTTTACTAGTGAACAGAAATATACATAAGCATGTAAACATTAATGATTGACTATTTAATTATGAGCATGAGAGAATCATAATAAAGCTGTTACAAAAATTAATAAAAGACATAAGCAGTGTAACTATGAAATGTAACTAGTGCTTTGACAGTAGATATGAAAGTAAAAATAAAGACTTCAAGTTTGCATGATGATTGAAAATATAAAATAAGATTCAAGGCTCACCATCTGGAGAAGAAACATGTGGAAATCGCCTACTTTCTTCTTTATCCGAATGAGGCTCCTCAAAAGGCTGCTCATATGTACGGAAAATATGCATTGCTGCTGGATACATATCTGCTACAACAGCAGTGATCATCACTCTAAAAAAAATCAGAAGTAAATTAAATATGATACAACTTTATTTATCTCAGAGGGAAATTAGTAAGCTGCTCATACTTTTATAGCTATCAATCTAAAGCGGCATAGATCAACATTAACACCCAAATAACAACCCCACACATTCATACTTGTCACACAGATCTTCGCCAACCAGACTCCCTTACAATCACTGACCACATAGTAACCTTGCAATATTTGATTATATATAGTTAATGCCAAAAAACACCCCCAACACCTAGTGAATGACTGGATAAAAATTATACTAATTATTAAAACCCTTTGTGATTTTTAGACCATTATTCACATTGTCAACAAATTAATAACCGTTATCCATTCTGTTTATTCAAATATATTTCTGCACTTCTTTGGTTTAACATACTTTGGATGTTTGATGTCAGACATGACTGAATGCTCCCCAAACTCTCTTTTCAGCATGGTCTCAAAAAGCTGGCTGCTGTAGGGGCGATTACCTTTGAAAACTTCATCTTTCATTCGTACATATAGACCTTTGATGTAGGCAAGAGAGAAACCTGCAAAAATTTTGATAAAAGGGTGCTACTCAACAACAACTCAAATTTAACACATTTATTTAGTCATTTATTCATAGAGAATTGGTCAGCACAAACCTCTAGCAAGAGCAAGGGCAAGAATGCCACCTGTACTTGTGCCTCCAATCCAATCAAAACACTCTTGAATAGGCTTGCCCAGAGCTGCTTCTATCTCCATGAGGATCTGAATCAGCACTAGACCTCGGATGCCTCCCCCATCCAAACTTAGGACCTAAGCAACAGAAAAGCATTTAAGGCCATCCTTTTTGTAGATTGTAATGTGGTTCAGATTTATGGGGCTGTCAAGCGCTTTATTCTGTGAAGATATTAGCATGCACAGTCTTCCAGAGATTTCTTCAGATATTTTATAAATCTCATATGGTGAGTGTGCTGTCCTTTCCGTTAACCTGTTTTACAACAATTTACCAGTGAACGACAAGAGCATATTGAATCTTGTTGTATCCACCTGCTCCAAAGTTACTGGGATGGCCCAGAATGACCCTCAGACTCTGTAACAGGCAGACATTTTTGAAGATGTCTGCAATTCTACATGATGATAGGCATGTCCTTTTGGAAGAGTTCCATAAACTTCCGCCAGGCTGCCCATTCTGTGTGCCTTGCTGCAGGACTAACAGATTGAGGCTGTCCTTTGTTGTTTTGATCAAGCCACTTCTAAACGCTACTGTGTACAAATGTATGTAGTCTATTTCTGAGTCTGAATCATGATTGTATGAGGGTTTGTCTGGTGGAGCAAGTATGAATGTGTTATGGTATTGTTGATTGTTGCTGTTCTTGTGCTGTGTGGTTGTAATCCTTGCTTCCCTATAAAGTTGGTACTAATAGCCACTTGGAATAAATAAAGACATGTTTTATCATATCTTACCATCTGCATATTTAAAGTAACACAATCTGATAACCATTCAACTTACGCGATCACCAATGTTGTTAGGAATCTCCGTCATTTCCAAAACTGAGCCAGAATTGTTGGTCACTGTAGCACTCATTCCTTGGGCTGACAAGAGCTCATCAAACATTGCTAAAGAAACGGGCGCAAATATGTTACATAGTGTTATAATTAATGCAAAATACGGAGAGTAATCCTGAACTATTCACTATCAAAACTTAACAACAGCATATAGATAGGACCTGGCAAAAATCTACTCTTAACATTTCAGTGTATAAGAAAACAATTCACAAAATTTCATCTCAATTGAAATTAAATGACTAAAAAAGCTGTCATGAAATCTTTAGTGATTTTTAATATCACCAAACAAGTAAATAATGAAGGGATTATCCCTGTGATGAAGTAATTTAAAATATAAAAATCTTAGGAAATGCCTTTTTACAATAAGTAAATATTTTAAGATAATGTAAACAACATGTGTCAATAATGTAAATACAGAGAAAAAGTAAGAGAAATCTCACTGGAAGTCTTTAATTTGTTCTCATTATTGTTCGTTATTTTTAAAACCTTTAAACCTACCCACGCTGTCCACTCTCATGAGAAGGGACATGGTTTTATCAGGAATGCCATTGTGGCTTCCTTCTAACACACAGCCAGCAGTGCAGCCCTTGATCTCTGACCCACAGCGCTCAGCCCCAGACACATGCAGGAGATACAGAATGAGTTCACTGGCACAAAAAAGACAGAAAGTTAAAAAAAACCTCCAAATCTACCAGCTATTATTATGCAGTGACAGTGCTCATAATTTTAAATGTTTCCATCCTTCTAAATTGTTAGTAAATTTCTAAGCTCATAAAGATCCTAACATAAAGATAACAATTTTCGTTCACCATTTAGTCTGTTCCTATTTGATTTCTTAAAAGCAATTGATTTTTCTGAAATCTCTGAAGTACCTCCTGCAAAGTTAAGGAAGAATTGTCATGTTTCTGTTGTTTTAAGCCCAAGTAGGGCTGAGATGGGACCCATGAACATTTGTAGTCTGGGCAATAATGAGCATTTCAAGCAGCTGGTTGCCTTTAATGGAGCAAAATTTAAAGCAACTTTTGGCAACTTTAGAGAGAACTTTGGTTCAACAGGATAAATGTTGACAGGTATCTATATAAATGAATGTACTTATTTTTGGATTTACCTATTTTTGCTTTTTGAACTTGAAGCAAGATGACGAGGAGAATGATTCTCATTATTTTTGATGTTGGGATTTGCGCAGAACACAATATATGTCCTCACCATTTCTGGATTGTCATCCTGTTATAGACAAATGTTTTTGAATAGTCTATTCACTGAAATTATGAACTGCTATGGCAAGACTGATTAGGAATAATTCAACTAATAGTTCATGCATTAATTTAACAATGTCAGATTGTGTGGGTGCATGTTTGTGTGCAATATTTTTCAGAAATACATGACCAGAGACTTACCTTAACAGCTTTGTGCAGAACAGTCTCCCCATGACCATCCTGTACATTACAGTCAGCACCATGACATAGAAGGGCCAATATACACGTCCTTCTTTTCTCCCTCATCATCACAAGAAGAGGGGTCTCCTCTTCCAGGTTTTTTAGATTCATGTTGCATCCTAATGCAGCCAGCTTTGTTACCACCTGTTAGTCCCAGAAGCTCATTCAAAACAAACACACACACACACACACACACAAACAAACACACAGTTAACTTCCCAAACTCAAATGGATGGATATTGGTAAAGTACACTCACTAAAGTACATGTGCACCTTTTTTCAACAACACAACAAATGCCATTTTTGGCTCTCTGGGCTGTGATATATATTAATCTCCTGGATGAAGGACTTGGAACAGAATTAAACTCCCATCCATGTCCAAAATACTTTTAAAACATATACCAGACATCAAGTGGACACTTCAAGAAGAAAAATGAACACATTCATTAGGATGAAATGCAAATAATATGAATATACACTTACAACAAAACCAAATTCCAACTCTCACAGTGGTGAATAAAAAAATAGATAAACCCTTAGTTTTTTACATAAAACAATCTATTCAATTAAATTAGAGACCATTTTTTCCCTCTCTTTATCTACAATGGCTATAGTATTATAAGAACAGAATTTAGATCCCTGGTCTCTTTCCTTCCAATCAATAATTGCCACTAGTATGCAAGCAAGAGGTCAGGGCCGGACCTGAACCTCCTTTGCTTCTAGATTTTACAAAAGTTAATTGATGATGATGATGATGTCCATTTATAATGCGCAGGTATCCATTCAGAAGAATGCTCATTGCACAGTAAAAACAGAAGAGAAGAAAAAAATAAAACAAAAGGAAAGTAAAAAAATAATAAAGACAGAAGTAGTGCTGGTTGTTGAAGTCCGTCTTAAGTAAACAAATGAGTCTTCAGTCTTTTCCGAAACGTGGTTGCTGAGGTGATGGTGGACAGTGATGATGGCAGGGCATTCCACAGCTTAGGTGCAGCGTTTTTGAAGGCCCTGGCTCCAGTGCACTTCTTGTTTGTGTCTTCCACTGCAGGGAGACAGAAGGGTGACTGGGAGCCAGAGCGCAAGCGACCTGACGGCTGGTTAGGAAGAACTACCTCTTGCAAATAGTCAGGAGCAGTTTTGAACATGCAGGACTGAGCAATCGAAAGCTCTTTGTAATTAAAATTCTACTTACAGTAATGTATGGTAACTAGGACATGGGCTAAAACTTCCCATTCCAAAGAAATCAGTGGAGTGAAAAGTAGGGTTGCAAGGCAGCAGTGAAACACAGTGAGAAATGCCCCGCATGATCGTCTGGAGGTGTTTAAGGATAGCATGGTGTCACATGGAAAAATGATGTCCCACATGTGCAAGATCAGTAAAGGTAATATCGTGTGACAAAAGTAGACATCCAACACAACACCTAGCAACAGCCATGACAGGTGACAAAACCAGAGCAGGGGTGAATACATCAATCTGCTTTCTAAAGCAGTGGTCAAGAGTAAGGTGGAGAAAGGAATAGTCAGGATAGACAGATTACAGTAGGTATTTCTGAAAGAGGTTTTAAGTCCAGACTAGAAAGCATGTAGCATCCTCACTGTACAAAGGGACAGAAACAGGGCATTCCAAACAATGGGGCAGAGAAAAAGAATAAGTGATGGTCATACCTTTACAATTTGACATGTGAGACATTAAGAAAACTGCTGTGGGCAGAGCAAACTGACCTGCCAGGCTGGTAGGGTGACACACTCAGACTGAGCCGAGGCCATGAACAACGTTACAGCAAAGTATAGCCATCTTGAATTTGATGCTAACCCAAACTGGCAGGTAGTGCAAATCATGCAGAAGTGGTGTAATATGATCAGCCTTCTGCTTGCAGAATACAATGAGAACAACATTGTTCTGAGCTCTTTGGAGCATGCTGAACAGGTGGCAAGGAGATCAATAAACAGAGAATACAAATACCATGCTGCTTGGTGAAAACAACAGAGAAAATGGACTTGCAGACTGAATTAGCATAATTCTCAAAAGACTATGATGCATCAAAAATTACCCCAAGTTCCTAATAGATTGACAAAGAGTAATGGGGGGATCTAGAGAAAGTGTTACATTCAGCTTAATGTTAGTGACCACACACTTTTATATTATTAAATCAAAATGAACTTTTTACATGGTGCCAATGAGAAGGTAGGCCCTCAAAGTTAACACAAATTCTCATTACATAAACCATGCATAATTATGATTCTCATTCATCCATCTATAGGTAATAATGCAAAAATACATTAATCACATCATAATTATCATTCACCCATCTTTAGGTAATAATAAAAAAGGCTTTGATCAGACAAGTATACAGCAGGTGTGATTCTGAGGTCATATTGCCAACACTGAGATTTTCCCATTCCTATTAGTGAATACAATGGTCCCTCAGAGCTCCAGAATGTTCTTATTCACCCTTTGTACCTGCTTATAGTAGTATAGGCATTCTCTCTCTTATTTTTTAACACAGCAGATAACATGTCATGTTTGGGTCTAAAATAAACTTCTGACATACCCTCACACAAGCCCTAAATGCATACTTTTCATACTATGCCTCCCAAGTGTGACTTGTATGTTTGTGAACCTTATAATATGTATACAAAACACTAAACTGAATAGAATCAAGAGCTATAACTGCAAATCAAAATTTGACGATAAAATTTTCTGTTGCTTTAGAAAACAGTAAAAAAAAAAAAATGATCTGATAAATCAGATGTCCTATGAACCTCAAAATAGCAATAACAAACACAGAGAACCAATATTTAAAGGTATGATCTTACACTAGACATTACCTCTTCTGAACATGCATGATGGAGTGGTGTACGTCCCAGGGAGTCTCTGATATCCAGGTGTTTAGGATAGACTGAAGTGATAGCTTCGATTGACCTGCCATTTACAAAGCTTATGACATTACATTTCTAATTATGCACAGAAAACCAAAGTCATTATAAGACTTATATGATGAGATTCCAAGACAAATTAAAAGTTCTTATGTTGTCAAAATTTTGTTTCCCTTTTCTAACATACACGTTTCACAAATATATTGTCTGTTTCAATTGGGGACAGTTGGTGGTGCAGTGGTTGAGGCTTTTATCACCACGACAGTGAGAACTGGGTGTCATGGGTTTGTATCTTGGCTCCGATATTCTTGGCTGTGACATCTGTTTACAGGGCTGAGCATTAATTGGTGGTTTTCTACTCTGGTTTCCTCAACACCATGTGTGTGTGTTCTTCATTGTGTTGTGCATAGTATGTTTGTGTATGCAAAAGCACTTTGAGCCTGGTTTGGGGAATATAATGCTATATAAACATTCTCTGTCAATGTTACATAGAGTCACAAGTAAAAATTGTGTCATAACAACTGCAAGTAAAGAAACCAGCATGTTCAAACATTAAAGTCAACAGACAATTCATTGTGCAACCTTTGTTTGACGGATTTTCTTGTTAAACATGTACTTTACATTCTGAACAGTGAATTTTAGGGTGTGCTAAGTGTTCCATGAGCATATGCATGTATCTAACCTTATGTCTCCATTGCTCACTGCAGCATGGATAGGCAGCAATGAAAGATTGTTGACGGCAGGGTCAGCACCTGCCTGTATCAGAATCTGTGTTGCTTCTGGAAGTTTCTTTAAGCATGCCAGATATAGAGGAGACTCTCCTTTGTTGTTTGACTTATTAATGGCATCTGATTTGTCATAGTCTTTCAACACCTATGGAGTAAAACAAGGTGAATGTTGCTTAGTCTGGAACCTTGCAATTTGCAAAATTGAATTTTTTTTCTCCTCGCTGGGTGATTAAGAACACAACAATATAAAATAACTAAATCAATAAGTAAAAGTAACTATAGGTAAATAAGTAACACTGCAAATCAGTGGAATTTGTTAGGCTCCATGACACTAGGCTTCTCACAGCCTTTGTAGATATGGTAGGAATTATTCCGTGATTCACGTGCAGGCTTAAAAAGCCATGCAAAGGCAGAAGAGTAAAGTGTAAACTAATAAACCACTTCTTCATACATACAGAAAAGGCACTTTTAGCATAGCAGAAGCAGGCCAGCTTGTTGCAGCCTGTAGCATACTGACATGCATCTGACACAAAGGATAAATTTGTAAAATGTTTGTGAATTTTCTTTTCTTCAAGCTATTACTACATAAGAGGTAGCTGCTAAAAGAATTTCTTAACAAGTTACTTCCTTTGGTTTAAATTAAATCACAGGATCTCCAGCCTTTTCCTTTCTGGCGAAGTGAAGCAGCATGCCCAAACATACTGATATTCCATGTGTTTATTGAAAGTTTTGTGTAGCAAAGTCTTCAGAATGATATATACCTTGTTATTCCCCTCATTTTGGACAAGCTTCATTTGCTTTAGGAGGATCTAAGTTTACTAAAGTGACACAACAGCAGACATTTTTATACACATAATATTTTACCGAGTGTTTGAAAATCTTTTTCTGATTAACTATGTCTTGATATTTTTAAAATATTGCTTCAAGGTATGAACAGTTAATTTATACTTAATTTTATAGTTAGAAAGTAAAAGCTTAATAGCTAATAATTATATAGTAAAATAAAAATTTTAATTACATTTTTGTGGCAAACTGTTATTTTCTATATTTATTTTGAAAAATGGCCAAAATGTGGCGACTTATAATAGACAATTAGCCTGAAAATGGGTGACTGCTTTGAATTAAGAAGTCAGGAGACTGTTGGAGATGCTTAAAAGTACAAGATCATGCTCACAGTTATGACAACAGCGCAGAAAATAACAGCATGGTGGTACACTGTATATCCATGTTTGTCAACAGCATCAACAGCAGCTCCACATCGCAACAACACTTCCAAACTCTGAGGCTGCTTCCCCATCACACTGGCCATCAGTGGGGTGACTTGTGTAGCATGGCAAGGTGTGTTCATAAAGCTTAATAGACAATAAAAAATTTCCATTTTTAATTTCTATGCCAACAGTTCAAATAATAAACTTGTTATCATTTCCTCTTTTAGCATTCTTTCTCACTGCCTTTTAAAATATAAAGAAAGTTTAACTTATTTTAAGATGCAGACTGTTGTGAAGTATCTTGCTCTATGCTAACAAGAAAAAAAAACCCAACCTAATTCACTGCACATATACATGCATGCACACGTCTTTTATGTCTGAAGATTAATTTCCCTATCATGTTTATAATGTTCTCAACATGTGGTAACTCCAAAGCCTTATATATTCTCTTCAGTGGGTACAAGTATTGCTTTATTAAAGTGCAGCCTGTAATTAACATTTTTACATGTCATGTTTTTGGTATACTTTGTTATATCAAATATATAAAAATATTTTTTGTTGAATAAACTAATTTAAAATAGATAAATAAAAGAGATATCTCACAACTGAACAGCAGGGTTTTCTAGAGCAGCATGTAACCCAATGTAAGCCACAGCATGTGCAACATTCCATGTCTGGTGCTCACGGATGCAATCACAAAGTTTCTGCAGAACTTCTATAGTAAGGTAAGCCGGACAGCTTAAGCCAAGAATTACCACAGATTTGCTTATTGCTTCATACAGACAGTTTGCCTCAATCTCATTTGTCTGCATGAACAGGCTGCAAAGAGTTTAATTTAAATACAAGTAAACAAATTCTTTTGCTTATATCTGTGGGGTGGCACACAATACAACAATTCATTACAATAACAATAACTCATTAAAATTCTAAAAAATATATAAAGGGATGAAGAACAGATAAAAATTGTCCTTGAATTGCTATTAAATGGTAACATGCTATTGGCAGAAATAGCTCATAAATGAAAATGGTGTAATTACTTTGAGTCAACATCAGAGAAAGATTATAATAATATATTATAAATAAAACAATTATATACATCATTCAGTTACTTAATCATAGAGTAATACCATTTAAGCCCATGATTTAACCATGCTTGCTAATATGATTGTTTAGAAAATATCTTTTGGACAAAATAATGAGAGAACAGGCATACATGGCATAATTTCCCCCAGTTAGGTGTGGACTGGGTGCCTCACTTTGGTGAGGGCTGAGGAAAGAAAAGCAGCAAGGCAGAAGAAATGGTCACCATCCTCACAAAAAGATGGCCCCAAGACAAGTTAGAGCTCCAACACCTCACTACCCAATAACCATAAAGGATTAACTTTATCTTTTTCAAGAGTAACAAGCATGTACACATCCATTAAAATGACCACATACAGGGGTGTGTGCATGCATGCATAGCCACATGTGCATGCACACACATGCACAACACACACACAGCACACAAAACACAATTTCTTTCCCTTTCTCTTTCCTAGCGCAAAAGCTGTTCAGATTACCTAAAGCTTTTCCTTGCCGGTCCAACACCAGTCAAAACACATTCCGAGACACCAGGGCGTTTGAAAAGGTATAAACAGTCATTTTGATAGATGACTTGAAGGCTAGAATCATGTCAGATCAAAGAATGTTTTCAGATCTTAAAATACCTGTCATTTTCTACATTATGTAAGCTTACAGAATGGTAGCTATATATCCATGTCATCAGTGCCATGAAACAGCATCTAAGTTATGACACAAAAAAAATAAAAAACACAAAAATAAATATAAAATTATAATGACCTGTTATGTCTGAACTTTTGATAAAATTTTCAAAATATCTTCCCAGATAAAGCAATGTAATGTCAGATATCAACAGAGGATCGACTATAAGTAAGAATAAACAAGAGCTACACCTACCTTCTATAACTTTCAAAATCAACAAGTTGTACTTTGTATGGGGAAAGTGTGGCAGTAGCAACATTGATCACACCTCCTAAGCCCATGGTCAGTGATTTCAGAATGTTGTCCATTGCAGTTTCCTAATTTTAACAGCTGCTTTTTAAGACCTAAAATTTGAATAATAGTGAAGATGCATCTTTAATCAGAATCAAGCAGATAATTTTAAAAATATCAGTTTCAAATTTAATGCAGGCATGAAAGGCTCAGTATATAAGAATATGGATGAATATTTGGTTATTTAATTGAAAGCATGAGAGGATCAAACTTTTCAAGCCAATTAGAAGAAAAAGCTGAAAAAAACAAAAGAAGAATGATGATTTAATCACCTAAAACAGAATGTCAGCACAGATGTTTTCTTATTTTAATATTAGTACTACACATTTTAATTAACTTAAAAAGTGTTTCTTTCTCATGTCTCTGTGTGTGTGTGTGTGATCCTCCTTCCCTCTCCCATCATACATCATACACCAATTACAGTTTTATTTTAAGCAATGGTACTCAACACTTTATTATTATAATATTATCATATGCAATGCAAAAATATATAATATGCACAGAAAGTGGTCAAAATCATGATGCAATGTTTGCACATTGGTACACAGATACACCTATTATAGATATGTGTGATCCTTACTGTTAACTGTCCATAACTGTAGGCCTAAATAATATCTAAACCTGCTTCCTACACGATTTTATTTTTGATGCATACATATAATTTGCGGATTGTCACGCATAAAAAAATCAAAGATTTCCAGTCGAATCAATGTTTACCGTATTTCGCCCGTGCATGGGGCTTTAGGCCTCTCTGACGCCTGAGCTGAGGTTATTGCATGAGGGTCTCAGCATGAGCAGTGCAACTGAAACTTGTAAACACATCGAGTTATCGGTTTTGTCTATGCCAAACTTTTAGATTAAAATTATGGCTATATAAACAAAACTCTCAGTACGCTTATACCTTAGCGACGTGTAACTGAGAAGATAAAGAAGTATTACTCCTGACCTTTGTATTTATTTCGTTAACGACACAGGAAGCAGACGAATTTAAAGGGTCGATAACTCCTCTGTATGCACCGGCGTGTACAGTACGCAATGGCGTGCACAGCTTTAAGAGTAGCAACTGCGTGTTGTCACTTCTTGAGAAGAAAAGACATCTCAGCCCTTCAAAAACGGTTGTCTTCCTTTTTTCCAATTAATGACAACGTGTTTAATCTGACAGATGAACAGAAGCAGGTAAATGTTTTACATGCTGACACACCTACTGCTTTTACCCAATCGAAGGCTGGCTTACCTCCTTTTGTCGAATCGTACGCATCTTCAGAAGCACATACCACACACACACACACACACACATTAAACCAGTCTGCTGTATAATCAGTCAATTGTGCATTGTGAATGTTTTAAATGTGTACACACTCGTCTTTCAGTTCTGCGTGAAACAAAAATTGTCGAACACAAGTCACTGACAAAAGTTTATGTATAGAGTGTGGTATATATAGATGCTGCCCCCACTCCCTCGACTCTCTCTCTAGCTCACTCTCTCTCTCTCTCACATATGTACACACCAGACAGACACATACTCCACTCGTGCACATTCGACAACATAAAATAAAATAAACTTACGTTTATGAAACAATTCTTTATTGATTTATTACAGTTGCGAGAAAGTGTGTTTCAATTCACACAAAAGGAACTGGCGCCGAAAGCAGCTCAAATTGACAAAGAAAACAGCTTTGCTGACATGAAGGTGAAGAATGTTATTTTAGTATCTTACAAACATGAATGGTGAATGATGTGCTGTACCACCGTAGTTATAAATTAGGTTAGTTTCTCTTCACTTCAGCACACAGAAAAGTTTCTTTGCTATTTCTTCCATAATCTGAATGTCACAAAAATCACTGTTACAGCAATTCTGGCTTAAGTGTGGTGAACTTGGACTGTTAGGTGCCACTGCGCCAAGTGAGTACTTAATTGTATTTGGGATGGAGCCATGGGGGGTGCATGTGTTTGTGTGTGTGTGGAAATGTTACATTTCATTAGACTTTACTAGTAACCAGAGACATAAATATAGTGCTTTCTTAAGAGATCTCTAACATTTGTGAATTATTTGTGAATAAACAGACTGCAAACAATGTTTTTGGATTGTGACAAACACAGAGCAGCAGCATCTATAGTTCTGGTGCCTAGTATTCAGTGTAAATTCTGCCAGATTCCTCTAGTCATGCAGCTGGGATTACACTCCTGGGGTACATCAGTGCTGTTCAGTGCAGGTGACTATAACCTAGGAAGACTAGAGTGTTATAAATATTGATAAATAGGGATGCTTTTAAGTAATGAACATAAACAACTTTTTTTAGTCTTAAATCAGACAGACTAATTTTATCTTTACAAGTGTACATGTTTGCACATTGCTTTTACTAATCCCTGCATTCTATACCAGGTAAATATGGTGGGTCAGAACTGAGTTATTTTGATCACCTGCTTATCATGGAGGAAATGTCTCGTGCCTCAGCTGCTGTTGCCTTGAGCTATGGGGCTCATTCTAACCTTTGTGTCAACCAGATTGTGCGCAATGGGACAGAAGCACAGAAAGATAAATACCTGCCTAAGGTTTGCTTTCAGATACTTTGTTCATTATGTTCAGCTTATAATAACATCCTCCCCAACATAAAAATTTGTATGCATATTATAGTGAATGCACAATTTTATTTGCGGTTTATTATATCAGGCTTTATTCATTTGGGAGTGTTCTTATAACCATAAGCCCATAGTGCACAGGTTTGGCTTCTGGATAAGCTACATTTAGACAGAAGAAAATATATAATTTTGTGAAATCATTTGGTGTGCACTTCGACAACAGTTCTCACCCTGACACTGTCAAACTGTTCGAAATGTTGCACACCTTTCGTTTTGTCCAGTCCGTGTCGCAACCAACTCACAAAAGGGATCACATCCTGGACTGGGTCATACATCGACCTGACCAGTCAGTTGATCTCTCATCTGACCACTACTCAGTACTAATCGAACTGGATCGCAAATGCCCATCATCAGCGCCAGTTTTCAGACCCACTCGGTCATTACAAAATGTGGATAGACTAGCATTCAAAGCACAGCTGCAGATGGCGCTCCTCCAACCACCCTCTGCCGAGCAACTTGACTGTGTTTTGCGTAGAGTAGTTGATGACCACGCCCCTGTGTCTCGACGTCTGATGCACCAGTCTAAATGTGCGCCTTGGTATTCACAGATCCGCGTCGAACTCCGTGAGCTGAAGTGCACGCGCCGGCGAGCTGAACGTGTTTGGCGGAAGACTGGACTCGTCATCCACAAAGAAATTTATAATGCCGCAAAGCGAAGCATTGCAAAATGCATATATGAGGCTAAAGCATCATATCTTCAGGGCCAAATAATTAACTGCACCTCCTCCAAAAAGCTCTTTGCCATTTGCACTCAAATGACTGGATCTAAGACAGCAACACCACTGCCTACTGCCTACCCTGCTTCACTGCTGCCGCAAGTTTTTAGTGATTATTTCATCAGCAAGATATCTGACATCCGATCATCTTTAGACTCAGTGTCGGCGCTTGACAGCATCTCCTGTGATGTCCTCCCAGGATGCTCCATGACCAAGTTCCTACCAGTCTCTGAGACCGATGTGAAAGCGGTTATTCTAAAAGCTAAACCAACAACTTGCGAGTTAGATCCGATGCCCACAAGCCTTCTGCTCGAGTGCCTAGATACTCTACTTCCTGCCGTCACAAATATTGTAAATGCCAGCCTGTCGTCAGGTGTTTTCCCATCTTTGTTCAAAAATGCGGTGGTGAGGCCACTTCTAAAGAAATCCACGCTTGACGTCAATGTCCTGAACAACTACCGTCCAGTTTCCAACTTGTCTTTTCTCTCTAAGATCATAGAGAAAATAGTTTTGACACAGCTCTGGGCATACTTACAAGAGCACCATCTTATCCCACAAGCTCAGTCGGCATATAGACCTTTCCACAGCACCGAGACCACTCTTATTAAAGTAACAACAGACATATTATCTGCTCTTGACAGTGGTGATGTCTCTCCATTAACCCTACTGGACCTGTCTGCTGCATTTGACACTATAGACCACTCTCTGCTTCTTCACAGACTCCACACCCTCTACGGGATTTCTGGACCTGCGCTCTCATGGTTTAACTCCTATCTCACTGATAGGACCCAGACTGTGTTAGTTGATGGTCAGATATCTCGCCCTGCTTCACTTTTCTGTGGTGTTCCCCAAGGCTCAGTACTTGGCCCAGTTCTGTTCATCCTGTATACTAAGCCCCTTTCATCATGCATCCGGTCTCACCAGGTTTCTCATCAATCCTATGCTGACGACATGCAGCTTTACTGTTCCACCCTGCCGGCTGAGTCTCACTCTGCTATTAGCTCTATAGAAGCTTGTATCAGCGATGTCAAGGGCTGGATGGTAAAAAACAAGCTTAAACTAAATGATGATAAAACGGAAGCCCTCTTGTGCCATAGAAGAAGACATCAACCTTCACTCGTCAGTCTGCCCAATCACATCAAGGTGGGCGACAGCAACATCACCTTCACGTCATCCGTTAGGAATCTGGGATTTATTGTCACTGATGACATGACACTCGATAGACATGTAGCATCAGTCTGTCGGTCTGCCTATTATGAGATTCGTAAGATCAGTGCTATCCGTCACTTTCTCACTACACGCGCTACCAACACTCTTGTCTGTGCGTTTGTTCTTTCTCGACTTGACTACTGCAACTCCTTGCTGGCAGGCTGCCCTGACTACCTCATTCAGAGACTCCAGAGAGTACAGAACTCTGCTGCGCGTCTGGTGCTTAGAGCAAGGAAACGGGACCATGTCACTCCTCTTCTTCGTTTGCTACACTGGCTCCCCATCCGTTCTCGCATTCAGTACAAACTGTCTGTGCTGTGTTTTAATTTCTTTGCTGGCTCCTGTCCTGACTATTTCTCTGAACTTCTCATCACTTACTCTCCGTCCAGACAACTACGCTCTTCGTCTGACGACCGTATCCTAACTGTTCCTGTCACCAGAACAACATATGGTCACAGGACTTTTGGCTACTGTGCTGCAAAACAATGGAACTCTCTTCCTTTCCATATCCGCCACCTTCCTACAACTGAATCTTTCAAATCTGCACTGAAAACGCACCTCTTCCTTGAGCATTACTCCTAACACAGTCCACACAATGCTAGTCCTTCTTAACCCCGCCCCCTTCCCTCTTGCTACTTTACCCATCTTTCTTGCAGAATCACTATATTTTTCTGTTCCTGTTACTTGATGCCTTTTGTTTTCTGTTTTGTCAGTACTGTCGTTTTCTTTCGTCCCCTTTGTTTTGTATCTACTTAGTCCACGTCTCTTCCTCGTTTTAAGCGCTAAGAGCATGCTCTCTATGAGTGTGAATATGCGCTATAAAAATCTTCACTATTATTATTATTATTTGTTTTTTGCATGTTCTTTACATACATGCATAATGCACATACATATGTTTGGTTGAGGAGTGGGGGGTGTGAAAGAGAAAAGTGGGGTAACATGAGAGTAGGTCTGACATCTGAAAATTCTTCTGAAAACACTTTATTTTAAGCTCATTTTCCAAATGTCTGCTCACAATGCTGGCTTAACTATGTACTTGGAGCATTGTGTTAGGGCAGGTATGGGGAACCTTTTTCCTGCTAAGGGCCAATTTGATATTTATAACATCATTTGCAGACCATGCAAAATTATCAATTGAAAAATTAGCCTGCTATATTTGGTCAAACCGTGTATAATTTCAACATAGTATATCAACACTTTTGCAATGTTTATACTCCCAGCCTGCCTGGCGCTAACTGTCCTCTGGGTTACTGCCATATTAGCAGACAGGCTATGGGCAGCCAATGAGAAGCATTTGTGTCTGTCCTGTCATGTACTCGTGTGTGTCCTATTATATATTAGACGTTCCTTGCTTGTCCCTCAAAATTTACAATATAATTAGAATTCACTTAACATAAATTTATGTTGGCATAAAAAAGATCTTAGATTTATTGAATTTTGAGTCCGGCCTGCAGTTGCCTATGCATGGCCCTTGGGCTAGACGTTTCCCACTCCCGTTTTAGGGACTTGGATGTCAAAAAATTCAAATGGAACCATCCAAATTTTAGACAGATTGGGTTGAGCACAGAAGTCTAAGGATATAATAAATATGTAACATTTAAGATGTAAACAGTTGAACCAGCTACATACCATAAAATATTGGTTTCTTAGTTTGTTTTTTTTTAACCAAAAGTACATGTGTTGGCAGTTGATAAAAGGAGAGGCAATTGGTGCTTTGGCTATGAGTGAAGCAAACAGTGGGTCTGATGTTGTATCAATGCGTCTCAAGGCAGAAAAGAAAGGTTGAGTATTGTCCTAGATGATGCATTTTGCCCTTATTCTTTGTGCATATGTGCATACACCTGTCTGTTAATGTGTTTTCTTATGTTGCTAATTTCCAAATATTCACAAGCTTGCAGCTACTGTAGACATTTTTTTGTTTTTTGTGCATTTTCTGTTTGCATTGTACATCACTTTTCTTAAGTGCTGTAAATAGGAAATAAGTAATCTTTGTGCTATGCATGTTTTCCACTAATGATGTTGTTTTAGAATATACAGTTTGCTTGTACATTTTGTAACCTCCCTTTTGATTTCTTTCAGGGGATTATTATGTGCTTAATGGCAATAAGTTTTGGATCACAAATGGTCCTGATGCTGATGTGCTGGTTGTGTATGCCAAGACAGACTTTACTACATCAAAGCCTCAACATGGCATAACAGCATTCTTGATTGAAAAGGTGTGCAATCCATTCTTTATACTGGAAGATAAAGTCAAAAATAAAGTTTGGTTTAAAGTTGCTGAGATGATAATTGAAAGTAAACCCCAAAATTGTATCAAATTGTATTGCAATATTTCTTTTAATACAAATATTTGGATTGACCTAAATGTTAACATCTGAGATCCATGGAGGCAGAAACCAGCATGAGAGCCACAACCAGCATATAATAATGCATTGTACTGACAGCAAACCTAGATTTGTGATGTCATAAGAAATGCATTCTTTACTTTTTTCCACAATGCCCACACAAAACACACAAATATTTTCATATATTTAAGTACATATTCTTCCATGGAGGCACATTCCACAATTTTTGTAAACAAGAGTATAGGCTAATTTCTTTATTTTATTATTATTAATGCTTTCTTTGATTTAGCAATGTGTGTTTGCTAGGGAATGGAAGGATTTTTCCCTGGACAGAAGCTTGATAAACTTGGTATGCGAGGGTCTAACACTTCCGAATTGATTTTTGAAGACTGCAAAGTACCAGGTAAAGAAACACTATTTTATTGTCTTTTATACAGAGTCGGTGACCCCCATGTTTTGTTGTGCAATATTTTCTGTTATGTAAACCTTAGTGCCCTCTTCCCTCAGAAGATAGACAGCACACAGAGGTGGTCACTTTTTGGTTTTGATTGTACAGACTGCATGTGCTAGAGAAGAATTAAATATCATAATTTGCAGTTTCAATCTCTTCTAAACCTTTAACCCTTTAACAACCAAGAGGCATATTTGTCCCATCGTTTTAAACTGCCCCCAGATTGGATTGAATCAACTCAGTGGTGAAATCTGTATGAAACCACTCAGTATATCACTGACTTTATATAACAAAAGGTTGTTTTGATATGTATACATTAGCTTCGTACAACTATTATATAGACACTGCTGTTGACCAAAGTTTCTTATGGATGTTTTAAATGATAAAGTAGTACATGTGAATAAAAGTCCTTTATATATATATATATACAGATACACACATATATCTGCATATAGACATTTGAGGGGCTGAGCACTACTGTGCTGTTATCCATATTTATAACACGAACAGTTTAACTCCAAACAGTTGAAAATATCTTGGAAGCTGAGAACAAAGAAGTTTATTCCCTAAGTGTTGAAAACCCTGCTGGGTGAGCAAAAATATGTGAAGTTATTTTGTTTATTGAGTTCTAATTTAGTTGCTGTTTACTTTTCTCCAAACTCATCATTGTGTTGCACAGTGTTTTGCTTTAAAAATTTTCATTGTGTGATGTGCTGTCATGAGATACGTCAGACAGCAAGTTTATGGTTGATGTACAATGTACAGTTATTAATGTGCTCAAGTGTATATAAATATACACTGTTCAAGTAAGGTAAAACACTTTAATAAGGAATCAGTAGTAAAGATTGAAGGTGCAGTGCAGTAGTCACTAATGATATCTTTTGTTCTAATGTTGGCTTATTTATATAACGTGGGGTAGAGCAAAGTTTTTCTATACATCAGCTACATGCAGTTGCTATCATTTGTTTGTGTATTTGCACACATTAACTATATCCAAGTCAATTTTTGAATCAGGAGCAAAGCATGTGCTGGTGGTTGACAAAGCCAATCTGTAATACAAAATGCAGCTCATACAGTGCTGCTGTGTTGTCATGGTCTGCTGAATCATTACAAAGAAAATTTGAGATGTCCAATACATGTTTAATTAGGAAAATAGGAAAAGAATAGATAAAAAGGAGCCAAACATCCATAAGGAAAAAGTACTTTGAAGGTGGTTTGCTGAGTCAGACAGGTATCAGACAGAGGGATTTAGCTTGTTTTTGTGACCAGCAAATAGTACGGAAAGCTTCATGCATTTTATCATTACCTGAACATGTATTAACAAAAGAATTTTTATTATTAAGCTCAGGTAAACGCTATGCCATGCCTATATGTAAGAGTAACAGACACCTAAAATCATTTGTGCCATCTGCAGTCCAGCTGCTTAATCTTAGATGAGCTGTCAGTGGTCTGTGTGTGTGTGTGTGTGTGCATGTGTGATGTTGTATGTGTATACTTGATTTCCTTGTAAGTTTTTTTTATTTATATATATATATGATACATGTTACTTGCCCACTTTTTTTTTCTTTTTTTCATTTTCCATCCATTGTTGAACTAGAGCACATTCCCATATTCAAATTGCCCACTGGGACAAATAAAGTTAGTCATTGCCATTGTCATTGTCTTATGTAAGCTTACATAAGCAACTTTTTTCATCTTTCTTTTGGTATCAATGGCCAGGCTTATTCGTGTTGTGCACTGTATTAAATAACCTTATACTAAACCTGCATGGCGGATTTATCCACATTTACCCCTTCATGTTCATACTGTAGAGTTCAATTTTTGTTGTTCATTTTACCTGCTTGTATGAAAATGAGGTCAGGATTTATTGTTGCATTGTTAAGAAATGTGTATCATATATACGTTAAATATGTAGTAAATTTATGTGTTATGGATGAGCTTGATATTTTGAAAGTTTCATACTAAGTTTTCCTAGAGAAAGTGAAGTGATTGAAGTCTGCACAAACACTGCACACTGTGATAACTTATCCATAATAAGTCTTCAGAATAGCCTGCCATATCTTTGCAGGACTGATCATCGGTAGTTTTCTCTGGGCGACTCTGGTTTCTTCTGTCGTCTGTGTGTGTGTGTGCACGCGCAGTGGCGTAGGAACAGGGGGGGCAAGGGGGGCAGCCGCCCCCCCCAAAAAAGGTGCTGGGAAGGCAAGAATGTGAACGTTATTCATTGTCAGCATGGAGCTTGCCCCCCCAAAGACGAGAATCTTCCTACGCCACTGCGCACGCGCACGTGCGCATGTATTTATGTTCATGCATTTCATGTTCGTGTGAATGCATCACATACATGTGTGTGCATATGTGTTAAAATATTTATGTTTGTTACTGTACAAATGTGTATTTTATACCTGCTCTCTATCATCACCTCAGCAACCACGTTTCGGAAAAGACTGAAGACTCATTTGTTTACTTAAGACAGACTTAAACAACTTAGCACCATTTCTGTTTTTATTATTTTTGACTTTCCTGTTGTTTTATTTTTTTTCTCTTCTGTTTTTGCTGCGCAATGAGCATTCTTTTGAACGGATACCTGCGCAATATAAATTGACATCATCATCATCATCATCATCATCATCATCATCAAAAGAAAGAAAATGCACAAGAATAATTTGACATATATATATATATATTTTTATGTAGACACAGATTTTTTTCTTGGGTGCAGGTAAAAATATTTTAGAAAAAACACAAAAGCAGTCATGGAAATGTAAGGAATTTGTCATTATCTTTCTTCAGTATGAGATCAGTTTAGAATTTTGGAAGATTCATTTTTAAGTTGAAATTCATGTCTTTTTTAGAATTTATTTCTGAAGAGTAAGGGAAGATAAATCACATTGTTAAATGATATTTATACATTGCTTGATTTCTTCTGTCATGCCTGACTTTCCTTGTGCATGATGACAACAGCTGCTAATATGCTGGGTCAGCTGAACAAAGGGGTTTATGTCCTGTTTAGTGGACTTGACATTGAACGACTGATCCTTTCTGGAGGTCCTATTGGGTAAGTGATGTATAAAAATTGAGTGACGCAATATTGTGCAAAAGCTCTTTTGAGGAGAGTCTTATTTGAAAAACATTTATAGAAATAAGTGTTTGAATTGGATGTGAAAATTACAAAAGTGTGTGAAAAATAATTTAATTTGAGCTTATCTTTCATGTTAAGATAGAGAAAGAATGCAGACTGTGGGTGCATTAGAGAGAGAGGCACAGAAAACAGGAAAAAATGTTGAGGCTTTACAGAGAGACATTATTGTTGCATAAGTCTGTTTTTTTTATAAACTGCTTTTCTTTCCTTCTTTATAACAGCATTATGCAGGCATGTTGTGATTTGGCATTTCAGTATGCTCATGTGCGTGAGGCATTTGGTACCAAAATTGGTCACTTTCAGGTACAGAGAAATAATCACAGTCTTGAGACTTTCAATGTTCATGAAATGTATCTCCACGGATGTCCCACATCAGGGTTATTTTACTGAGCATGATAAAGATGAAGAAAGACAATCAGTATATGAAGAAATTTTATTTGCAAAGCATTTATAGTTTGAGCTTTTTAAAAAAAAAAGCTTGTATCTGTACCTTTTGCTATAAAGTTTATGCTTGATTTTTATTTTTCAATGAGTATTTCTGTTTGTAAGTGAATTTAGTTCTTAGCTGATGACTGATATTTCATCTAGATGATTCAAGCCAAGATAGCAGACATGTATACACTGCTCAATGCAAGTCGTTCCTATGCCTACAATGTTGCACGATCCTTAGGCAGTGGCCAGATTCTTCCAAATGTGAGTTTGTACATCCAGTGACTTTAAACTTGTACTCAGAAAAACTACTTTGATTATGAGCTTAAGAAATCTTAAAAAAAAACAATCCTTTGTTGTTGCACACTTTAGCAAGCTTTTCAAAATTTTTTGTTTTAGTTGTGTCAGTCCTAGTGTTTTGGTAGGGTGTTTGTAGATGTGAGTTGTAATTTTTTCTGTATAAAACTTGATAAAAGTCTAGAAATAGAGCTGCCTCATCATTTGATATGTTGCAATCTTTCCTGGTCATGTAATTAAAACAAATTTTAAACTAAAATGATAATTCTTTGGCATTTGCTTTTCATGATTTATAATTTATACATTACGGTTTGTGATACATTATTTTTTTAGGACTGTGCAGCAGTTATTTTGTACACGGCTGAGAATGCAACCAAGATGGCTCTAGACACAATTCAGATCTTAGGTTCGTACATCAACATGCATTTTTATAATGTCATAGCTTTGACCTCTTTGTGTGCATGTTGATGTTAGAAAACTTACATGCTGCAAATGGGATAGTTATTTACTGAAATTTTAAGAATTAGTATCTGGTAATTAATTCAACACAGCCATTAAAAACTTAGTCTATTAAAAACAATTTTTATGTTTCTGGAAGGAAAAAATAACTGTTTAATGTAATCCTGGTTTATTGACAGGAGGAAATGGCTATATAAACGACTATCCATCAGGAAGACTGCTTAGAGATGCCAAATTGTATGAGATTGGAGCTGGTACAAGTGAAATCCGGCGCCTTGTCATTGCCAGGGCCATAAATGCTCACTACAGATAAAGTGTTCCTGAAGTAACCAAAGGGTCTGTGATCATCTGTGGATGTATCTGATATCTCCCCAACAGAATATTTGAGTGAATAATAAATGATTTAATCTAAGACTTTCTTATTAAATAAAAGCAGAATTATAGATATTTTTGATTACAATTTTTTAAGAAAAAGTTAATCATGAATGATTAAACACATGGCACAAAGACGTTCCTCACTTGTTTTGATTATCGGAAGCATACATATGGATTCTTGAGTTTAGTTCATTGTGAATGTGACTTTTGTAAATGTGGAAAACTTAGGTATAAGGCAGTTTTCTTGTATCTGATAACAAATATATCCAAAAGCTCTGTGAAGTGCATCCGACAGCATTTCCTGCAGCTATTGCAGCCACGTTAATAAGAAAATAATGGTCAATTGGAAAAGTTTGAGACACATACATTTCTTAATTTTTCATTGATATTGTTTACTGTGCTAAGCTGCAGTTAAAAACATTATACAGAGATGCCTAATACTACTGCTTTGATATCCTTCTATTGGTCTAGTTAGGTCTTGGTGTTTTATGAGAAATGAAAGATAAAGCTGGATCTGCATTTAGAATTTTATGTAAAGAAATTACAACTTTTTTTATTAACACAGTGTTAACACTCTGAAACACTACTTTCAAAGTGCTTGTTGTTTGAAATTGTGTGATTTATATACATATTCATATGCTTTAGAGGTGGATAGCATTTTTAAGTGGGTAGTCTTTGCATTGAAACTTCAGAATCAATTAAGTGGACCATCAGACTTATTTAAAAATAAACTGTAACATAGTGCATTTCAATTGACTTCTTTTGGGTGGGAATGATATTTGTATTTATTGTATTGAGTGTGTGTGTGTGTGCAAGCAAGATTGTATGAGACCAAAAAATGTGTGTGAAAGAGTGCAAAGCCAATATGAAAAATCTTGTGTTGCTGCAAAAAGCAGCTAATGAACCTGAGTTTTTGAAAAAAAAATTATCAGAAAAACATGAAAGAGTCACTTAATTGAGCATAAGAGTTTTTTTTAAAAACTCATTTGGTGCTTTTAGGACAGACAACTACGAGAGGGATGAGGGCGGGGCGGGGGGTCGCGATTGCATCCCTTGACCATTAAAAAGGACAGCCAATCGCAGTCTTCGCTATATTTAGCGTTCCCAGGGTGCGATGGCGGTCCATACATGTAACTCTTCTAAGAACTTTTGAAGAATTATTTTTCGATTTTAAGTGTGTTTTTGGTCCATATTGGACAGGTGAGTATTCAAAATTAATTTTGCTTTGAAGTTCGAATAATTTATTGTATTAGTAACCGTTAAAAGTTTTCCACTGCCGACTTTAAAGCTTCGCTGTAAAAGATGCCGTCTGCTTCAGTGCTTGGGCTTCTGACCTAGCTGCATCTTGCTTGTTGAAAGTAGGGCTTAGATTTTGGCTGAGCATACAATCGTGCATCTGTCGTGCAGATTTTTCCTGCAGCCAGATATTTTGGTTTTCTACTGCTGAACATATTTTAGATTCAGACATGACGGCAGTCTCAGCAAGATCTGATATGAAATTGCACTCTGCCACTCTCAAGGCATGTCGTTCTCGGTTTCTGAAATCTGCCCGCCCTCTCTCAGCAAAGTGATTCTTTGTCCGTAACATACTGTTGTGATTGTATTACACAGTTTGTGTGTCAGAGATTCTCGTTTGCTTACTCATGTCGTCTTCCCATCCTTTTCACGCATGGACACCACGCCCATGGCATCCCTACCCCCCACCCCACCCAACACACCCCAAGAACAAGAAACAATGGCGCTCCCACATACTCAGAAACGTGAGAGAGACACAGATGAAGACATTTTATTTTTGTTTTGTTGCGAAATATACGTAATGTTATTTTATAAGCCAGTAAAGACTGTAAATAGAAGGCAAATGACTTATCGTCTATAGATAAAAATAAGTAATCGTAGACCAACATTTCAGACAGCTAGGATTTGAATCCATCTTTTGGAGAACTCAGACTTTTGGACTTTTGTTTGAAATAATGGATCTGCTCGTTGAAAAATAGAAAATAGTTTCCAAACTGATTACTAACAACAAAAACATGACAGGTTTAAGAAATATAACAGCATCTTCTTCGATCACTGTTGTGAAAGGCAGCACATCCCACACTGCCTCATAGTCGAAATGTTAAAACAGGTTTTGAATACTGTCTAGCAGCAAAAGGAGAAATCATCGATAAAAACATTTTTGCAGCATTGTGTCGGACTAAAGACAAAACATTTTTTAAATGTTAGATAGTGGCAATAATATATGAAGATGCTGTCAAGGACAGGATATATAATTATTAAAACAAAATTTGAACATCAGAAAGTGAGGTGTAGTCATATATTGTCAAATGCCACCAGAACCAAATGAGACAATGGCACAGTTTGTCACTAGACTAAAGCAACGAGAACAAAACTGGATTTGAGCATGCTTTGGGTGAAATTGTACACAATCAGATAGTAGATAAATGCAGTGATGGATGGTTAAATGATAAACAGGGCTGCCGAGAGCCAGCACGGGCCCCAGAGCAGGCCTTTCCTGGCCCCTTGTAATTGTAATCATAAATTATTTTCCCAGTATATAATAATATGCTTATAATTTGATTCTCAATATCTACATTTCATTTAGTAACGTAATATAGACTCCGAATATTAGGACAAGTGCTAGGCTCTATGCCACTACTTGAACATAGAGTTGTTTACACATGAGTGGTTAGTAAATGAGGAAAATTGACAGTAAAGGATCAAACTTGTAGGTCCCTGCTCCATAGAAAAAAATCCCCAGAGTGAGGAAAGTTACATCAACCTTTCTTTAAAAAGAGGAAGGGAAAAAATCCGCTGACCAAGGCCGGGCCCCCTTCACAGCCGTGGGCCCAGGTACACCAGACCCCCCTTTCCCCCCCTCCCTCTCGTCAGGCCTGATGATAAAATACCTTGAACGAGGTCATTAGATCTTAAGCAAGTATTAGCTGTGCACATAAATGAATGATGATGATCATTCTGGTGATTGTAATGATATTTTTAACTATGATGTTGGAGGGGATGATTATTCCATCACTGTAGGCAACAAGAAGGCTGAATTAGTAAATTTGAATGTTGGAAGAGTTCCATTGTCAGCTGTTAGATTCAGGTGCAAGTAGCAAAGTTATTGTAAAACGACACTGGAAAAGTTGAAAAAAAAACCATCAAACGCAAGTCATAGAAAGCTAAAAATAAGCATTTATTCCGAAAGGTAAAGGTCACCCTTTAACCCTCTTTAGGTCACTGGGGAGTGAGATGTTAGAGATCTAATTTTTCTCAGGACCAGCTTTATGTCAGAAAGGTGGCTATCTCCTCTCCATGGCTGCTTTACCTTTCCTAACCCTCTGTGGGTTCAGGTATCCATTCTGTACAGCTGAATCAATTGAATCAATTTTCTGTACCACATTTTATTGAACCAGTGTGGGACAGTTAAGACTCCAGGGGCAAGTTGCACAACATGTTCCTAAAACTTAAAACTGTTGTAAAGAAACAAGTTTAGAAACGCTTTTTACAATCAAAACTCACCTCTATACCATTTAGATGTACAGGAGGATGTGAAACATGTGCTGATGAGACCAAAATTCTGGCTTAGGCAGCTTTATCTTCTTAATAACAGTTCATTCTATTATTGTTTTATCTTCTTTGAAACAGTTATCGTTACAAAATCCTAGAATTGTTTTGTGCACTGTGTCTCTTTACTATTGATTATCTTAATAGATTTAGTCCTAAGCATGCCTAAAACTAGAAATGTGTTGTGCAACTGGCCCCAGTCCTCTAACCACTTGGGCTATCTGCTTCCTCAGTTATTTATATACAAGTAGTAAAACTGCTAAAAGTGTTAAGAATATTTCAGGGTAAAGTAAATGTGATTGAATGTGACCAAAAAAAACAAAAAAACAACAAAAACAAAACTGATGTGCAAATTCATGGTAGTCAAAGGAAAAGGCACATTGTTGGGAGTAAATTGCAGAAATGTTAAATGTTTTGAGAGTGGGATCACTCCAAGAAGTAATCTCTGTCAATTCCATTATTAATCAAAAGCCAGACGAAAAGTACAAAGAACTGTATGAAAGGAAATTGGGAAAATTGAAAAACAAAAGATTATCCTATTCGTGTAAAAAAAAAAGAAGTAAAAATAGTCACTCGACCTATTTGGCATACGAAAGAAAGAAATTTCAAGAACTTGAAGTCTTAGACACAACTGAACAAGCTGAAGGTCTGACTTCAATTTGTAGGTGCAACTGTCATCATCCCAAAAATCAAATGGAGATACACAATTATGTATTTAGATGCATCAGACAAATGAAGCAGGCGAGCAGGAATTTTATCCCCTTCTTACCATTGAAGAAAAAACTCATTGAAATGAAAAGAAACAAAGTCTTCATTCTTGTTGTGAGCTTTAAGTTCATATATCTTTGGTGCTTCAAGCACGTGTGAAGGAAAGAGAATTCTACACTGATTCTGAAATCTGAAGTCTGAAGCATACAATTTGTTATCTTAATAAAACTTTTTAGCAGATGAGCATGTCTTTTGTGTTACAGCACTCTTTCTGCAATTGAATGCTTACAGAAGGATGATTTTAATAAGAATAAATATGCATGACCTCTGTGAATGTGTCATTTTTATTGCTACAGTGCTTAGCAGTGCTAGCACAATGATTGTTCTTCTCCGATACAGTAAGAGTTATAGGTAAACCCAGAGATTCTTGGCAATGCTTCAGCTTATGTTGCAAGCTAGGCATTTCTACGAATATAAATGATTAGTAATGCTTACAAACAGCAAAGTATATATATATATATATATTTCTGGGAGATATACATATAGTTTATAACTTTAAAAAAAATTCAAGGCATAATTTCAAGTTAAGATTTTATGCAGTTTGTCAGGGACAATTGTGCATCTTCATATATATTTATCCAACTGGCACATATTATAATTTATTAATCATTAATAATAACCTTTGTGTGAAATCATAAGCTTAAGTGAGTTCAGTAAAGGCTATAAGGAATAGTATTTGTAATTTTCCTTACATTTTTCTGTGTAAGACTTCCTGTAGTTTTGACAGTTGGATGCTTTTAATATAACTTCAACACTTATACACTTTCTCACAGAAATATTGGTGGCCATTTGTATGAGTAAACTCAACATTTCTGTCTCTTCTTACCCCCTTTGTTGACAGATATTGGTGCCACGATGCCAAGTTTACCTCTTGCTGTAAGTGTAGCTGATATTCTGGAGGTTCGTGGGGGGCCTCTCAGAGAAGCTGAAGTTTGGGCTTTGCTTTGCCAGAGTGCTGCAGCCATTCAAGACTATTTCATTAAAGGTAAAACATACTGTCTAGGCATAATGTGTTATTTAAAGGGTGGCTAAATATTGGGGCTTTTTACTTGGCCTAATGTGTTATTTAAAGGGTGGCTTAATATTGGGGCTTTTTACTTGATATTGTTAATTAGATTTATTATGAGAATAAATTTATGCTGTTTTTCAGGTTACAAATTTCCATTTATTCTTCCTTTGTTTATATATATATATATATGAAGTGACTAATTATGGCTGATGGAAAAGAAAACACATAAATGTAGGAATAGGACGTTAGGAGGAAGAAGGAAGCAGAGGTTTTTGGCTAGTCTGTTTTAAAAAAAAAACTTTTCAGCTTTATAGAAGGCTGAAACAGACATTTCCTGATGTTTTTATAGACAACTCCATTATCATATTGATATAATCCATACTACGGCTATAACAGCTGCTACTGAATCAACACAGAGAATTGCAATGTGAATATTGATAATTGTTGGGCTTAAAATAGGTACAGTCTTGCCATTGAATTTGCCCATCCTAAAGACAAATAAATGAGAAGAAATAATACAACCTCCCTCCCCCCAAAAAAGAAAGCACAATGTCAAGGCAAAGAATATAATTTTGTAGTCTTCTTTCTTGACTGAATGTTGCACTCAGGATGTCAGGATAATAGGTCAATAACAACAAACATTTTGCTAGTTTAATAAGCTACCATATTTTTAAATTATACAATTCAGGAGAAAGTTGTTAAAAAATCTTTATAAAGCATTGAAAGCATAATCTTCATAAACCAAAATTGTTTCAGAATTGTCTTTCTTCATAAATTAGGGGTGCTGCTATACTCTGCTTTCAGCTTCTGATTTTTTTCATACACATACAGAAATCAGTGACTATGTTTGTACTTGTAGGAGCCACACACAAAGATGGCAGCCATTTCGCAATCAGTCCCTTGACACTAAACTTGTGTCAGGATGGTCAGGTGACTTTTGGACCTGGGAACACCAATTGGCATGGCACTGATATCATGGCACCTGAATACAGTAATTGCTGTCAACACAGCTTGTCTGATACTGCTGTTGAAAAGGTGATTGCTGATCTAAAGTGTGCAATAAAAAGCATCCCCGTAGTTTCACATTTTCTGTTTTTCAGCCACATATTGGTGTTTTTCATTTAAATACAAATAGGGTTTAATTAATTTTGCATACACAGTCAAATGTGTTAAAAGTTGTACAGCACGTTGAGTTTGCTCTATAGTCGAGAAATACATGATATAAAAATGCTTATTATTATTATTATAAAATATTGCTACAATGCAGCATAAATAGATTAATTACACATGGAGTTATTTTTTATTCTGTATGCTTTGCTCATATTCCAGATGTTTGTGTACACCCTGGGAAGAACACTTCAAGTTGCAACTGAATATGGATTACAACCAAATGAGGTAGCGGCATCTGAAATGTTTGTGTATCTTATTAAGTCTTTACCAGCACAACAGTCACCAAAGGTTTACAGTCTGTAAAACAAATTTTAAAAATTATTGTGGTTAAGTATTTTGGTATGAAGTGTATGAGTGTATAGGAGCCTGGTGCACTAAGCTTCAGAGCAGATGAGCAGTTCGGCCTCAGCTCAGGCATCAATGGTTCCTAGCATGTCAAGAAAAAATAAAAGTGGCAGAAGGAGATAGTTGGGCTCACCTTTTCATATTCAGTGCTCAAGCCATGGTGATATGTATATATACACATATTTTCTTTTTAGCATGGACTTGTGACCTCTGATGTCCAATTCAAACCTACAAGGAATGGTATCAATAAATTAGAAGCTGATAATGATGGTATGTGTGGATGAACCATGTCTCAGTCTGCAATACATGTGTCTTGAGTGTCAAAAGTTTAGGAGGCATGAGTACATCATTTGAAGCTATTCATGTAGGTGATAAATGGAGATGTTTGTGCACAGACATTAACATGTGCAGCATGCAAGAATATATAGATGTTCATACACATATTTATATAGAAACATTGATACAAATACAGTTACATTCATTTCTAATTCCTTGAATGAAATGTGAATTACAGTATGTTAACATTAGTCGGCACCTTGAATCACTCCTGGAGGTCATGTGTGAAGAAAATCCCACTGTACGAATAGGTTTGAGCCCTGTACTTGAGGTAAGAACTCTGTTGTAAATAATTTATATTTATAAATACTTATGAAATATTGTATCTGTCTACCTAGCTGTATCTTTGTTTTCCTGTCTGTTTTTCTATCTCTCTGTATACCTGCGTAAGAGCAGCTACTTTTGTTAGGAGACAATATTGAATACTGAAAAAAACCTTGCGTTTAAGTTTTAGCAAGTCTTATGATTTACCTGAATGATATTTTAATTACTTAAGAAAGTTTAATTTTTTGCCAGTTTCTTATTTAAATTTAAAAATTGAATTTTTTAGGCCTGTGATCTTCACACTAGGCAGCATCCTGGCAAACCTCCTTATGCACAGAGTGTTACAAAGTTATACCATTTCGTTCTTGGCCCCTTTGATCAGGTATATCTTACAGTCTCTTGCATGTTGATAATATTTGTTGATTGTATTTTTTTATTTATTTCTATTACAATATGCTAAAATATTTTTCAAATTAGTCACATACGTATTTAAGTATGCTATGAAAATAATGAAATTTATTTGTGAAGAATAATTAAGGGTTAGCTTTGTCAGTATGTAGTATGTGTTTATTTTCCTACACCATCCAAAGAATTTACTATTACATGATATTTTTCTTTTTTCACATTTCTGGTATTAATGTTCAGACATTTTGTGAAAAAAATTGTGATGAAGCATTTAAAGTTGTTTCTGCAAATCAGAGGATTTTCTTTATTTGAAATATTTTACTGTTTTTTTTTTCCCTTTCCTTTAAAGACTGGAACAGATAGCATCTATGGCAGTGATCATAGCCGTCAGAGCACTTTAAACATCCGTCTACGTCGACGTCAAGCACACCATCGTCATCATCATCATCATCATAGACTGAACCATAGGTCTTCTCAGTCACCATCACCCACTAGATCTAGTTCACGTTCTAGATCGCGCAGCCCTAGCAGAGGTAACAGTGTTTTATACTGGCTGTCTTAGTATGATTCCTTTTTTTTTTGTATATATCTAGCTTCACTTCTAAAGACAAATTAAAGCACACATTTTGTTGCATCTCAACTTTAGATTGTTATTTTTATGCATAATTTCACTTGTTAAGAATTAAGTCAGGCATATTATTTTATATCACTGTTGTGGAGAAGGTTTGGAAACTGGTGTCTGGAGGGTTACTCGCTAGCTTCATAGGTACATCTGTCCAAACTTTTGACAAGGTTTGAACAATTGTATATTGCTAAATGGTTTCACTAGAAAAGAAATTAAAAGAAAATTGTAAAATCTCGAAATTTGGCCATTAACTTTACTGCTAAATTGCATATGTTTTTGTGGCTTTTGTTGATGATCATCCCTTTAGTGCACACAGAAAGAACTATTAAAAACACTTCAGTCTTCTGAATATCTTTTGTTTCTCTGATGAATTTGACAGAATAAACATTAAAGTCTTTTCACGAACTCAGAACAAAACCCTTTGTCAAGGTCAGGTCAAACAAGCATTGCCATAAAAAATTTTAAAAACCCATAATTTTGCATTATGTTGTGCTTTACAGGGACTTCTGTTTCAGGATTTGAAGCTCACCTCACAAGAGAAGTAAAAGAAAGTAAACATCTTTCCCCTTCTGGAACCAGCTGTGCCAGTACCATTGCTGCAACTTGTCCATCTTTGATCACCAGCACCACTATTAGGAATTCCCATGTGTCTCAGTCTGCCTCTACCTTGAATAGCAGGGCCCCCAGCAGGGCCTCACAAGATGTCCTTAACACTTCCTTTGCTTCATCAAGTGAAGGTCACACCTTACTTTACCACACAGTTCCTGCATACCGCAGTCTAACCTCTACCTCCGGTCTTGTTGGCCTAAGCATGGGCAGTCCAGCATATAAAAAGTACTTACAGTTAAAGGAAAGGCAACATAGACTGAAAGTTGCTCAGCAAGGAGGCAAGGAAGATCCAGGTGGAGACAGATTGTCTATTCTACCCTTGATGCCACCCATTTCCAGCATGCTTATAGATTATGCAACTAATGCTCGGTCTATGTCCTCGCTGATGTCTTACACACTAGGTAAGATTGTTGATAATAGTTTTTGTTGATAATAGATTTTTTAAAAATCTTTTCATATTTTTACATTATAAAATTGCTTTCTAGATACTTCATGTTTTCTGCAAAATTATTAATTAGCAGCAGGGACATCAGCCACCATTTCGCAGATGTGCTGGCTGGATTGTAATAATTAAAATAAAACACCAGCATGCTTATCTCGTGTGCATGTTAAATTATTTATAAGCTTTAAGTTATCTTACTAAAAACAACTATTTTAAATCTTTTAGATTGCAGATTGTTTTTGTGATGTTTTCTTTCGGCATTCTGGTGACCAGTAATGAGTGATCAAAGATTCATGTTTGTATAGCCATCTCTTTTGCATAGATTATGTGGTCTGTGTGTGGAAAAGGCATAATACATGCACTTGTGTTCATGGAAATAAGCAGAGTCTGAGTTTTAAAAAAAAGGGAAAATGAGGAGGTGCTGGATACCAGACAAAATTGAGAGATTGCTTTTTTGGGCTCATTTGGGCTGTTGTACATTTTTATTTGAATGCTTGCCTCTGGCAGGAAGCTACATGACAGATCTCTGTGGTCATTTTGGCACAGATATGAACATGAAAATGGCAGCAGAGTATGACCATGAGCAGGCTAGCATCATAAGCAGTGACATGTCTTCCATAATGCCAGAGGCTGCAAGCACTTGTCTTGTCTCTAGGTGAGCAATAACACCTGAGAGTCATGGTCAGTCATTGGATGGATGCGCAGAGGTTTTGGTTTACAGACATCTTTTTCCTTTGTATCTTCTTTTCAGCTACTTCTTCACTGATTTCATGCAGTCATAATAAAAGCTGTGTGGTGCCAGAAACTTAGGTGATACAAATGCTTCATGGTATAGGATTTTAGACCTGGAGAACTATTTGATAGTGACTTTCTCTGCAATAGTTTTGTTAGTAAATTTGAAACTTAACTTTAACTCTGTATAAAGGGTATTTCTTTCTTCAAAGGTGAAGGATGCTATCAAATTTAACTGGTCTCCCCTCTTTTGTTTTCATTAAATTATATGATAAAAGACTCACCATGGCAAAGGCTATTGTCCTGCTTCACCCGAGGCTTTATTTCCTATTTATCGTGCCAGATTAAATGTTGGAGAAACAGAAAATACGCCCTCTTCTCCATCTTCTTTTCTCAAACGAAGGTATGATGGTGATGCTGCTCATCAACTGCAGACAAATCTCCAGCAGGACCAGGAACAGCAAAAGCAACATTTTAAACAGTTTGATTCTAAACAACATGTGTTGTCAACTCCTGAAAGAGAGCAATCGAGAGTGAGTTTTTGATGCTTGTAACTGTTATTTAAAAGATTAATGAAAGATTTAGATATATAGATATATTAGATATATTTAGATAATTTCTGCATACACTTATAACACGTTTATTTTGCAGGTTTCTTGGATATAGATTCTTTTGATTCTTTTATGTTTTTTTATGCATAAAACATGTGAAAATGCCTTTGATTATCTTGTTTATAACAAAATGTATTCTGATGTCAGTTTAATAATTAAGCAGTCACTCAAAAATTATTGCTATATTCACGTGCTGTGTTTCCTTTTCATTAAAATTGGAGATTTCATGGTCTGCATAGGAAATCAAAAGAACATTTTTGTTAACACAGGAGTTTTATGGACCTGAATTTGTGCACAGAGCTAGCGAACCTCTTGTGAGGCTTTCCCTTCCATTGCTGGGAGAGGTAATTTTCATCTAATAGGTGTTTATGGGGATGGAGGCACTGTTTTCTTCAATGATCTTTATTTATTCTTCCTACTGTACCAGATGACATGACTATATGGAGATCACCCTCTAGCTACTTCAAATCCAGCTGTCCAAACCCATGGTAGGACTTGAAAACAGCTCAGCCCCCTTCCATCCCACCTGTCTCGCTAGTGAGCCTCTCTACTCCAGTTTGAAGCCCGCCAGGCAGTTCAGAGGTGTGTCAGCTACCTCGTTTCTTTTGGATATGCCGTGTGAGGCCTGTGAAGTGTGGTTTTCTGCTGTCTATCATAGGCGCAGTACCGACAGCCTGGCGTCCTTTTTATTCCTGTGAAGTTTGCCGCTTCTTCTACTGAAAGGGACAAAGTTGCGGCAGGTGGTCAGAGACGAAACACGGCGGGAAGGTTTTCGCTTCGGTTTGTTAATTGCTCTTAGAGCAAAATAAGGTAAGGCTAGAACAGCTAATAATATCCCGCTACCCAGAAAGAGGGTTCCCGACACCGCTACGTTTCTCTTAGAGAAGTAGTAGGGGGTGGAGGCATGAAAGAACGTTTCTTCTTCCCCTCCCCTGTGGAATTTACGGGCCCAGTGGTGTCAGTTGTTACCTCTCTGTTAGTTGTTAAGTTATAAAGAAGCTGTCAGTATTGTATTGGGCTATGCATGTGTCATATCGCTTGATGCTGCTATCATGAACGGTATTCAGCGCCGTGTAGTAGGCTGGACACCTCCACCCCCTCCCTCCACTGCCGTCTATGTGCGGTACTTACCCTGAAACGGAGCGATACAGAGACCCGACGCAAGAATGACACGCTCTATCGTGAAGGGGTCCATTTTAAAGTGTGCGACGCAGGGCCCTTGTGGCCACGCGGGTAGCAAGGTTGTAGGCCAATGTAGGGTATTGACCAGCTGAAAGTTTCGATCTTTCCTTCTGTGTGTGCAAGCGTGTTTATGTTGTATGTTTAAGATGTATGTGAAGCGCTTGGGTCTGGTTAAGGAGTGCGGCATTTAGCACGTGTTTTGCCGGCGGAGTGTTTCAAGACTACTTCCGTTGTTTAGTGAATGACGGCCTACGCTTAAAGCAGTAGCGGATATGTCACCGAGCCTTTTTCGTGAGCACGTGGGCTCCGAGTTACGTACGCGTCCTAGTTGGAGGCCGGCAGCTCTGCCCTCACGGGTTTGAAGATGTTCGCTTTAGTTTGCCGTGTGTGTCCGCGCGCGCTGCCTACACTATGCCCTTTTTAAGCAGTTCACAGTTTTGGCGTTCCCTTTGATGCAGAACATCATTGCCGAATAAGTGATTTACTGTCACAGTATCTCTAAACGCCTATTTATATTATGGACTGCGAGTCGCACTCGTGTTTTCGCTTCCCTTTGTCCGTTGTTCAGCGCCAGGACAGGTTAAGTCGGTCATTTCAAGGCTTACTGAGCCATAGGCTTCTGGCTTATCGGATAACTATACAGAACACAAAGCCGCACTACCGATCGAGCGTGATATCAGAGCCAGGTTCAGACGTCTGTGTTAAGACCACAGTCGCGATGTGGAGGCATCCATCTCAGATGCCGTGGTGTGTTTCATTGTTTACCGCAGCTATGGTTAATTTATCCAGTAAGGGGTCTGTCCTTTCTGGATACTTGAACAGAAGTAGCTTCAATAGTGAGAGTGCTAATCAGAGGCTAGTCACGTGTCCCTGTGTTAAATATGGCCATACTAAGGAGTCATTACTTTGTGTGGACTCCTGCACGAGTTTGTTCTTACAGTCGGTCCCTTGCAGTAGTATTACAAGCAGATCATTAGTATCTGGGATATGTTGGGAGGCAGCCTCCTCTGTGAGACCTGTGACCCTTACCTAGATAATGAGGGCACAAACGGAGCAAATCGGGCTTGTAAGGGTGCTTTCAGTCAGAAGGTGCGGGACCTTCTGTTAAGGAGACGGGGCCTAAATAGAAGGGGGACCAAGAGCAGATTGGTACAACAGACCAGACCGGAGTCCTGCCTTCAGTACTTTCTCGACCTGCTATTCCATGCAGGTGGATGACAGCGGGATACTGGTGGCCCCTGGGCCAGCCAGACCACTCTGTCAAGGTAAGGTCCATAACACTTAAGTCTCCAGTGGGGAACGGACTGGATCGACAGACCGTGGAGCACTCTCCCTCCGGTCCTCCGTGGGAGGGGGTGTGGCCAGTACCAGATACTCTTGTTCCGTCTGTGGTTCTAGTCGAGGAAAGTGGCCCTTGTTCTGTCTGTGTTTCTAGACGAGGAAAGTGGCCAGGTTGGACACAGTGTTCCAGAGGACGTCCACCAGTGGGAGGGTGTACAGCTTGCATCAAACGCCCCCTGTCAGCCCACACGAGGCGAGGGAAAGTAAATAAGAGCGAGCAGGCGAAATGCTATGTACCAGGAGGGCACCCCCGGCCCAGGCGCTTAGGGCTAGTCCCCCCCCCCCCTGGTCTCTGCCTGGGTGAGGCTTGACCCCCCAGGCCACGAGTGGGTATGTGGTCAGGAGACCTTACGCTCATCTTGTGCCTGCCCGGTACAGATTTGCAACAGAAGGCGGTTTCCCTACTGTGGCAGGAGGGCGGCGTTTCCTCCAGTGCCGCCCCTGCGCTGCACACCAGCGATAGGAGAGAAAGAGGATTTCAGCAGCGCGGCACTCCCCCCCAGCGTCTGCTTTGAGCCTGGCTTTTCAGCCGATGGTCAGATAAGTTACAGGGCTAGAGGGGAGAAGTCTGTTTGAGACTAGACGTCCTCACATCGGCTTCACTCCCTTCACTCACCGACTCCTCCCACGGTTCTAGTCGGGGTGACACTGAGGTGACACAGCTCAGTGGGAGACTTTTCGGACCGCAGATCTTGGGGTCTATGCAGTGATCAGCGAGGTACTGTGCCTGTCTTTCAGAAGAGACCTCCCTGCACGTGTTCAGTGATTTATTCTCCAGGGCCAGGAGACAGAGCATAGAGATGTCTCTGCGAAGTAAGAATCTCGCTACAGTCTCGAGAAGGCTATTCATGAAGTGAGAGCGGCGTTCGTGTGGCACGTTTATGCAACCTACATAGACTTTGCTGACGCCTTTTTATTGTCCTGTTGCAACCGTCAGCGGCCTGCTTCTATGCCTTGCCTTTGAAGGCAACGTTTTATGATTTGCCATGATGCCTTTCAGTCGGAAATCGGCACTATGATTTTTACCGGAATGACGTTGCATTACAGGCCCGGGACGTTTTCAGCTTGCCCCCCCCTTCCTTTCCGGGCCACAGCCTGTGTGTCTGGTACATCCTACCCAGACCATGAGTAGACAGGTGGTCGGGAGACCTTGCAGCCTGCCGGCTATGGATTCGCGTAATCCTGTCCCGGATGAGGGCTCAGAAAGCCATGTCAGCCTTGCCACGGTTGATTTTTACAGCCAAAACAGCAGGTGAAGCTCGAAGTGGCTTACCTCTTGACCTTACTGTGAAGAGTTGAGGTGGCTGAGTCACCCAGTTTCAAGTGGGATGGCTCATACTGAGATGGCATTGTTGGCAAGCTGGAGGCCAACAATGGGATGGTTGGATAATCTGACAACTATGTTGGTGAGTTACAGTCACACTGAACGGCTATGAACTTCCGGTGGCTAGCCATGGCGATCCCACACTGGAGTTTTATTGAGGCACAACTGACAGCCGCCAGAAGGGTGGGGGGGGCCTTCTTCTTGGCCTTTGGTTATAACAGGGCCAGTGGTGGAGGAAGAACAGTCTCAGCACTTAAACTAAAGCCTGGGAATGGTTGGCGATGTGGAGAGCACAAGTTACTTGACAGCGTGCCCTGCAGAGGAAAACAGGAATGGTTTTGGCTGAAAGATCCAAAGCAGTGATCTTTTTATGTCGACAGTGGGGTGCTCTCTCCCCTGTGCTGTGCCCCTTAGCTGGAAGGTTGTTCTGGTGGATCATGTTTTATTCTGGCATAGCTAAGCTCAGTATTACTGGCAGACTTTATGTCCCAGCCAAAGGCCTTGAACAGGAAGGGACTTTATCCTTCGCCAGACAATTTTCCAACTCTTGTCAGGTTGTTTCATATGGAGGACCTCTGTGAGACTTGTGGGGACAAGCTCCCGACGTTTGAGTCACCAGTTCCAGACCTGCTGATTTGGACAGTTGACGTAGTGTCACTGCATTGGGAAGGAACTCAGGGCATAGACCTTACAATTCTTCTGCCAGACAAAGATCAAGAGAGCCAAGATCAGGCCTCTCAAGATGGACCCACTTACCTGGAATTGGTCTTTGGAGCTAAGAGTAAGCAGGTTTGTCAATGGGGGGTACTTCAAGAAGGACCACCCATACGGGCTCTGTAAAGAGAGCTGTGCAGTCAGCAAGTTTATCTGGCAACGGAGAATCTGCATCTTCACGCCTTTGCCTTTTTAGAGGTGACAGCTGAAGTCAACATTGATCTAGTGAGGTGGCAGAGTGCATTGCTTTCACTAGAAAGCCCTCCACCTTCGTGGTTAAAAGAAGCAGTTTTCAAGTCCTACCGTGTTGCATGGGTTTGGACAGCTGGATTTGAGGTAGCTAGAGGGTGATCTCCATATAGTCATGTCATCTGGTAAGTACTCGAAGAAAGAAATTTTACCACCAAAAATGGTATTTTTGTTTTCATCCACCTAAAACAGAACTTGTGAACTTCTGTTTCACTTAATTTTTCGTCTTTATTCTGTGCCTACCACACTTTTATTTATCAAAATGTTTTTAGAAGTTAATAGATATCACAAAGAATGTGTAATGTGTGTTATGAGCTTCACTTTCTATTTCGTTATTTTTCATTTGATTTAAATTAATTTTTCAGAGCCAGAAACACCCAGCTTTGGCTCGTCGTGTAATGATTGTGCACCTGACAGGACAGAAGTTTGAGGTTTTTGTTGATCCCTGCTTCACAGGAAGACAGCTGTTTGATGCAGTTGTTACTAAGACAGCCTTGGATGATTTCTCATTTTTTGGGCTTACCTACCTCTGTGGTCAGTTGGGTTTTTTGTATGGGGGTGAGGAGTGTATGGGCTTGGGAGTAGGGGGAGGTTTGTAACAGTTTAACAAAAGCAAGATGCTCAGTATTTTGCTATCCATCACTTTCTTTGATACAGATAAGTGTTGAAAGATTTTGTGAGCAGCATGATTCTTGGTTAAAATAAGATGAGACTTGTACATGCAGGCATGTCCATGCATCACCTGTGTATGCAGATATGTGTGTTGCAGGTGTATGCATTGATCCATGGGTGTTTGTTTAATTGTGAAAAATATTTAATGGATCGTGATTGTAGATGGAGAACACTTCTTTATGGATGCTGACACCAAGCTGCACAAGATGGCACCTACCGGATGGCGAGAAGGAGCCAAAGGTCACATGCCTCCAGTGACGTTCACAGTCTTCCTTCGTGTCAAATTCTACCCAGAGTCTCTGGCGCATTTTAGGTCTGTTGAAAAAATCACTAAGAAAGACACTTGTTTCCTGAAGTAAGTCATTTAGGCATTGCCATTTGGTCTTGTTTCAAACTTAGTAAAAGGTCTGGCCAGTAGAGCTTTTCAACACAAATAAATGCCACGGCTTCTCATTTGATGCAAGAAAGAGCAGAATAGTATGCTGGTTTATCATGATGTCTGATAGTTAATAACTTTAAATTTGTGTGTGTGTTGTAGTGACATGCTAGATGAGTCATCCTAAGTAATAAAACATTTTCAGTGGGTTAAGGACATTTATTTGATAAAGATGGTGTCAGACATAGGAGAGGAAAGAATGCCTCATGAACCTATTTTGATAATTGATTTTTAAGTTGCTTAAATTAAAAGATATTGATTTGATTGCTAAGTGAGTCATGGACTGACTGATTGACTGAGTCTGTCTTATTGCCAGTCAGTGGAATAATTGCTCTATTTTAGGGTTTTCGCCTTTCATGTTTACTGTATACTTGAATCATCTGTTAATTAATAATTCATTTACTTACAGACACACCAGCAGTGAGCATCTGTTATATCTTCAGTTGCGTCGAGATATTCTAGAAGAACGATGCATGGCTTCTGATCAGCAGCTACTGGCTTTGACTGGCTTGGCGCTGCAGGCAGAGTTTGGGGACTACCATTGCAACACTATGGGCCATAATTATTTTGTCCCTGAGCAATACATACCTGGTCGCACAGCTCGTCGCCTTGGAATGGCCTATGTACATGACCGTGCCTTGGCAGCTCACCAGGAAATCTTGGGTCTAACTCCATCCCAGTGTGAAGTCCAATTTATCAAGGTAACATACTATGGTTAAGATGATTGTAGATAGAAACTGAAGAAAAATGGGAGATAATTTATAAAAATAAGAAATATCGTGTTGCTTTATTTGTTTTTTGGCCTAAAAAGAAGATAGAGTTGATTCTAAAGAAACTTTACATACAGCCTCACTGTGGTCATATAAAACAGTGTCTGCCGTGTGACTGATTACAGTCTTAATTTATCTGTTCTTTTCAGACTGTTCAGTCCTTTCCAGAATATGGCGTTCACTTCTACAAGCTAATGAAGGTAAAGCAGGATAACTTTGATGTATATGTTATTGTTAATAGAATAGATCACCATTAGTGTTTTTGTTTCTATATGTTACATGTTATTTAGCATTGCAGAAATATATTTCTTTTTCATAGTGTACCAGATAACATGACTACATGGAAATCACCCTCTAGCTACCTCAGTAACAGCTGTCCACTTCCTAGAATCATGTTTCTTCTTTAACTTTGCCAGATGACCTGACCATAGGACTATGACCGCTCTTTAACTGAACGAATTTTTCCCTGGGCAATAGGGGAAACAGCAGTCCCAAAGCTAGAGTGCTGTCCCTCTTTAAGCCCAGTGTTGCCCTCAGACTACTATTAAAAAGACCACATGGGTTCAACAGTCTTTTCGTTTAGTTTTTGAGGCTACACGTATGTGTACGGCAATGTATCGCACTTATCATTCACTTTAAGGACTACAGTGTGCGAACTCGTCTTCTTGCGTTGGCTGAACTAATATTCATTCATTCATTCGTCCATTGGGGGCCAATGATGACCATGACTTCATGCGAAAAAAAAGGTGGGGGGAGTTAATGGTCTCCCACATGTGGGACAGGTGTGTGAAAACGTGGGGTTGGCAGGGATGGACATTTTAGCCTTTCCTGTACCGCATCTCTCTTCTGTTGCCGTGACTCGTCTGGCCTCAGCTGCATAGGCTCCCTAGGTGAGGGTGCTGCGCCAGGATGGACGGTTGAGGCCGAAGGCCTCCCAGCTGGCAGCATTGATGCCAAGGTCTCTGAGGGTGGCTTTGAGGGTGTTCTTGTATCGCTTTTTCTCCCCTCCAGCAGTGTGCTTTCTCTGGCACAGCTCTCCATAGAACAGCTGCTTTGGCAGAGGACTGTCAGGCATATGGACGACATGTCCGGCCCATCTGGCCTGTGGATGCATTGTGTCTCAGTTATGAGCTTTGTCCTATCAACATTGAGGATGGGGGAGGATCTAAATGACTGCGGGCCACAGACAGCCTTGAGAGCATCATAGAAGCACTTGGAGTCATGTCTTTCAGCATATCCATGGATTTCCTCAGCTTTCTTCCTGTGCCACGTATTGCGCATCTCGCGGAGCCTTTTCTGTACTTTGTCGCGCACACAGGAGTACACTGCCTTTTTTGTGTGGTGATGCTGGGTCATTTTGGTGCGTGTGGAAAAGGCGATGATTTTCTGACAATAGGGCCTGTTTTTCAACATCACTTTCATCAAACCAGTCCTGGTGGTGGCGTGTTGCCAGCCCAAGGTGTTCCACAGCAACTGCGTGGACTGTATCTTGGAAGGACTTCCATTGCTCCTCAGTGTCAGGCTGTATGCAGGGGGTGCCCTGCAGTTTTCTTGTCAGGGCACGGGAGAACTTTGCTGAGTTACTGCTGTTCTGCAGTTTAGCATTCTTCTGTCCCTGTTGCCTTTGCTTCACCAAAATGCTGATCTTGAGTTTGGACACAATGAGTCTGTGGTCAGTCCGTCATTCAGCCCCACACATTGCCTTAGTTACACGCACATCTTGCTGATCCCTCTTCCTGGTGATGACGTAGTCAATGAGGTGCCAGTGCTTTGAGCGGGGCTTTGAGCGGAGGTGCATCCAGGATGTCTTGTTGCAGGTGGGTAGGTGGAATATGGTGTTGGTGATGACCAGGTTGTGCGCTGCGCATGTCTTCAAGAGCAGGAGACAATTGCTACTGCATTTGTCGATGCTATGGCTGTCGATGACGCCGTTCCAGAGTTCATGCTGAGCCCCTACTTTAGCATTGAAGTCCACGAGGATGAAGAGCTTTTCAAGTTTTTGGACAGATGAAATGAGAGTGTCTAGTTCTTCATAGAACTTGTCCTTTTTATCCTCTGGGTTGGTCATTGTTGGGGCATAGGCAGTCAGTGCTGGCCTGGCAACATTCCTCTTTGCTGGTGCCGCTCCAGAAGAAGGTGTAGCCACTGCTAACCTCTGTTAGCTGCCTCTTTTCAGCTCGCCGTGTTTTACTCAGAGCAGCTATATCCACGTTGTACTGTGCGAGCTCCTTGGCAACGAGTGCTGTCCGCCTTTCTGGTCTATCTGCTTTGGTCTTGTCAACCAGAGTTCTGACGCTCCATCATCCAAGGGTAAGTGATACCACCTTTTTCTTTTGCTTGTTTGGACCGCTGCTGGGGATCCCCACCAGCCCCTGTGTGCTTGCCAGGATGAAGGAAGCAGGCTGTGTTTAGGACATCTTTTCTAGCCCCTCCCTCAGACTTCGGAGGTGAGCAGAGCGATCCTGAACAGGGCTGCTCAGCCAGTCAGGGGGCTGCCGAACTCCACCGCTGCTTCTGTCAAGTAGAGAGCGACCCTATGCCCTGAGCCGCCTGTGTGCAGGTTTGTGACTGCAGCTTGAGTGTATCTGCACTTGCTGGTTTGCCACTCCCCTATCGCCACAGGACTTGGAGGTTGTGCTGGGGTGCAGTCATGACTTGCGCTGGACTTGGATTATAGTGTGGACTACAGTGTGCAAACTCATCTTCTTGCACTGACTGAACTAACAGACAAGAAGTGAAAAGAGAAAAGTTGAACAGATATACTTCTTTGAGCCTTTGCAGCCACCTCAGGAATTTTCACTGGCAACAGCCATTATCACGCCCTCAGTTTGTTTTCCCTCTCCCCTCATGTTTTCCTGGGGTGTGGCTGTCTCTCCAGGAAAGGGGTGAGGGGCCATGCTTTCTTAGTCTTGGCAGATTAATACAGTTGTGAGCACTAAAGAAGACCATGTGGTTCGCCTTGGCAGGCTGCTTTTTTGCCCTTGACAATGCCTAACCTTCCTTGTCATGAGCGTCCCCCCTCCCACCCCAGCCTTCTTTATGTGTACAGAAACTATTACACTTCATGACCTACTTCCCAGACATGATCTTTCCGTTCTATACAGTTACCATCTTTTGTTGAAATTAGTACAAGAAAACAAAAACTATACTTCTTAGAGGTCACACCACGTAAATGTTTAAAAAATGCTCTTTAAAATGGTGTGCCACACATGGTTGTCTTTATTGTATGTTAGTAACTGTGAAAACATGAACATTCAAAAAGTTTGCGCGCAGGCTTTCAGCCGTAGGCGCTGTAAAGAATGAGTTAAACATTGGCTGCATTCCGTCGCTCTCTTTCCCCCCTCCTTCCCACCCAGTCGTGGAGCAGCCTCTTCTCATCTCCATTAGGCCTGGACCTCAGCAGATGATAGAGACGGTCAGAAGTTGTCTTACCATGTCAAGTGTCTTCAGCAGCTCTTGTCTGTCAACCATTTCCACAGAGCCAGGACAGCAGCCTTTTAGCACTGGATGCCTCAAATAGAGCATGGGCATTCTGGCACTATTTCCAGGGATGCTCTGTCCCCTTCCAGGTATGGGGAAGGGTGGGGGGTGGGATAATGGGGGGACAGCCTTGCCCGGTGCAGAGGAGGACCAACAAAGCCAAGAAGTTTTTGCAGAGGCTGTCAGCTCGGCCTCCCCCATCAGGGCACCAGATGGTTGTTACCCTCTGGTGCTTGTGATCAGCCCAGTGTGGCCCTCCACTCCGGCAGTATGGCACAAGAAAGAGCTCTCTGCGGCTGGACCCTTGCCTGACTGGGGGGGACCCTACATTGTGTTGTTGTTTGTCTTTTTTCAAGTACTCAGTAGATGATGACTACTAGTTTCCTCACACCTTCCTGCTGTGGAGATCCCTTTCTCAGCTCCAGCGAAGAACTGGAGAAGTGGGTGTACTCACTAGTCAGGCAGGAAGAGTTAGGGGCGAGTGGATTTTGTGTTGGGTTTCCCTTACCCCCTCATCATTGGTCATTTTTGACCACCTGGGAGTAGGCATCTGGAATTGAGATTGAGGGTGATCTCCATGAAGTCATGTTATCTGGTAAGAACTCAAAGAAAAAAAATGTTACCATCAAAAGTGGCATTTTGAGAAAAATTTTGCTCTCAGTTGTTCTTTACTTCAGCACTGGAGAAATGTGTTATTGGAAAGACCTGATAAATTATTTTCCAATAAAAAAATATCACCATCTTTGTATTCAAGAAAAGAATTGTCACATCCTTTATTCATACAAAAGGACAGTTGGGAAGTGGGTACTTGAGTGGTTAGAGCACTGGGGACTGAACCTCAGAGTGCTCCAGTTTAATACCCATGTGGCACAGGAAACTTCACAGCTGTTATAAAAGAAGTAGCTGACTCCATAAAGGTTGGGGAAGGTAAGGTAGCAATGTAAGGTAGGAGATTGGCACTGCCATGGCAAAATGTTAGTGTGGTCTCTAAAATCTCCCTCCTGAGTGACCAGCAGGCCTTTACATTTTGCTTACCTTACAAGGAGATAGTTGGGTATTGATGATTATGATGATTATGGCTCTGGTTGAGGCCTTATGTGCAACTAGCACAAAGAGGATTGATTGATTTTGATTGATTATGTTAGTGCTATTTCTAAAAATTATTAAAATTTGTATGATTTCTTTTTATCACAACATAATATAATGTGCCTTATCAATATCAGGTAAAGAATGAACCAAGCAGCCTTGCATGGTTGGGTATCACCCAAGGCACTATGATTCTTGCTGAACCAGGCATCTTTAATCGTACAGTCACAGAGGTACTACCCTGGGCATCTGTACTCAAAATTTCCTTCAACAAACGTCGTTTCTCAATTCAACCCAAAGTAGACCCTCCCCTGACCTCTCGTGGCAAATTGCCTAAGGTGAACTTCTACACCAACAGCTACCGCAAGTACGGATAATTTCTGCTTGATTATAGCGCTTTTAATTGCCATTTCAGAGCATTTGGATTTGTAGTATACTTGTTGAAGCACAAAGTATCTGAAATACACCTTTTATATATTGGTAGAAAGCCTTTTGCTTCTTAGTGCACTACACACATACTATTTTATTAACCACAGAGGAGAAATAACTATTCTGAATTGGATCCATGGATTCGTTAGCCATTATTTTTTTACATGTTAATTTATATATAGTCTTCATAGGTTTACAAGATGGCAGTCGAATCCTTTCCTAGGCCCATCAACAATAGAGCGGTTATATCAGCAAGACACTGGCATAATACTGTCATACGCTATTGCAAAACAACTTCTGTCACCTTGTATTACTGTTAGTGCCATACATTATCTGTTAGAATACAGTAGAAAACTGGCAGTTCCGTTTGAATGCCAGTATTTTAATGCAACACGTGTTTGAGAGAGATAGTGAAAGCGAAAAGATAGTGTGTGTGTGTGTTTCCTTGCTCAAGTGACTTTGCTTTACAAATGTAGAATGGTAACATATTTTTATTTTCTTACTAAGAAGAAATTTTGTTCTTGTTGATGTAAAAGTAGATTCTGTTTTTTCATGATTTTCATAGAGGCCGCTACCTGCTACAATTTTCTACAGCTCAGCATCGATTTCACATACATATAAGAACAAGAACTTCATTGCTGGATTCACTTCCAGGTGCATTTGATTGATTAGTTTCATGTGTATATGGCTTAGAAATTTGGAAAACATTTCTGGATCATAGGTGTAGACAATTGTGCTAATAATAGGCTAATTTTGTCTACTTACTATAGCTTGTTTGAAGTATAGAGATATGATGTACATAACTTTTTTTCCTGGTTCAGAAGAAAGGCAAGACAATACTGAACAGACATCATTGCTCAAAGATAATGAAAAAAACCAAGAAGGATTAGATGATGAGGAAGAAAATGTAGATGAAAAACCAAAAGCAGGCAACGAACAGAGTGACAAGGTAAGTACACAGATTTTGGCAAAGCTACATTTGTGACCCTTTACGACGAAATGAGTCTTAAGTCGGAAATTTGAGATATGGCAATTTGCATATTTTTTTAAAGTACAGATTTTGACCTTTCTTTTGATACCAGAGTTGTTCTTCTGGTCCTAAAATTGAGTGAGTTATAAAGGTTTGAAGTGTGCGAGTACGGTGGCGGCCTTTTTGAGAAAAGAGTGTTTAAAGATTATCAGCGATTCCACTAGGTTTTTCCTTAGCAACGGGTACTTCTAATTGTTCAAACTGTACTAAATTTTGCATAATGATAAAATACAGCACGCTACATCATTTCAAGTATTAAAATATACATAGTAATGAATACTTACCTGTTTTCAGTGCCTTTACCCTATTAGCAAAATAAACGGAAATGGAAGAAAACTATTACTGCATTCTAATCAAAGTGGACGCTTAAAAACAGCAGAATTTAAAAGAAAAAACTCAAAACTTAGCTACTAAGCTGGCAACAATGAGTAGAAAAAAGTGGAGAAAACTGCATGCTTTGACAAACATTTAGACTTAGAGAACTGGCGGGCAACACAAAAATGTTTTGATCTAGAAGCACAACTTTCATGGTAAATTGTCCCAAGCAGCACGGGAGGCCGAACTGACAAGGGGCCATGAACTTTTTCCTGCATAGTCTTAGATAACGTCTATTTGAGGCCTGATTTCCGAGCTGTCTCATAGCTATTGACTGAGCGAGCCAGCTTGCGAGGCACTTTGCCGTTTCCCTACAGTTAAACCGACGTACCTTCGGCCAATCGCATGGTTGTCGACGTGACCTCAAGATCACGGCTATAAAACAACCAATGGAAAACTATAGCGGATGTCGCAGCACAGGCGCCGCCATATTTGAATTTCTATCTTTCATGCCTCTGTTCTCGCAACAGCTTGGTGGTACACCACAATTCTACGATCTACCCTTCACTCGTGAGTAATTTATAAAGATATTATTGTAAGTCTCATTGATCAAGTAATTTAAATTTGATAATGGAATTCGGGAAAGAATATCAGGCTAAGAGAAGACGGATAAGAGCACGTGTTAAGAAGCACATGGACGAAATAGATGCTGAAGGACTTGTGAGCGAGTCGACTGAATTCTTGCAATTTGAGTCTGTAACAGTAAGCGATGCGGATCGAGCTTTAGGATATCAGAAAAATTGCGAAACCGATGTAAAGGGTTCTGCAGATCCATCAGGTTGTAGCATTGTTACGCCATCATTAGCTTCACAGAATGAGGAGCAAAAATGCAAGAATCGTGAAACTGAATGGAATTCTTTTCTCGATGAAATTGATAATTTCAGTAACGAAGATGTATCTGACTCAGACAGCGGCCCAGAAAATGAGAACGATTTGTGTCAGGATTTAGCATTATGGGCAAGCGAGTGCAATATCACTTTAACTGCTATGTCGGGTTTACTGTCTATTTTTACGTAATTTCCACCCTTATCTCCCCAAGGATCCTAGGACACTGTTGAAAACCCCTTGCAAATTAAACATTCGATCAGTATGTTCTGGCTATTATTATCATATCGGAATACAAAAATCTCTTTCCAAATCATAGCAGTTAATGAACTATTTAACATCAGATCATGGATGTGATATTCTTTCCATTTTCCTGCAAGTAAATATTTATGGTCTACCACTTTTTCACTCATCATGTAAGCAGTTTTGGCCTATTCTTGGAAGAGTTTGTAGTCCTGTAGAAACAGATCCTTTTGTTATTGGTTTGCACTGTGGGGAGAAAAAAAACCAGAAGATGTTAAAATGTTTTTACAAGATTTTGTAAACGATATGACAGAACTACAGCAGGGACCAACACTGCTGGAAGGTAGCTCTCAACTTGTACAAATTAAATTGTCATGTTTTATATGTGATTCGCCTGCTCGTGCTTTTGTAAAGCAAATTAAGGCTCATTCTGATTATTATGGCTGTGAGAAGTGTGTACAGAAAGGAATTTGGGATGGGAAGGTTGTTTACCCTCAACTGCCCCCTAAGAATGGATGTTCAGTTTGATTGACAGGTAGAGGTTTGGATAATCACATAACTGGAGAATCTCCTCTTAGAACTCTTTCTGTGGGAATGGTTTCACAGTTTCCTTTAGATTACATGCATTAAGTTTGTCTAGGTTATGGTTCTGGACAAAAAGTCCTGTCAGTTCAGGCATTAGGCTTCCTTCGCTTGCATATGAGAAATGGTATTGTGCAAATTTAAGTTTAAAAGACTTGTATTTTTTATACAAAAATGTTTATTACAGTTATAATTTTCACTCTGGTACTCAAAAAACAGTTTTAAAGTGTTATTTTGTTATTCTATAATAAAAACCCTTAAAGATGTTCAAAACATTTGTTTTAATTTTTGGAGTATTTTCCTTACCTTAGGATGACATCAAAAGGATTCTGTGCCAAAAGGATGGAGGGAGGGGACTTGAGGGGGAGCTCCCACAGGGATACAGTTATATTGGGAGATAAAGACAAACCCAGGAAAAGGAAAGCACTTGGTATGTACTTTTGATTTTGTTTTGTTGGAGAAATCTGAGAACCTTTTTCGTGATCTTCCAGGTGTTACCATCAAATTTTATTGTATAAACATATATTTAAAAAGATGGCTCTGGCATACCACAAGAAAGTAATAAAAGCATTGTTCAATGAAGGTTGGCTATAACTATACCTCATCACTGCAGCTTTGTCAGAAACAAATTAAAAAGCATCCATATACCACCTTAATTGTTTTCATCCATGCTGTGTGATTATTTCTGTGTTTCAGGTGTGTCATTTAGGCAAACTTGGAGGTGAAAAATTTAGAATTGGAAGTGAAGGCAATTCTTGGTGTCCTTTTTTCTACAAAACTCACGAGAACCTACAATTACAACGGATTAAAAGGGAAGCGTGGGCTGAAAAATCACACAAGTATCTTACAAGCCATTCAACGTAAGGATCGGAATGTTTCTTACGATACATTTTTTCCTTTAGTAAAGAGATTTAGGAAACTACCAGTTCAAAAATGAGTAACCAGCTTTACTGATACTTGCACTGTTATCATGGTGTGAAAAAGAACAAAGATGATAAACTTTTGGAATGGCAAAAATATTTTTGAGCATGGTGTTATTTTTAAATAACAGGGGTTTGTGATTTCATCTCATAAAATATCCCAGATACTGGGATGTATTGTATCTTATGCCATTTTACTATCCATTAATCTAAATGTCCCTTACTTTATTTCACATTACATCCTGGCTTCTAGCTTTGGTGACATTCGCTATGCATAGAGAAAACTCCATTTCTTTTTTTCTGTTTTTAGAAGCTGCAAGAAGACATCACCCAGATGCAATTGTCTCTGGCTGGCTGGTGCCAGGGATAGGGAATATGGACGGAGGGAGAGGACCAGCACAGTCAGCTTCAGTGTAGCATGGAGGAGCATGTAGAGAATGAATAGATGTGAGAGAGAGTGTACATCTCTGTGTGGGTCTGTGAGAAAGAAGATACTGTTGATAAGGTAAATATTAGACCAAGAAGCCTCTATATTTTGAAGAAAAGAAAATGTGAAAATAAAATTGAAAATTGCATCCCCCGTGCTTCCTGGCAAAGCCACAATCATGGCCAAAGTCCTAAATTCCTTTTGAAACATTTATCAAGACTTTAAAATGGGTTGTATAGTGTAACAGCCAGACTATTTTGTTTTGTATTATATATTGTAGACAGATGAATGTTGCACTGTGTCACAGGAGAAGAGTGCTTTGCTTATGGTATCAGATTTATTTGTATATTTCTAATGAAACATTGTTTATGTACAACCTAAAGTAAATTGTATTAACAAAATTTTTGATGTATGCATTTACAGGTAATGCTTAATTGCTTTTGCATAGTCTTAGCAACCTTTCTCGTTCATTATTTGCCCTCTTCTGGTAATGTGCTTATGTTTCATGTAGGTTGCCGAGACAATAAAGATGTGAGAATAGACAATTGGATAAAAAAAAATTTTGATGGTCTTAAAAAATACATGGGCATGAACGGTGCAAGGTTTATTTAACTCCCTTATAGAAAGTTTAGTTAATCTGCAGTGTAGTATCCTGGTAGAAATAGCTTCTATTGTTTTGTATGATCCTGTCACAGGAGATGAAAATGCTTTTCTAATGGTATCATTTATTGTATATTTTCAGTGGTATTTATTAAAAGACCATTTTATATGAGACATTGTGCATGCACAACCTAAAGTGAAGTGTATTAATAATGAAATTTCTGATGTATGCATTTAAAGGTAATGCTTTGCTTTTTATAATTGAGCCACCTTTCTCTTTCCTGTACATTGTTTTTCCTGTTGGGAATTTGCGTTTGCTGTATGTAGGTTGCTGCGACAAAAGAAAATTATGTAGGCATAGATGGTGCAATGGATTATTTTTTTTAAGGGGCTCAGCGTTAAAGATAGATGCTGTTGATATCCTGTCCTTTGTTAAATGATTGTTATTAGTTGACTCTGTTAAACCACATTAATTTCCTTTTAGAAAGTTTAGTAAATGTGTAGTTGCTTGATAGAAATAGCTTCTATTGATTTGTATGATCTTGTAGGATATGCAGTAACATGTCACAGGAGTTAAAAATTCTTTGATTGTGGTCTTTTAGTTTATTTGTATTTTCATTATTAATATTTTGAGTGATTTAATAAATCTACTTTTAAAATGGCAACACTTGCAGTTTAATTTCTGTAGCATTGTCTGCTTTTCTGTTGCTACATGCTAAAATGTTCTTAAACCACTTTTTGCAAAAATTGGCACATTTTTCAGTTTGACAAAAATCAGAATACACCTAAAATATACCAATAATACAAGGGGTCATTCTCAGAATATATCTAAAAACATTGGTGGGACCTACCTGGGTAACATGCAGGATTTCATAGATAAGGTGGGACCTACCTGGGTAACATGCAGGAATTCATAGATATACATGGGTGACACATGGGTCCTTCACTATATTCAGAGGTAAAAACGACATTGGCCCCTTCTATAGCCCTTTTTCATTTTCTGCCCTGGTCCCATGCCTTAATCCGACATGTGCCCCACCAAGTTCATGACATGGGTCCCATGTGTGCCCAATCTTCCTGTGCTGCTTGGGGTGTTTGCTCATACACATGTGCTGTTAATTCACTCAGCTCTGAATAAACACTTTCCCCTTTATTTAATTTTTAAAAAAGCATAAAATGTTCCACTGGCTTCATGTATAAAAGCTAATACTGCTTTGTCACTGAAATACGTGTTCTCGATGCTTTCACTGTACACAGCAGGTGTGAGCAAAACCTGGCAAAAGGAACGAGTTTCGTCCCCTTCAGCCAATCGCTAAGCGCCTTTCGTTTCATTTCTAAGGACATTTCAGTATCTGATTCTCCGATTGGATAGCGTCGAGATCAACGACGAGATTTGTTTACTTCTGAACTTTAGTAGATAAAGCATCTTATTAATTAATATTTGAATCAGTCATTAAAGAGACTGAAAATACATACTCCGGGCTGTCTGACAAGGTATAACACGATGGGGTTCTGACAGGGAAATGGTACCGAAACAGCATTTGAATATTGTCATTTTCCTGTGGAAGTCGGCATGGATCGCAGTGGGGTACCTCGATTAAAATGTATTTTAAGACAATTTCTAACTTTTATTTTAACATAGCAGTGTATTTTCCTGCTAGTTGAATAACTTAAGAATCCAGTTTTAAAGAAAAGTCGAACTGCAATAAATTGACCCCAATCACCTTTCGGAGCCTCTAGTACGAAACTGCTCTGCGCGACTTAGGACTCATTTCGTCGTGGAGGGTCAGATTTTACTTCTTGCTTAGTTGACTTGAACGTTTTTTTATTTTGGTTAGAAATATGTATTAAGCACCTTTATCCTATTTGATCCAGTCAACACAGGATGATTGTTATGATAATCAAGGATGCTTCCTACCAGCCCCAGAAAGAATAACTCTTACCCTGTAAATCAGATTAGCACTGAAGGTCTGCCAGTCACCTGATACCCTTCTGGTGTGAGCAGTATTCTTCAGTCAGAATTTTAGGATGACCAGTCAGAATGTAGATCGCTGTGTTTAACACATCAAGAAAAGAAGAACAACATATAACTAAGATTTCTAACCTTACTACAGCTAATAATACTTATTGAAAAATTTCCTTTTTTAATTTGCATAAGAATATATCCGTTGCCTTGTGGTCATGGCCTCTAAATTTTGACGAAGAAGTAGCCAAATAAAAGGAAAAAAATAGCTGCACTGTAGTGTAGCAATGTGACTTGTTTGCAGGCAACAGCAGCACCACCAGTCAGTCTTCCAGAATCCAAAGGAAAACCTTGTGCACCACCTGTGAAGTATCGCAGGTAAACTGATATACTATATCTTTTGACATATCTACATCTTAACATGTTTCTGATACCCATCATATCTGACTCTAAGCATGATAGTAAGTTTTGTAGCATGCTTGACATAACCTATGTTGTATGCCGCAAATATATAGCTGCTTGAAGTCTGAAGGAAATAAATCTGCATAAGTTGGAGCAACATGGGATGTCAGCTGACTTATGTCTGCCTCAGATGTGGAAGTTTATGGACTTACTATCACAGTCCATCAATAAATGGTACTTGACATATGTCTGAAAAAAGCAAATTATTCAAAATAACTATAATCAAGATCATCATGTTTGAAAATGTTAAATGTGAACTGCACAGTCATTTTTCTTTTACAGCGCATGTTTCTGCATGTCTCAGCTCATTGTAATATCATAGAGTAGAATGCACTAAAACTGGTCTATTGCTAACTGCAAAGATGGCATGAGTATATTCGCTTGAAATGCTGCCAAAAGTGCGCGAGATTGTAATTCATAATGTAGGCAGCATGCACATGCATGGGCTTCTCGTGTGCAGACCCCCACCATATCCTAATCTGAAATGTCTGTGGGATGATCAAAAGCTGACAGACCCATCCTCTGTTGTTGAGGACTGGCTTGCCACGACTGTGGATTCCAATAACCAGGATGTTGAAATTCCAGAATTAAATAAACTTGGCTTTGAGTCTGGCAGGTTTGAAGACGGTAATTACTGGTGTATGCTGTATCATTTTCCGTTTCGTCTGAAAATGGAATCATGCTTGGAGACATAAACTGCATGAGTGATTAGAGATTTTGAGTGTGGGTGTGGTGGGAGAGATTTAAGTATATGATTGAACATTAACATGGCATGAAATGCTTATAAGCTTAGAAAACTTGAAGTTGTGTATCATTATTTGCATGCATGGATGTGTGTGTGCATGCACATGCACATATACATGTGTGTGGGTATGCATGCATGTACTTGCTTAGTAATTGGATATTGATACAATTATATTGGCTTTATACACATTTACAACATTTTTCCTTGATGAGTTGAAGATATTGAAAACAATTTAATTTTTTTTACCAAATTACTATGTACTTTATTCTGATCTTTCATAAACTAATGATTTTCTTTAACTTAACATAGGTGTGATGAATCAGGTGCCAGAACCAGATGCATTCCAACAGCATATTAACTATTCGTCAGGTACGGGTAATATATAATTATCGATTATTTATCTTGTGGCCATTCATGTTTTAAAATTCAGATTGTGACAGCCATTGACAATTTTATCAGATCTGTAGTACTGACTAGAAGCAATTGTAATCATAGATTAACTGATTTAAAAAAATATTAAGCAGAAAGTGGTTACTCAAAAACATTTGGTTAAAAGCCGAAAGCTGATATTCTTTCTTAGCCATTGTATGACACCAGATTTCATATTTTTTACAAAGAAACTTTTTTAATAATATGAAATATTGCAACTGTAGCTAATAATATGACATTATACAAAGACATCAAGACGTTAAGCTGTACTAATGTACTTAAAGGTAAGCTGTTATGTTATTAAAAAAATGCCATTATTTTTTAATAAAGTTTATTCTGTGTACTTTGCATTAGTTACTTATTTTTTGTGTATGTTTCAACTGAACAGTACCTGCACATGTTACCAGACAGTTGGACTCCCACCTTCCCTCAGGAGAGTTACCTCTAGGCAGGTATGTCTTTGAGCTGACACTACAGAAGGAAGGTGACAAAGGCATTGGCATCACCATTGTAGGAGGAGAAGCCACCAGCAAATTAGATTTTGGCATTTTCATCAAATCTGTTTTGAAGGACGGCCCTGCATCAAGAAATGGGCAGATTTGTGCAGGTGACCGTTTAATAGCTATTAATGGGGTCAGCCTTGAAGGTGTGCAGCATCAGGAGGCTGTACGGCTAATACGAGATTCAGAGCATACTGTCACACTGCTCATCTCACAGATAAAACCCCCAAAGACTGTCAGGCGAAAAGGTGAAACATCACCCGTGCATGATAATGTTAAAAATACTGACATAGTTAACATGGAAGATCCAAAGTGTTACTCAGATGATGATGATGATGTTTATTCTGACAATCCTCTGTTGAATTATTCTCCAAGCATTCCTCACTCATCAGACTTCGCATCTTCTAATCCTGCCTCACCATATCCTGGTGGTTCATTTACTTGTTCTCATCCTTATAAGCAAGCTTTTCAGCTTGTTCATCAAATACCTGTCCTGTCAGAGAACATTGACAGTGTTGCTGAGGAGCATTTCACCTTGGATTTTTCTGCTGTGAATCTGTCTCAAGGAATAAAAGAGAACTTGTCTGACAAAGAGAGATACAGTGATGATTTAGAGAGCACTGATGTGATGCTTTTGTCTGATGAACTACTGGCAGCTGCTGAGCTAGACAAGCACAGCATCTGTAGTGATGTACACAGTGATTATAGTGCTGATGATAGCAGTGACTGGGATACGGACCACATGTTGGGTGCAAATGCTGCATCTGATGGTGATGTTCAGGAGTTGGAAATTCTTGGAGGTGGGTTTTCTATAAATTAAAAAAAAATTCTCTCACAGTATTTTGTTCTTTCCTCCATTCTTGCCAAATTAAATTGGCTATATTAAATTGTGACATGAAGGGGCTGTGACACTTGGCCCATTTGGAATAGGGCTATTGTGTACTTGTAATCTTATATTTTGAGTGACCTCATTGCATGTTGTGACATGGACAGTATAACCTAAAGTGATTCATTTGAGACAGTTATATTTTTCAACTATCAAACAACTTTTAATGTTTACACCAAGGACAGATATTTTTAATTTGTTTGAATTCTTCATGGAAATCTGTTAATAAAAATGAAACTTATTTTGGATACAATCTTTGGTCACAAAATAATGATTATGGCACCACTGTCTGTTGTAGACATTGCCAACATGACCCCTGGCAATTCTGATACAGACTCAGATTTTGATTCTGCACTAGAAGTCACTGTTAAAGGTAGAGCACTGAAATCTGTAGTCAACAGGGGAAGCATCACAGGGTAATAATAAATAACTCAGTGATGAATGTGCATGCATGTGTGTTTGTGTGTAAATATTTAATGTTCCTTTTTATTATATCTCTTCCAATATAAACAGTTATTTAGAAAGATTACTTTTTAATAGTTGTGCTTTCAGTTTTGTATCAGTTATTCATAATATATCAACAGTTAATGTCTCAGTATTTCTAAAGTGTTTCAGCATAATCAGTTAAATAATGCTTTTAATCTATAAATACATAGATATTGGTTGATGCAGATTCTTATACAGCAGATCTTAATTTCCATTAACATATTGATATTTGGTTTGTTCGAAAGGCAGAGCAAAAATACATCATTGCCTGATCTGGTTCTCTATGAGATGGTGTTGGAGAAAGATGGCGGCTCTCTTGGATTCACACATAAGGTACAAATAAAAGTGAAAAGTGGGACTGTGGGACTGAGAAATTTTTGTAAAACAATCTGTCACAAGAAGTAAAGTGCAGCAGTCATCAAATAGAACAACAGTTTCTCTAAAATTTTCAGAAGATGAAAAACAAAAATATGTCACTGCTGGAGACTTCCTAGAGATTATTATGTAATGAGCTGTTTTCTGAAAATTGGTTGTATTATTTGGATATAAAAAGAACTATTAATAAAATGTGCATTAGACCTAGATCTGGTGTTGCAGGATGGGCCCAACACCCTGTCAGATAAAGATGGTAGCAGTGTCTTTGTTGAATCTGTAGTTCCAGGGGGAGCTGCAGATCGTGGTGGGATTCTTCAGCCAGGTGAGTTCCTCCAGTGCATTTGATTTGGAGCTACAGCTTTTTCCAAAGAGCAGTGATGGTCTTTCCTTGGGCATTGCATATGCAAGATCTTTTTTTAAGCATCCAATGAAGCATAATAACTAACAAATCATAGCATTACTTGTGTTCTAGCATCAACAGAATTTGAGGAAAGGTTGTTGGTTCTAATGTGACCTTTATGATGCTTAATCTCTGTCTCTCACACACACACACACACCCCCATTCATCCACCCACCCACACATGCACTAGTTCATCTACATACACTTATGCTTACCTACACATGCATGTCTGTACAATGTGCATAATGCAAGGGCAAGAATTAGTCATTAAGAAAAGCCTTATGACTCTCTGCACAGGTGACCAACTGTTGGAAGTGAATGGAAAGGAGATAAAAGGATGTAATTCAGCAGAGGTAGCCCAGGTGTTGAGTGCTGCTCCTGCAGCATGTGTGCTGAAAGTTGCACGCACAAAATCCTGTGAGGCTGCTTTTTTAAGTGCCTCACAAACTGACGTTAATTTACAAGGGAGACCTAGTTCTGTTGATGTCTCACTTCCTGTGATTAGAGCTGATGGAGCTGATTCTGAAAGTGACATTCCTTTTTTCTATCCATACTGGTTCATGGACAAAGGTGATTCTTTCATGTTTTTAATAAATATTGTGCACACCTTGTATTACCAAAATACATCCATTTTAAACACTGTGTACAAATATATAGATATATATTGTCTAATTGTATTGTTGATTATAGTCTGTCATGCAGTAGTCAGTGTTTTATTGTCAGCAATATTCAATTTTGTGACAGAAAATGTGTTCCAAGAGTGGATAACAAAGACAAGCGAGGGTCTGGGACTAGAAGTGCATGTGGTGTCATTAGCCATGAATGGAGACATGTTGATACCTGTGCCCTTTATTCAGCACATCATTGCAGGTGGTGCAGCAGATGTCAACCACAGGGTGTGTGTCGGAGATATTCTGTTGGCTGTTAATCAGCAGCTGATAGCTGGCAAAAATATGCAGGTTAGACATATCACTCTTTTACCCATCCCTTAATGGCATGAAGCATTGGCGTTGGACAAGGTACTTTGAGAAAGCTAACACTTTTTGGGTTTTATATATATTTCTTGTGGGGGGTGGGGGGAGAGGCAGGCATGCCATGGAATATGATTTTTTTTCAACACGAAAAAGCGTATGACATAGTCACCTGGAGAGGATATATTGATGGGAACAGGAATTTTTAGCTTTCAGTTTTCTTCTTTGTACTGTACCAGATGACATGACTATATGGAGATCACCCTCTAGCTACCTTAAATCCAGGTGTCCAAACGGTGATAAGTATATGAATCTGCTGAAAAATAAACTGGCCAATCTAGTTCGAGTATCTGGTAGAACCTCAGCTTCCAAACTTTTGCTTGTAGGGGAGGATGTATGATTTACTCAGGGAAATTCCCCTTCATGTGAATGCAGTTAGTCGCAGATATTCCATTTGTGTTCACTTCTAACAGGATGACTCAGCAAGCCCTGGCTAGATGGTTTAAGCCTGTAGAGTCACTTTACGGTGCCTTAACCATGTTCATTCGTTTACGTACGTGGTGAGTGATGCCATGTTTATTTTGTCTGAGAGTGACATTGGTACTACACATAAAGAAGACATTGCAAAATTAGCCAGGGTCCTAAATAGGGCCACTTTGCACACTTCAGTCATAGGTATGACTGTACAGACCAATCACACAGATTCCTGCGCTGCAGAACTTGATTGGAGAGCAGGACTGGGGTGTCCACAACAGCAGCGCGGAGCTCCCTCCAGCTTCATATTTGAAATGTACTCTACAGGTAGGGCGTCGGAGAAGTTACCCAGCAAGTAGGGGCACGGGGGAGAAGCCCGATGTGGGGCTAAATGTCCTCACGTCCGGTCCAATTATGGAGGCGGTTCTCTGTCGCTTCAGGTTGATAGAACTCGATATCCACTTACCTGGACGATTTACTCCTATGCAGTCAGGACAGACATCAGGTGTAGTTAGAACTGACTTCTCTTGTGACCTTACTGACAAAGGGTGGTTGATTCACCCTGTGAAATCGGAATGAGTGTCAGAGCAGGATTTTGTAAACCAAACTCGATTCAGTTGGTTCTCCCTACCAGAAGCTTGGACGACCTGATCCGTGTGTCGGAGCAATTGAAGTTTCACCTGAGAGTATGGATTGACGACTGGTGGTTAGCCAGGGGCATTCCTCTCAAGGAGCCCGCTCCAGAGTTTTCCCTTTGCATGGATGCCAGCCGATGAGGCTGGGGGGGTCCATCTGCTTCCCGGTTTCTGGATACAGCAGGGCAAGTGGTTAGAGAGAGCATTCTCAACACATCCTGGAATGTTCTGGAGCTGTTAGTGGTATGGAGAGCATTGCAGGGTTGGCAGGAAGTACTGCAAGGAAAAGCATTCTCCCCTGAGCTGTGCCTTCTAGTGGGGAGGATACTGTGGTGGTGCTACGAGAGCAATATCTCTCTGCTATCTCAGCACATTCCCAGAAGCCTTAATGTTATTGCAGATGCCTTGAGCAGGAAGGAATATATCCATTCCGAGTGATCGTCGCTACACCTGGGCATCTTTCAACACATTTGTCAGGTGCTTTTTCGTCCCATGGTGGATCTTTTTTGCGACTTGGGTGGAAAAACAAGCTTCCGGTATTTGTATCGCCAGTTCCAGATTTGTTGGCTTGGTTTAGTTGATGCTTTGTCCCTAAACTGGGAGGGACTTAGCTCATATGGATTTCCACCAGCAGTCCTGATACCCAAAGTGTTGTCAAAGATCAAGGCAACAAAGTCAGAATTATCCTAGTGGCGCTACTTAACTGGAGTTGCTCTTGGAGTTCAGAGCATGAAATAGCAAAGTGGCTCAAATATAATGGCTTTAAACTTTCAGCCACCAAAACACAGGCAATAATATTCCAAAAACCAAACCAGAAGACAGAATACCCCAAATTAACACTAAACCAAACAACCCTTGACTACAGTCCACAGATACAATTTCTAGGAGTTATCTTCTCGGAAAAAACAAGCTGGACCCCGTATGTAGACAAAATAACAAAATCTGCCAAAAAAGGAATAAACCTAATGAGAGTAGTTAGTGGAAATAACTGGGGAACTAATCCTAAATCTCTCCTTAACCTCTATCAGGCCCATGTCATGTCTAGACTACTATACGCAGCCCCGCTGCTAGTCCACCTTAGAGTAAACCAACTAGCTAAACTTCAGTCAGTACAGGCCAGGGCACTAAAAGTAGTTCTGGGAGTACCATCGTACACACCAAACCTAGCAATACTGGCGGAAACAGGTCAGAAACCTATAGAATTAATAATAAAAGAAAGGACAGCTAGCTACTACTACAAAATCCAATGTCTCCCACCTGACCATCCAGTCCGACAGATTCATATTCAACCCCACAGACACAGAACAGGCCGCCCCACCCCACAGCCCACACTACAACAACACATACAACACTTAGAAAACACAAAGGGAGCAGAAACTAACATAACAGCTCCTTACCCACCAGACAACATACAAACACCACCCTGGACACTTCCACACCCACAGATAGACCTTGACCTCACCAAATACAACAAAGAACAACACCAAGCCCAAATCACTGCAGAAACAAAACTCAAGCTAAACACCACATACAAAGAACACGTGCAGATTTATACTGATGGATCTCATGACCCAGTGACAAACACAACCGGATTAGGAGTATACCAACCCGGTAACATCACCATCTCCAGCAGACTCCCAAAACACACTTCAATTTTTACAGCTGAGTTGACGGCCATACTGACAGCTCTCCATACACTTCATCTCGGAATGAAGGACACAACGCAACAACAATATGTAGTAATTTCAGATTCACTGTCAGCACTTCAGGCTTTAAAAAACAAATCCTCAAACAGAATAGATATAGTATACAAGGTACTGTCCATCATAAAGAAAATCAACCAGAAACAGGGAGACATTAAGTTCTTTTGGGTTCCTTCCCACATAGGAATAAAAGGAAATGAAGAGGCAGATAAACTAGCTAAACTGGCAGTAAAACAAGAAAATAACCCTAAAGTCACCACCCTAAACATCTCTATTTCACCAGCAGAGAGAAAAATAGCTATAAAACCAGCAATAAAAATAAGGTGGCAAGAAAAATACAAAAATGAAGGTATAGGTACTAGAAGACTGATAGACGACCAGCCTAGTCTCACCTTGATGTACCTAACATCAATCAGGTCGGACCAAACTAAAATAACCAGAATGAGGCTTAGTGGAGAATATTATAAAATGTATAAAGACCCACCTTCATGTGCCTGTGGGGACAGACTTAGCACCCCGCATGTACTGTTGGAATGCAATGAAAATAAACCAGAGAGAGAAGAACTAAAACATTTCCTAGATAAGTATAGGCTGGGACTAAACCTCAGAAACTGCCTCAACCCACCTAAAGAACTATGGAACAGTATACTGTCACTAGTAGTAGTTATAGCAACAAGCCACCCAAACTCTAGTCTCATATAAAATAAGAATAGGGGTAAACAGGACAACATAGCCATCCACACTGGAAAAAAAAAAAAAAAAAAAAAAAAAATTGAGGAAGAGCAATACATGGAACCAAACAAAGAAACACAATACACCACCACGGTACACGTGGCAGGACCCCTAAACACTGGCAACAAACGGCACCAGCAGCAGCAGGAGGAAAGAGGGCAGCAGCACTGTAACGACTCATGCAAACTTGGCAGACCAATAATGGATGAAGAGAGCACAAATACAATACACCACCCATGCAGACTTGGAAAACCTAAACACCCACAAAAATAGAGGGCACGCACAGAAGTGAAACCACGCATCAGGCACCACAAAACAGCAACCCTTTCCCCACACTCCCCAAAGACCCCATCCCCCACAGTGCGAAATCACCGAGAGGTGGAAGCACTTTCCCTTTCAAAACCAACAACAACAACAACAAAACAACGAGTTCAGAGCTAGCAGCGTTGTTACTGGTGGTGCCACAGAAACTTACAACCACGCGGAATCTGGCGACCTCACAGTCAGATTTTTTACCCGGCGCCAAAGAGGGTGAACCTTCACATCTGGGTCTTGTCTGGGGACCAATCCGACGTTGAGGGTTCTCAGGTGAAGCAGTGGCACGCATTGCTGCTGCAAGAAGGCACTCCACTTTAGATGTTTATCAAGGTAAGTGGAGGGTTTTGTAGGAAATTTTTTCCTAAGGCTTTTTAATGAGAGATCTCTGGTGCCCATTACCGTTAAAGGTTATCAAGCTATTGACCCGCCTAGTAGGTCGTACCTCTTCCCTTCCTGGAATTTGAGGTGTGTTTTGATGTTTTTGAACTTGGCAGTTTTTGAGCCGTTATCTAGAGTATCTTTTAAGCTCTTGGAAAACCTGTTTTTTAGTGGCAGTAGCTTCTGCCACATGAGTTTCAGTTATCCACGTGCTCTCCTCCGACCTGTCCTGTTTGCAGTTTTGGGGAGATGGTTCTGTTTCCCTAGTGACACACCCAGGGTTTGTTGCAAAGAATAGGCTTCCACCTCTCGGGCTTCAGGAAGTAACTCTTCTTCCTCTTCCAAGGAAGGGTCCCAAGGACATGATTATGCTACAAGACCTAGTCCAAGCCTTAAAGATCTATCTCAAGAGATTGGCAGCACGCAGAAAGGGTTGCTCAAGGCTGTTTTTACCAGTGCAGGAAGGAAAGTCAGATAGCACAAATGCTGCAGCCTGGATTAATGCCGTGATCAAGGGCACCTATGTTGCACTGTCTACAACAGGGGCTGCCCTTGTTTCAACCAGAGCACATGAGGTTCGAGGAGTTGGCACCAGTTTAGCCTCCTCCAGGAATGTAGCTCTGAAGGAGATAGGGTGATGTTCAGATTCCATGTTCGCTAGGTTCTACCTAAGGGACCTCGCACACCACTCTGACTCCTTGGATGCAGTCGGTAGCATCTTGGAAGCTCAGCATGTGACAGGTATGACAGCCTGTTCGGCCAGCCTGAGATCAGCTTTGCATTAATGCACGCAGAATGGATTTGGGGTAGGTTTTTTGTTCTACCTCACCTAGAGTAACTAGGTTGTTACCAGGGGTGGGGGAGCCACGCCCTCTACCTGTTAGTTATTTTTTTTCATGTAGTCATGACATCTGGTACAGTACGAAGAAAAAATACTATTTTTGGTGGTAACATTTGTTTCTTCAAGTATTTACCAGATGACATGACAGCTATCTCCATCCTGCCTACCCGCAGTGGGCTCAGACTCAGTCCAGGCGAAAACTGGAGTTGAGTGCTCACTGAAGTGTCAGGTGTGGTTTGGGAGGGAGCTGAGCTTTGTTCAAGTTCTACCATGTTGCACGGTTTGATGAGCTGGATTTGTGCTGGCTAGAGGGTGATCTCCATATATTCATGTCATCTGGTAAGTACTCAAAGAAATTTTACCACCAAAAATGGTATTTTTTAGTTGATAAATTTGTGCAGGAAATAGTACAGATACTTCAGTCGGCTCCTAAGGAAGTGCTTCTGACAGTGTGCAGACCCTCTCCTGAGATTTTACCCAGGATTGTATGTATATTCCTTGCTAGTTCTACTACTTACTAAGTTATCTTGTTATATTGTGTAACATGATTATTGTTACTAACTGCTTTAAAAAGCAAATATTTATGTGATGTTTCTGTTGTATTTATTTTTCTTAAGTTGTTGCATGTTGATTAGATAAACTGTAATTTTTGGGTAAATGGAACATTATTTCATTTATTCATAATTCTTGTTGAAATGTGAATAAAAAATGTTGACAACAGCTATGATAATAGACTAGGGTGCTTGTTTATATTGGGCAGTGAAAAATACCAAACTTGTTTACAGCAGCCATTGAAACTTGTACAGGGATCAGAAAGCATGATAGGAGACAGTACAGTTGGAGCTATTAAGGACACACCTTTGGCTTCACAGACAGTCGAGGATCTTTTCCTTCCGATTGTTCCTGCATTACCTCCTCTAACTGTGGATTTGGATGTCTCAGATGAGGCACAGTCAAATAACACACAGAGTGATGTGGACTCTGATGTTCTGGACAGCTCACGCTCTGAACTGGTAAAGATATGTGAGGTTTCCAAAAAATATCTGGAAGGCAGAGATCATGATGATGATCTAGATGGTGCATTTACAGTAGTTGCTGTCTGCAACAGTCATGATGATGATAATGAAAGCAGTGATGATGATGGTGACTGTAGTCCTGGTGTTGTTGAGGAGATAACGTCTTCATCAGCCCTTGAGAGCAGGCAGCAATCTTTGCTCTTGCAAACAAGAGATAATTGTGTGGAAATAAAGAACAAATGTGCTGAAGACAGTTCTGAACTGGAGGTTTGTATCTAGTAACCACCATTTTATTATCAAAGTGTTTCTTAATGACTTTTGTAAAAAGACTTATGAAACTTTACATATTCCCATGTATTTATCTGAGTATACAGATGTTTAAGTAGCTGAGCAGGCATGCACATCTTCATATAAACTTAGCAGAAATGTAAACGTATATGTCGATATGCTTGCAAGTTTTCGGATGAAGGGTAATTCGTTTTCAGAGCAAGAAAACGGCAAGAAATATTTCTGCACATGAATATGAAAAAAATCCCCCAGCAAAGCTAAAGGCTGGAGACATTTCTGAACAGAAAAATGCATTTCACAGAGGTACTAGGGGAAGAGAGGTGTGTTTGTTCGTGCACAATAACTCTGTCTAAATGGATTACTTTTGATCAACACTTCATAAGCATTACATAGTGTAGTTTGAGCAGTTAACATCATCATTGCACCATCCTAAGTTCCAGGAGTTCTCAGTGGAGCTACAGAAGGCACCTGGAGGTGGCCTTGGCTTCACAGTGGCAGGAAGTGCTGCAACAGGTGGGTGCTACATCAAAGCAGTGGTGCTAGATCCAGCACTTTCTGATGGCCGTTTATGCCCAGGTGATATGCTCATCCAGGTGAGAACAAGTTAATGTTTCATTCTTCATTCTTCATTCATTCTTCTGTAATTCTCCATTTTTCTGTGGATTTTCATCTTTGGAAAACAACTTTCCACCCAAGAAAAAAATGAACGGGTATGTCATTAGCAGAGTCTGTAAGAATTTTGAAGTTCTACTGCAAGGATGCTCCACAACCATTGTTGGTCACCTCAAGTGACATTAAAGGCCGATGAACAAAAGGTTCAGGGAATGGACAGGTGGAAGGTGGTGGGGGCAGTTGAGGTGGGGATAGAGAGGATATGGGCTCCTCCCTCCCCCCAAAAAAAATCAGGGCTGTATTTGAGACAGTCACCATGTTTCTTAGCAAAGCAGGTCAAACAGTTAAAAAAGGGCAGAAGAGGAACTAAAAAATCAATAATGAAGGCACAGACCCTGTTAAAGGTATTATAATGTAGTTTGATGTTTTAGTAAGAGTAATCATAACTACTCTGATATGTGAAAGAACAGCAGACAATCTCTACAATCCTACAATGTTAAAAAAAAAATCGTAATGCAAAGAAGTAATGAGAAGTAATCATCTGTCCATCAGAGCTAAATAAAATTAAAAACATTCCTGGGTGAATTTAGGAAATGGCTTGGTTAGTCAAAGAAAAGTGGAATGAGACTAAAACAAAAATTAATAGGCATGCAATTTTACTTTTGGATACCAGAAGTTAAAACTGCTGGTGGGGATTGGTAGTAAAGAAAGATGTCATTTCAAGAGGAAAAAAAACTTGTGTATATCTGATTAATCTACTTCTTCAATATCTTTGAGATTTATCAAAATCTGATATCATAAGCTCATACTTGTTGATTAAACCCATTTTACAATTGAACTTTGCTGTCTGCCTGTTCTATGTGATTTTATATTCTGTTTGTGACTCACTGATTTGAATTTTATGGTGCACAAACCTTGCAGATTGGATTTCCTCTTTTTTCTTAGGCTGGACCATTACAACCCCTAATTCTTTGGATTTTGTTTATGCATCTAGTGTCATTACTTTAACAAAACCAGCTCCTTTCACCTAGATCCGCGGTTCTCAACCTGGGGGGCGCGCCCCCCAAGGGGGGCGCAAGGTGCTGAAAAGGGGGCCGCAAAGGCGGTCATTTTCTCATATCTCATATAGGTATTAGTGGCTAAGGGGGGCGCGCGGACGTACCTTTATTCGTCTGGGGGGGGCGTCACAAGTAAAAGGTTGAGAAACGCTGACCTAGATCATCTGGTTTTAGACTTTCTTTCTTGCAGACACACAAATTTTTGTTTACGGTACCTGATATAAATACTAGAATAGTTTCATTCATTATCATATCACTAACAACACACAAATCATCCACCTAATTGATTAAGCCATGAAGTGTAATTGTAGTTATTAGACTGGATTTTTGGTATTGCATACACTGAAGTCTGTGCCTCTTTTTACTCTAGGTAAATGGCCAGGATATGACAGGCCTGAGCCATTTCGAGGCAGTGATGTTCCTGAGACAGCTGCCGCAAGAGGTGTCAATAAGAGCTCGGCGGTATGCATACAGAGCTCTTAATAATTTAAAACAAGCCCCCCTACAAAAGGCCAAGCATAATGGACCGCCCAGTGCCTTACATGTAATTTCAGGTGCCAAAGAGACAGAGGAACATCATAGGCAGGTGTGAATAATCTCCTTTTGTTTTTGTGTAGGAGATTGCTTTTAGTTTTGCCTCATTTGTTTTTAAAAGAAAGAAAGATGTCTATCTTTTTTCTGAAACCTGGACATAATATGTCCCCATAATTTATTAAAATTGTCTTCGTACCTGTTTCTCACTCTCATTGACAATAGTGTTTTCTTAGCAGGAACTCACAACCACATTAAATCTGGATGAGAAGTTGTCAGAGAGTGCGGATGCACATACTCAAAGCAAAGAGGCTGCAGAGGAGTATCGCTCTGTGAGGGAACTAATCCGATGTTTGGACATGCCTAAAGCAGTTGTCAAGCCAATTGACTGTGGTGATCAGCACAAAAGGAAAGAGAAGAAGTCAGGTCTAGTGGAACAGGGGAAATCAAAAATTAATAAAGAATCAGACAGTGAATCAGACTTAGGTGAATCACAAAGGGATAAGGAACAAGATGCAGCTGAAGCATCTAAAAAGAACATTTTGACTGAGGTAGGAAAGGGGTGTGTGTGTCAGAGAGAAAGTAAAACGAGATTGATTGAGTAAGATGTATGTATATATGTTTGAGAGACACTTATCAATGAGCGTTCTCTGCGCAATGAGCATTCTTCTTAATGGATACCTGCGCATTAAAAATGGACATCATCATCATCATCATCATCATCATCATCATCATCATCATCATCATCTTTTCTTTTTCTTTCGACAACAGTGTATAACTGATATTGTTACCTCTTCCTATTATTTTGAATAGCATATTCCAAGATTGTTAGTGAGATGTTAACACAGTAGGCCCTGCATATAACTATAGTTGTCATGTGACCTTTAATCACTGCAGGTGAATGCTTTGGTGGTCAGAATTATGCAGCATTTTGCCTGTGTCCAGTCACTTAAAGGAAACAGCATTTCACCTTTTGCTGAAGATGCTTTACTTTTTTTTAAAAGTCTAACCTTCTTAATAACAGGCAGTGCAAGAGCTCTTAATCAAGAGTGTAGTCATATATGATACTCTGTAGCTGATGAATGTAAACATAATTGGTACTGGTGATTGATTATTGTCCTGGGCTTATATTCATGGACATTGGCAATGTCCCCAGTAGTAAAAGTGTCTTAACTTGGCAGAGAACAGGCTGGTTTAAGTAAACTTACTCCCCATTAAAGAGGTACTGAATAGGCAAATTACCTAATCAACTGGCATAGTGCTAATTTCCAAAAGAAGGGTGGCATTGCACTTGCATCATTTGGTCAAAGAGTTAAGCAGGAAGCCTGCAATTAATATGTGAAACACTAAAAAAAAAGAAAAGAAAATGAAACATTTATTCATTCTGTATAAATGATGTTCCCCCTGCAAGTATTGGACAACAAAAATTCTGTCTTCATTTCTGTTGAACTAAATCGTGATCACAGCCATAATTACCATAAATGCGAGAATGTTATCAGAAGTGAACCTGATAAATTACTAATTGGTAATAAAATTTTTGTAAGCCTGATCTGAGGCCATGAATAAGAGGTTTTAGCTGCCATCTGCAGTTAGTTGATTTACCCAGCTCTGACAGGGTAGCAAGTTGAGTAAATATGTTTCATGAATACGATCCTGATGATGTGTGTAACCATAGCAGGCCCTCTAGCTTAAGTGTAGTCATGAATAATGTTGTCCCGCATCTTGCTTGATTTCTGGTTTATAAACAGATGATAAAGGTGATGCTACACAAGCCACATGGTGCTGATAGTTTGGGTTTTAGCCTGAAGCAACAATGGCATGATGGACAGCTTGGCTTCTTTGTTAACACCATTGCTTCAGGTGGTGTGGCCCATGTCAGTAAACAACTTAGAGTTGGGGACAGAGTTTTACAGGTATGGAATTTGAAAAAATTGTGTAAGACTGTATTGGAAAAAAATGTTTAGCTTAAAATGGGGAGTAGTGGTATATCTGTGCATGCATACAAGTTGCAACCACTGCTTAAACTTTCAAAGAAAAAATACTATGTAACATTATTTTGTAAAAGAACTTCCTTTTTCAGGTGAATGGAATCTCTTTAGTTGGGTACAGTCAAAGCAAGGTGATTGAGATGATAAGAAAAGCATCAGACAGCGTTGTTCTAACGATATGGAGGTAACTGAACAAAATTCTTCATTTCTGTTTGCTACACTGGAGCCATGAATAATTGATACATTTTTCTTTCAGATTGTTTGTCTGTTTGATATTTTGATAAACTGTTCTTGCTTTAGAGGTTTACGAATATGCAGATAGATAAAAGGAGTCATTTCTTCCTGATTCAGACCACTGGATGATATCTCTGACAATCATGACAACTTGGCAGTAAGGTTGAATGAAGATAGTGTAAGAAATACTGATGTTGATGTCACAATCAAAGACTTGCCAGCCAGCAGAGACACTGATACAGATGATGACATAAATGGTGTTCTTGATGAGGCCCTAAAATATCTAGACAATGTGGACAGTGATGGAGATTTAGTGAGTCCAAACCTTCTGGAAGAAAGCAAGCATATAAGAAGAAAAAAGTCTGCATCATCTGGTAAAACAATGAGCCAGATGTTGGCCAACACAAAGCATGATTTTGTGGACACTAGCAGGCTAACTGATGAGAGCCCAGAAGAAATTCCAAATGAGCTTAGCATAACATTTGCTCGTCAGCTGTCATCTATTGAAGTACCAGACCATATTTCTGAAGAATGGCTGTTGTCTTTACCTCTGCTGGTTCTAAGGAAAGAAGCAGAAAATCAAACAGTTCATCTGCTGAAATCTCTTGAAGATGCAGTTGAGCTGGAGGAACCACTGTTGGAATTTAAGGTGTGGTCCTGGATTTCTTTTTTTTCTGAAAGAGGCATGTGATCTATACTACATGTATTAGAAACAAATTTACCAAAATTAGAACCAAGATATTTACTATTAGTAATGGAGTATAGTCTTGTGGTATCCTGAATAGCACCATCCAGACTACCCACAATAAACACAGGTTAAATCATCATGTGCAATGGGCCCACATTCACATGCAATGTACAGGCAGTACGGCATATACATGTAAGAAGCACATATTTACATCTTTACATCTTGAGAGGTTGCATAAAACAATTTTGCATTCAGCTACAATTTTTTTAAAATTATATATTTATATTAAGAGTATCCCTCTTCTCAAAGTCTTGCAAAAAAAAAAAAAATAAAAAAGAAAGATTGGGCCAATGTCTGCATAACTTTGTTAAATCCACATTGTAAAACAGTATAGGTTTTAGATATAATGTGACTGTTGAAATCTGGTCACGTACTCTGAAAGAGATGTTTTGCTGCTCAACAGAATTTGCGGCAAGTCAGGCTTACAGACAACAGTGAGGTGGCCAGAAAGCCAGAAAATAAGTCTAAAAATAGATATCAAAATGTGCTGCCATGTAAGTAAGAAAATTATTAAATGCTGTGTCATATTTTAGACTGTATTAGTATTTGTGTGCACATATCTCGACGTGGAAATGCTTATAGGTTTCTTCTTTGACCGTACCAGATGAGATGACCGTAGGTGATAAGAGGCTACATTTGGTCCTTAACCAACAAAAATTGACTTCCTGACAGTGATCTAGCATGTGCCTAATCTACAGGGTGGTCCACTGGTTAGGGGAGTAACAGCCTTCAGACAGCTAGAAATGTGACAACAAAGCCAATACAGCAGTTTCTTCTTTGACAGTACCAGATGACATGACCATAGGAGTGAAAGGGTTACAGACCGCACCGTGAAGAGGAAACCTCCTCGTTGGGGGACGGGGGGAGGAAACAGGGACTAGTCCGCAGGAAATCCTACCTCTACTGCACAGGCAACCGGCGCCACCTGTGCCCCGCCTTTCATGAGCAAGGGCATAGCTAGGTGGAGCTCATCCCTCTCCTAGCGCCAGATGACATGACCATAGGAGTGAAAGGGTTACGCTACCTCTTTATTCAAAAGTTGTCTCCCTGACAGTGAGCTAGCATGTGCCTGGTGTGCAGGGCACTCCACTGGGCTGACAGGCGGTCCGGATGGTGCAACAGTTAGCATCTGTCACCAATACAGTGAGGATTGGCTATCCTGGGTTCAGATCTCATCTTGGGCATGCTGTTCTTTCTCTGTGTGGCATCTGTTTTGAGATGGTGGTTCTGTGGTGCTGATGACTCACCTTGCCTTATCAAAGAATTGTTTGCTGGTGATTCAAGTCTTGCCATTCTCTGGATGACAACTTGGTTCACTCGCAGGGTCACTCTGGGTCAGTTGGGACAAGGTTTCACCCAAGGCCTGTTGTCCTGGATTAAAACAGTGACCAAAGATGTTTATAACAATCTTTTTTTGCCATTTGCTTCAGGTGCTCATGATGTGCAGGTGACTGCATCTAGTCTCTCTCATTCCATCATACATACCATTCTAGTGTTATCAGACATTGTGTCCACCATTATTGGCTTGCACTCCAAGTTTATCTTTGAAAGCTTCTTTTGAGAGCTGTCTGCACACTCTGCACCTCTTGCTCTTTTGGGCTCAGTCTTGGTGGTGCAATATGCCATGACATGATATTCAGGTGGGCTGCTTTGCTTCTCTCTTCCTGATTTTTATTCTCTTATGGTCCAGTCATCTGGTAATGTAAGGTAAAGGTCATCCCCTAACCTTTTCAGGTTGTTGGGGGGTGAGGTGTTAGAGACTTCACTTTTTTTGGGGCCAGCTGGGGGATGTTTGCTGTGGTTATCTGGAACTGAACCAGTGCACTCCCATTTCAAATGCCAGCGCTCTAACCACTCGGCCATACGCCTCTCCTATCTGGTAAGATCAAAGAAGAAATTAAATTTTTATTGTATGTCCCCTTTCTTAAAGACCAGATGACATGTTGACCCCCGACCTCCCCACTATTTTGGTGGGGTAGAATGCTGGTCGAAAAAGACTGCGGTGTTGGCTTTGCTGTTGGGTTTAACTGTCTGATGGCTGTTGCTCACTTAATCAGCAGAGCTCCTTGCACTGTAGGTATGTACTAGCTCACTGTCAGGGAGTCAGTTTTTGATGGTTAAAGAGCAAACCTGTCCAATTATCTCTTATGGTCATGTTATCTGATGTCTCAAAGAAAAAGAATTTACAGTAAAAAGTCATTTTAAAACCGTTGTTTAATTTAAGCATTTGATGGGCTTAGCTACCCAGGAGACAAAGCAACTTATTGTTGTCTTCAAACAAATATTAATGAAGCAGGTTTTATTTTTTGGTCTTTTCAGTTGACTTCAACCGTGTCCGATTGCATGCAGACACCAGTGTTGGCAATGATTACATCAATGCGAGCCATATACAGCTACAAATTATGAAGGACAGTCAGGAATACCTGTGGTTCATAGCATGCCAAGGTCCTCTCAGCTCCACTGTTGCCGACTTCTGGTGCATGGTGTGGCAGACTAAAGCAAATGTTGTGGCAATGCTTACACAGGAAGTAGAGTCAGGGAAAACCAAGTGTTATGCATACTGGCCACAGTCCAAAGACTGTCCCTTATTACTAAATGATGGGTAAGTTGATGTGTGAGCTTTTGCAAGAGCTTTAAAATAAAGTATTTTCCATGTACACTTTGTGTGTTTCTGTCATAAAAATAGTTTTCGTTTTCATCCTTATCATCTAAATGTTTTGCTTTGTCTTTTTTTGTCGTCATTAATGCAGGGTGGTTGATGTTTCAGGAAGTACAGTGTCATCTTGCTGAGGACTGATAGTGTGCAGGACTTTGACATTCAGTATCTGAAGCTTTGTGCGAGAGATTCAGGCGAGGAGAGGGAGATTGTCCGAATGCACTTCCTCAGTTGGCCTGACCATGGTGTCCCTGACTCATCTTTGAAGTTGCTACAGGTACATTTATCCAATAAAAGTTTGACTGTTTGCAAGTGTGTTGGTGATGAAAACTGTATCTGTATTGTCAAGAAAAAAATGTGGCAATGGTATGCTTTTTGCATTGCCATTATTTTTTTTATTACAGCAGTTTAATGTTTTGGTTCACAGTCTCTTTTAAATTATTATTGATTATATATGCTCTCTCTCTCCCCTGCTCATGCACTTGAACTGTCATACTGTGCTTTGTCGCAATTTGCAGACTCCCACATATATTGACAATAATAACAATACTTGTAGTCTTACCAACTTGCACCCATGCAACATGTATTCAGAGTCCATCTGTAGTGGTCATAAGCCTTGGCTGCTCTCAATTTCATGTATCTTTAAAAAAAAAAAATTTCCTGTCTTTATTTTTACTTACATCTTAGTAGCTGAATACTCTGATTATGAAAGGAATAACCTTTTGCATTCTCTCTCCAGTTTTTGCGGCTTATGCACCTGTTTCATCAGACTGGCCCATTAGTTGTGCATTGCAGTGCAGGCATTGGGCGCACTGGAGTCCTGGTTACCATAGATACAGCGCTTGCGCTGATTGAACAGAATGAAAAAGTAAGAGCCTGTTTACATCTCAGATTAGTTCATCTGTTTCCACCCACTGCAAATTTTCTTTTAATTAAACGATTCTTTGTTAAGGACATGTGCTGCACAGATGCATACACTGCACCCACACATATTCTTCCGAACATCAAAAGACAAAGATCAGCTGATGGGCTTCCCAATATTTTATACTGAGCCCAAAACAAACTAATATTTTTCTTTTCTGATTATTTTATGAAATAAAACTTGCAGGCAGGTTTTATCGAACAACACACAGGTAATCTCCCTTGAAACTTATATTCTTCAACACCAGACTTATTTTATAAACATGGAGTGGTATCAACATGAGTTTTCCAACCTCACACGGAATTCAGTCATATCCTAACCCATCTTAATAAGGTCACCTTCCTTTCAGGCAAGATCTCTCCATTGATCATATTTCTGTCTATTTTTCCAAATAGCGCTTTATACAGATGACGTCACGAGTTAGCCGCGCTAGGGCTTCTGGAAATGCAACGCAGACAAACATAGTCCCCGCATGTACTACACCTGGATTTGCAGCGAATGCGTTGCTGTGCTGTTTATTGTTCAAAAAGACAAAACGTGAACGTGTAAAAAATACAGTTCCAGATTGTAGAAATGCAAATGGAGGCGGTGGTTTTGACGGAGAAAGACTTACCTGGAGCCTTCCTCGTTGGCAATCCCTCTGAATACCGGCTAACAGAACTGAAACGATACAGATCTGAGACAAAACATGCAGCACCTTTAGGGGTGACTGCAGACAGTCCTTTCATTGTGCTGTGGTGCTTGTAAGAGGTATACAAATTGCCTTGCTGTCCATAATCCCTGGATGTCTGACAAAAGAATTCTGTGCAGTCTACAGAGCATCTGACATTTTTAAATTGTCTAAACACTCTTGGCAAAGATGTTTTAACTATATCTTTTGTTGAGAACATAGGGACATTCATAGACTTGAAGTGTAGGAACATAAACTGAATCCATGTGATAAAAACTTTGCATACTAACGATTCAGATGTGTCAAACATGTAGGCAATCATTTTCAGTGAAAGTCCTCTTCGCAGCCTCAGAAGTGTAATGAAAAGTTCCTCTTTTGGGGTAAAACGCCTAGATGGACCAGTTTTCTTCTTATTTGTCCCGTTGGTTTCTCTGGTTTTTCCCAGTATTGAAGGTTGTATTTTGCTGGACCAAGAAATGTGTACAAAACGTCAAACTGCTCGGGAAATAGTCCAACTAAAAACTTTGTATTCTTCCTGTATTTAAAAACAAAGCTTGGGTCCATCCTGTTGGTAACTTCAGGTTCACTTTGCTTATTTTTTACTGCTGCAGCGTTTCTCATGATCATAGTTTCGATTTTAGCTCCAAGCATGTACTGATCATAAGAAGTTTGTGTAGCTTTGTGGTTTGGGCTAGCCGACTTACATTCAGCAGACGCACTCTCAGCCACGGCTTCGCCTGCGTCTTCAAATGTTATGTTGTCACTTTGCTCTGTGGATTCTGGAAATGATGAGTTTTCTTTTTCTCACACGTTCACGTTGATAATGTGCAGTTTGGTCGCTGGAGCCTTCCTTTTACGTCCCTCTTGCTTCTATGTTTCCTCGTCTGTAAGCGTCGCTAATATTGGTTCGTCGTTCTCAGATGTTGGGCCTTTTCCACCAAGAAAATGCAGAGAATAGATATATGTGTTCCTGGTTATTTTCTCCACATTTTGGAAATCAGATCGCCCACATAAAAACTGCCAGTGCTTTGCTTTCTCAGTCTTTAACTTGGCCTGTACTCTTTCCCAGTGGGTCATTTTGTTACTGGTCTTACCAGGCTTTGGAAACGGAATAAAAAACGTCCCCTCCGGTAATCGCTCTGGATATCTGGAGTCCGATTTACATAAACCCTAACAGCAGTGCTTGGTTCCTCCCGTTTTCAGCATTGTTTCAGAGATTAAAAGCAAAAATGTCGCATTTTGTCAGTCGCCGTAGCGTAAACAGAACAACGTGCAGTGTTTGTCCGCAAAGCAATCCCATGATGCTCTGCTGCGTGACGTCACAATCTATTTTTAGCAACTCGAGAAAGCGCTATTGTAGAAAAATTTACTTTTAAATAATTGTTAATAATCTTATCTAGCAGAAATTAACTGTTCTTACCTTTAGGAAATAACCTGTTTTGTTGGGTTAGAACAGCTGTGCCCAACCTACGGCCCACGGAGGTGCCTCATGCGGCCCGCTCATTTTAACCGGACACAGGGTGACATCACCCTGACGCCGCCACAGGGTCACCCTTTCTTTGCTGTACATACAAATTTTGGTACATCGCTGCATAATTTCATTTTTAAAATCGGCATGATTTTGGCAGAACCGTCATTTTGTTGTTGTCTTTGAAAGGGAAAGTGCTTCCACCGAAAGGCGATTTCGCACTGTGGAGGGGGGGGCAAGGGGGGAGCAGAGGGGGAAGCTGGAGGTGGTGGTGGTAAGGAAGGGAAGGGACCGGGAGAAGGGTTGGGAACCGTCATGTTATAGCTCGCGAGATTTTATATCATGTCGGGTGCGGCCCTTGGTCAAGAAAAGGTTGGGCACCACTGGTTTAGAAAATTCACACATATCAGTTTACCCAAAACTGCTTTTTTAGCGTAGTTTTCAATGAATCCCCCAAACTAGTTTTTCATTAAGTACCCAGTACAAGTGAAGATACATAAAAAGCTATGGTCTTCAGCAGTCAGTCAGTCCAGTCCCTTGACCTGTACTTGTCATTAGAGGGGGTGCACTATGGTTCTATGCTCTATATGTGATAATTACTTGTTGTTTCACATACATTGATAAACATAGCTGTCTTTTCAAAATTTTAATCAAAATAGATAGTTTACACAATTGTACTAACCATAAAACTAGGACTTGTGAATGAAATTACCTTGGCTTGGCAAGGAATACAATCAAAAACGATTCCCAGGCATGCACATACAGTGCCCATAGTTTGCCTTTTCAGCTGTGTATTCAGGATCAAATGATTAAACTATGCTGAAGTGTTAAAGAAGTGCAGTGAACATTAGTGAACTTTTTTTTACCCACACCGGTCTCTGACAGATGTTTGATGATGACTATTAGGATGTAATTTTCAAAATACATTTCATTAGAAGAATGCTTGAGATGATTGTGAATGATGCGTAATTTAATGTCTTTGAAAAACATATCTGATTCTTATAAATAATAACAATATAAAATTTTTCCAGCCTGACATATGCCAGATTGTGTCTGAACTGCGATATCAACGATATGGGATGATCCAAACTCAGGTAAAACTTCATTTACCCATAAGTAAACCCAAAAATGTTTTGTAAACCTTATCTGAATAAAGAGCGATAGCAATAAAAATATTTATACCTTATTACTGTTATAAACTTTAAAGTCTTGCTGTTCATAAATGGATCTGTAGATGTTAATTGCAGCAAGATAAACTCGGTTTGCGTGTATTATACATAATAATTTCTGAAAATAAAAAAATGAGGTTTACTAATTATAAACAGTGGTAAATAGGTATTGTTGGTTAGATATTGGTATTGAAAAGTTTTTTTTTAAATTTAATTCCAGGATCAGTACCTCTTTTGCTACATGGCCTGCATGGAGGCCCTAAACAGTATTAGGAGCTAGATACTTCCACTCTTTGCTGTGGAGTGGCATTTGTATAATGCCTCACATAATGTGTTTTACTACATCTGGAAAAACATGGACATACATCACTTACTGCACAGCTCACAGAGACAGAGCTGCGTTGAATACCTGTGATGGATTTGTGGATCTACTCGAGAGTACATTAGTAAAATACTGCTTTCTTATAGATTCTTGCATGCTGATATCCCCTGAGCAGTTTTAAGTGTGATGCTTGCATTGTGCATATTTGGAACATGCATGACACAAATGATACTATCTGTACACGTTTGTGTAATTTATTTCTAAAGCATGTGCCATATATTTTACATAGTGTTTTATCAGCCTCGTATATTTTTAGTTTGACAACAGTTTTGCTGTCAAATATGAAAGACAAATGATCTGAATTTAGTAGAAAATATTGGACGTTTTTTTGCCGAAACAGTTGATATTTTAATTTTGGTATTAGGACCAAAAGGACATAATATTTCCCATTATTAAACTAACGTGACAAGAACATGTCAGTATATTATTAAGCATGAGGAATAAGTAATAAAATATTTAAGATAATTTTGCTATTGCATTGATGACATAGCCACAAGAAGTACACGATCTGCTGTTATCAAATAGAGATGTTAAAAAATGTATATCCATTTTTCCAAATTGCATAGAACCCTATTATACAGCTACTGTGCTTTTTCACAGTTGTGTTTTTGTTGATTTATTTAGAACAGACAAATGTATGTGTTGTGATGTACACAATCTGATTTTACTAAATGAAAAACACATTTAGAAACCCATCCATTTAGTGTATCTGTACAGTTTGTTTATTTTTCCATTATTTTAACTGGAATTCTGTTCCTCACAGGTCAGTGTTAAACTGAGTGCAATATATTTTAAGAGTATGCCATAGTTTTTTTCTTTATTCTGCTTAGTTTTGTGTCATAGTTTACCTGAAGCCACTAAAGATAGGTTTTTAAATGTTCTCTCTGAATCAAACAGATCTTAGTGGAGAGGGAGAATTTGTTCATGGTTCATAGTCTTTCAGAAATGCCATTTTTGTCTTCCTGTCTTGATTGCACCACCCAGAACAATACTCAAGCCATTATTATTAGGAAAATGAAGCTCAAAGTGCCTATCAAATACTGGCCTTAATAATGTATCTATTGTGTTCATTTTTTTCACTCAGAATCCTGAGATCGTTTGCTGTGGGCATTTTTACTGTATTTTTACTATTATTATAGAGGCATATGATGAATAATATATGTTTAGGATGTTCCAATTAGTCAGCTTTTGCACATACTTCTGGTTAATTTGCATTTCAATGAATCACTCTGTCAAATGGTAGAGAGAAGCCTGAAGAATAATGCATTACAGAGGAATGGTTTTAAAGGAGGGCTGACAAAGGGGTAGGAAAATGGATAAAGAAATTTTACAAAAGGACTTGCAAATTTCCAAGAGAGAACGGCCTTTGGAAGGATATAAGCCTTCTGTATAAAAAGCATCTGTCTTGTTTGAGGCAGAGCTTACAATCCAGCATTTGCTAAAAAAATATATAAAAGAATATTTTAGTTTCAAAGTAACGTGGTTTTTCTGAAATGTTAAACAGCCTTATAATGTTTTTTCCCCTCAACAGAGCATCCAATATTAGCATTATTTGTTATAACCTATTCTTTTCATTTGTTTTTTAATTTTGTTGTTTTTAATTTTTTCAGTTCATGAATATGAATATGTCCTTTATTCTTTTAACAGGACTGAGAGGGCTAGCAGACATGCGACAGTTCCACAAAGCCATGTTTCCTTTGATTAATATATCTTTTATCAAATTTTAGTTTTCTCTTTTTCTAAAGAATTTAGTTTTGAAATAAAGAGTAATGCTGTATATTAAATGCTGTCTTTTTAGGGCATCTCTGGTGCTGATTGTTGCAATAACCAATAACTCAGTTCTGAAAACTGGAAGTGTATTTACAAAAATTTGTAAGTTTCAAACAATGTGTATTTTTATAAATTAAAATTGAGAAAATAATTCCCTTCTTGCTGGAGCTGGTTTAAAAAATGTAGGCAAAGCAAACTGGTAAAGGATTGTTTTATTTGCTTTATAACCCCAGTTTAATATCTAAAGATGTAAACATAAAATAAAATAAATCACTTTAATAACTTTATCTACACCAGTAGATGCTGTTACATGAAAGGTTTACCTTAGAGTGGCAGCACTTAACATGATGATACTAACATGCTTTCTCCTAGATGCTAGCATCCTGCATAAATTTACAAGATATGATATAAGGATCCCATGACAGCACTCAAATCCAGCAGATGCAGAGCTGCAGGAATTAACTGTAGCTTTCTGCTGCAGTGTGCGTACTACACTAAACCTAATGTTGACTTTTATACATGCATTAAATGATGCAGAACTAGGTTCATAAAATGCAGCCTAGTATATCTAAATTTGAGGATGTTTACCTCTGAAAGTGTTCGTAAAGACTGATGTTCATAGATTTTGAATTGCTTCACCTAAGACTTTATGATCATTTTTTTCATCAACCTGGGTACTCAGGTTGATCAAGTAGACATTCCTGTGGTTTATCTGTTAGTTGAAATGTTTGGAACAATAAGTAGTGTACTATATGGGCATGAAACTGTTCAACCATTAAAGTCTTGATGAAAACTAAGGGTGGAACTCTAGCTTTAGTTTGACGTTTTTAAAATCTCGTATGAATGGTATTTATTTGTTCTACAAGTCGTTTCGTCTAATGGTCGTTTCGACTAGGGTCAGTTTGACTAAGGTCGGTTCGACTAAGTCGTTTCGTCTAACGGTCGAGTCGTCTATATTATAGGCAAAAAAAAAAAAATGTGGCATTGTTTAAAGTATCTTTCATTGAAAATACAATTTTATTGTTACTACAAATTTAAAACTAAAATCTTAAAATTTGTTACTGTTTTGACTTTTTGGTCCTACATCAGCTGACTGCTTCGTGCCTATTATTTGACACATGGTTTATCGTCCTTTTGTTCAACGATCTGCTCGTCTGCGGCCTTTTCAGTTTCAACTACGGCCTTCTGGATGAAAGCAGCACTTCACGGTTGTATAATGATTCTCTTCCTCGCGCGCGTACACACACACACATGGTCAACACAGGGTACAGTTAGCCATTTAACCTCCTGATACGTGAAATACCTTTACTGGGGGCGACATTTAGAAGACACGGCCGTGAAACTTCGAGAGCGGAACTTTGACGCCATGAGTCTTGTTCTGTCTTGTATTTACTTGTCTAATGTCACACTTATACCCAAAGTTGGCTTCAGACACATTTTCGCGATGCAGCATATCGGGATGACAGGCATATAAAATCGAAGACACCTGAGCAATCGGTGAAATTAATACTCAAAAGTCGGCCTCGATGCAGTCACGTGATGATACGCAAACAATGAGTTGGGGTTATGTCAGTCCAGAGATGCTATAGTATAAGCACGCATCCTTGCCGCTGCTGATATGGCCACGCATTCTCTGCTGATGGATAACCGACGAAAGAATACCAGTGACGGCTGGAGAATCGGCCTCAAGCCCTCAATGTAGTCTGATGACACAAAGAGGTGCCCTAGACGTCAGAGGCGTCGTACGTCATGCAGCATTTGCTCACGTCTGTAGTAGTCGTTGCAGCTCGCGGATGTAGTTGTTGGCCAGCTGCAGCGTGTCGTACTTCGAGAGCTTGCCGTGACTGACCAGCGAAGGCACGGCAGCCCTCAGCGTGTCAAAGGCCACGTTCAGCCCCTGCATCCGCCGCCGCTCTCTGGCGTTGGCCGCTAGACGTCGCATTCGTGGATCCGGAGGTCTGCCGCACTCCACTTCCAAGGGCCTGGCGCTCTTTGTCTGCTGTTGCCGCTGTTGCTGGTGCACGTCCGCTGATGATGGCTCCAACGACGAGGACAATGATGGTTGCGAAGGCGAGTGCGACTGCTGTGACACGGCAGGCGTTGACTTATTGGCGCTGTCCTGCTGACTCGCACAGTAGGATGCGCTTACGAATGGAATGCTCAAAGAAATGGACGCAAACTTTGCAGGCAAGTGCGCCGACTCATGTGCTTTTGACTGTCTACGTCGCAGAACGCTCGAGCGGGACGACAGGGTCACAGCTGAACGTGACCTGCTTTTCTTGAGCATGCGCACTGGTTTAATCCTTGACACAGGGTCACCGCGAGGTCTGAAGTTTGGCAACTTGACATGGACATTTGGATGGCTGGAGGTCCTGCTCGTGCTGTTGCTGTATTTTCCTAGCATACATGAGGCTGCCTTGGTGATGACGCTGTCTAGACCCACTTGAGCCCCGGAACACGTGATCCTCTGCTGATGCGACTTAACGGCGGAGCCTGCGCTGCATAGTAGTTTCCTAAAGACTTGCTGATTTACCGCCTTGCGGTCTGTCGCAGAGGACTGAGCGAGGTCATGGTGAAAGTCAGGGTTGAGGTTTTCTGACACAGATCTTATTGCCGTCGAAGTCAACCAAGACGTCATCATGAATGGAAGGATGGCCAGACATTTTCGATGTCGAACAGCATGTGGCAGCTTAGAGGACCTCGAAACTGTTGAAGACAGACGTCTTCGTGCGGTGTCTGTCCTTGCCCTATGAACTCTATCTCTCCACAACGTCTTCCAGCTGTTAAGATCCCATAGTCAGTGGCTTTACCATGCAACAGTAAAGCTGGCACAGAAATTTTGATTTGGTCTTAGAAGAGACGTCCTTTCGTGGAAGATCGTTTTCCAAAGACGAAACAATTTCCTTCTTTTCAAACGATGGACACTTCGTCCTCTGCGAAAATGACATATAGCAAGTAACCTACATTCTGTTTAGAAGGAAAAGTGACACGTGTGTGTATGTGTGTGCTTTCAAAATGAATTCTTTAACATTAAACATCAAGTAACACTCGACTTCTTCATGGACAGTTGTTACCAACCTGTGGAACTATCTCTCAAGCGTATCTTCTGTGGGACAAGGAGACGAGCATGCAGGCCATACAGACACTCATGCATGTCCTCGTGTCAACGCGCTGCGTGATCAAAAGCTGCTGCGCGTCCCACGGTTAAATATACACCTGGTAGTGCAACTACATCACCGTGACTCCGCCCTTCTGTATCCCATGATGCTCGCTTTCTCGCTGCAAAGTCACAAAGCTGTACAGGTGCGTTGAAACATTTCCAGCAACACAATAAACAGTTTTGCTCAGATACTGACACAGGCGAAGTGGTTATGTTCTGAAACTCATCATCAGTTTGATTGATGCATCAAAACCACGCCTTTTTTAGATATTAGTGTGAGGTCATGAGACAGAGAGACTCTGATACTTATTTTATAGGAACGTATAGTTTATGCAGGCACAATAACGAGCTCATGCATTTCTGTCGATATTCGTGTTTACTACGTGTCTTAATACATGTGTACGCTTACAGTGTAGGATATTTTTATGCTATGCATTTCTGCAGAATTCCCATAGTTCTCAGTAAGTATATCTACTTCTCACTTTGCTGTAGACTATCCTACTGACACCCCCGCCTCCATCCCCTGTAACTGTTCGTAGAGTACCGTTGGGCAAAGCGTGCGCACTTCAAACTTAAAGAAGTATCACTCCTTGAACTTGAAGAAGTGTAGTTATTGTCTAAGCATGTACACTTTGAAATTAATGTCGTGTCCTCATTGCCACTTGCGAAAGTGAAGCCACTGAACTAGAGATCGAGAGTTGATCTTCTATACAAATATCATAATAACTTTTCGCTACTTTTAGAAGCAGAACTTTATTGACTTACCAAAGAGTTCATGCAATTGCAAGGTTACTGACTGGCGTTCACCTACTTAACATGAGTGGCTCACACAATAATCTCATTGTTTTTGAGATCAGCGCCCATTATTTTATATTTATGTGTTTTACCTTTTTTCAAGTGCTTTGAGCCTGCCTTTGATGGTGGGGTAAAGCGCTATATAAATACAACTTATTATTATTATTATTATATAACGCTGTATACGTACAAACTTAAATAGTGTAGCGTTTGTCTAACGTCACACACTTCACACCTGATCGTAGTGCAGGTATTTGTACAGGTATTGAAGGCTGTTCACTGCAAACTTGTAGTTATTCCAAACATCACTTTATCTAGTACCTCACACTTCAGCTGTAATTATTTGCATTATCGGCATGAAATGCTTCACGCTATTAAATATGTGCACCACCAGTGTCTAATAATGCCTCACGCCTCAAGTGTAAATAATTATTTGTACCACCAGTGTCGAATGCCTCATGTTTCAAATGTAAACATTTTTACCACCAGTTTTTAATGGGTCGCATTTCAAGTATAATTATTTGTGACTCGCATTTCAAGTGTAAATGTTTGAATCACCAGTGTCTAATGCTTCATATTTCAAGTATAATTATTTGCGCCATCAGCGTCTAGCTAATGTCTCACGTTTCAAGTATACCATCAGTAATTTAACACCCCAAGTACATGGGTGGAGGAGGATAAACTTGGCGTATTATTGATTAAGTGTAATATAATTAAGTGTTGTCTCGCCTTCAACACCCCAGACAGAAACGTGCGCGTCTCACGGTCATACGATTATAAGGCGACGACGTCCAGTCATCAGACTCGTTTTTTCCCTCGAGAAAGGAGGAAGGAGGAGAGATGAAGGTGGTGTAGGGGTAGGTTGGGAGGGAGACGTATCTTGGGGAGTCAGAGGATCAAAGTCAACGAGCGGAGGACGCTCCAACGCTCCAACGCTCCCCCCGCCAGGTGATTGCAGGTCTTGTCTCTGGTTGGACGAGTTTGCAAGAGGGAGCGCTCTCAGAGCGCCGCGAGGCCTGGCCAGGGTTGAACTCATGAACATGAAAACGTCGAGCCTTCGCTCCTCGTGTGATGGATCAGGGGAGCAGACAATGCACGTGCACCCTCGTCAGTCGCTGCACGCGCTGCCACGCGCCTAAGTGCGATACATCACGCCGTGTTGTAGCCGCAGGGGCTGGCGCTCATTAGCATGGGATTGAAGCTAGGGATGGACGGGACGCGCAGAACAGACGATGGTGCGCGTGCGCCGACAAGCTCTGCAGTCGGCGATTTACTTGACTGTGAAACCCGAGATCTGACCGTTTGTTGGTCGGTCTTCAAGCCACACGCTAAATGAAATTTTAAGAAAGTTCACTTTCTCTCAGGACGGTCTGGACCAGACTAAACCATAAATTAAAACATCAATTACTGATTCTTTTCTTAAAAATAAATATTGTTGTCCATTATTTTCACTTTAGCTAAATCTTCAAACTCTCTGGACGTCACCATCTCACTCCTATCTCTTTCGAATATCAAAACGTTTGCACCGGACAAAACACCCATAAAATGTCATTTAATTAAAAAAAAAACATTTTTGTATTATTGTTATCGACCTTCAAACTTTACCAGAGGCAGCCTTAGATCCCAGTTAGTCTGGTTGCTAAGCTACAATCAATATGTGCAACAAAAGACTATAAACTAATATTACAGGAGATTTAACAGGTTAATTAGTAGTTAAAGATGCCAATATAATTTTTTTAAGTAGACAATGTTATATTCCGTAAACAATTCCAAACCTAACGTGTTATGTGGTATATGAAAATGATTCTTACAGGTCGTAAAATTAGTTTATTTTAAAAAGAAAATCCCGGTATGTAAATTCACAGAATTTAACACGTCGGGTAACTGGAAGGGCGTGAACAGTATATGTCTTAAGGGAGATAACTGATAAAGAAAATGTGCTGACGAACGTTGAATAGACTTGTCCCTCTTAGAAGGCGATAAGACTTTTGTTAGTACACTATTACAAGTAGTACTATCCGTCACTGAACTGTTTCACATACGCCTCCGACCAGATAAACAATAACGTGGGCTCCTTTCTTTGCTCAGGTGTGTAAAAAGCGAGAGATGAGTGGAAGTCAGTCAGCAACAAATTCAGGTAGCGTTGTAAAGTTCAGTCTCCAAGCATCTGGGCACTTTGTTACCCGTTTTTGTCTGCACTGACTGACAATACTGATGCCATTTTCTAACAATCGAGCGGTGGGTCTAATCACTCATCCGTAACGTGCCGTCAAGGTACAGCCAGGTTCCACGGTCTTCAGGTGCGGCCGGATCGAAGGCCGGGGGCCTTCGGAGTCAGGAAGAGCTGACTGCGCCCGGGAGCTATTTGCGGATCTCGGCCAGTGCATGGAAGTACAGGTAAATAACAGAAAGATTGTCAGCCTGACGTCCTTCATGACGCCCAATCCGTGACACTGAGTTAGACTGAAAAAAATATATCAGCCGTTCCCCAGAATCCTGGTTAGACCCGTTATACGCTTCTGATATTGTATGTTAAGCCGATGCTGTACAACTCACACATATTATTCCGTTAAGGATTTTTGGGACACATTAGAAAAAAGCTGGAAGTAAACTTTCAATTTTTATGGAGGAATACATTAGTGTCTGTTCTTCCTCTTCTTCATATACTAAAGCATACCAGTCATTTTTAATTGATGTTCTGGGTAGCATTAATGCGTGTTTCACATCCTGGATAAACAATGGCACTTAATAAAGGAGGCAATGAGTGCGAAGTTATTAGTCTGCCCATCGACGTTAAGGCCTTTTAAATAATTTCGAGAAAGCTCGCTTTATGGACTATCAAAGGTAAAGGTCGTCCCATGATCTTTTCTCAGATCGTGAAGGAGTGAGGTGTTCGAGACCTCACTTTTCTCGGGGCCAGCATTACGTGAGGGCGTTGCCCATCTCCTCTTCCTCGCTGTCTTACCTTCCCTAACCCTCTTAGGAGTCAGTTACCCATTCCCGCCAGCTGGGTCGACTGGGGGAAGTGAGCTGCGCTACCCGGGCATCAAATTAGCGCGCCTCTCGGTTCGGATGCCAGCGCTGTAATCACTTGCACACCCAAGCTACTTAAAAGTTCCAAAATGATTTACTTATATGTACCTTAAAATAAAATGTCATTATTTTCTCAAGAGTCGGCGCCACCATGCCAGTTTAATCTGAACAGGATGATGAAAAAAAATGCGAGCGCGCGAGGTTGAGATGAAATATTAATTACCAGTAATAATTGCCACACTTCTGGCAGCCCGGGACTTTAGAAGCTGACCCAAAATTTTGCCATTAGTAAAGGCTCCCGCACACAAGCTCATCAAACTTTGAGTGATTGCAGCCTGCACGTAGATATCGACCAGCAATGAGAGAAAAGGTGATAACAAGAGCGTCACGTGACAGGCAACCTGCACTTATCAGCCATGCGCAGTTCGTCTATTTCATCCATTTCGTCACCTTAGATGTAGGCCGACCCTGCGTACATGCTCCAGTTGAGAGTTCGATTGTGCACGTGCCTGGAGATGAGTTCAGCGTTCTGTTGCAAATTAAGGAAAATATTTCCATCTGCTTCTGCTTAAAAGAAAGATGAAGACCGGTGTTCCACTATATGGTGGCGGGCCTATAATGAACGCCATGATGAATCTGTCAATTTGTCTGAAATAAACTTCATGAAATATTCTCATGACCTTTTCTTGATCAGTACCATGTCCCTTTGTTACGAACTCGGAGTAAGGCAAGAAACAAAAATTGGATTAATTGTAGATGAAATTACGGAATTATGTTTACAGGCTTCTATTACTCAATGATTTCTATAGTGTTCGAATGTTCGACTACGTACAGTTTCCATATAGTTTTTTTATTTTATTTTGTGAATCAGTTGTCAATCTTTTGGAAAAGACGTTTACATGTCAGCATGTTCTCCTCCCTTCCCCACCACACACACACACACACACACACACACACACACACACACACACACACACACACACACACACACACACATACACACACATACACACACACACAAAACAACCTGCACACACATTAAAGGTCACGTCTCTTGTCAACAGACCATTACACTCGACTACTGCTGGTCCTTGTTAGGAAGTGAGGTAAAATAGTGTCCTCGGGGAAAACCAATAGATCTGTAAATTATATATCTCTGTAATACTTCTACCAAGGGCAAGTATCTTGTCTCCCAAGTTGCAAGGCGCTAGCATTGCTTGTTACTTTACACTAGGGCAACGGTTTTGCACTATGGGGGAGAGGGAAGAGGAAGAAGGAAGGAAACCGGAGTACCCGGAGAAAGCCCCCGATAATCAGCCTTGCTGCCAGGTGTAACATCAGAGAGTGATCTGAGACGAGACCTGAACCCAGAGCCTCTCACTGCATACAGTGGAAACATTCATCGTTCTTCACCTGCTCAAAATTGATTCAGTCCTCGGCAATGAATGAGAGAGAGAGAGAGAGAACGCCGTGAGACTGGACCGGGAAATGTGCTCAATGATGGGGTTGAGAGTGGGGGGTGGGGGTGGGAGACGGGATAAAAGTTAGTGAACTTGAGATTAGGATGATTAGACAAACGTGCAGAATACTTGCTGACAACTCAACGACCTTTTTTTTTTTCGTTGCTGTCCGAAATTTCAAAAGTAAGCACTAATGACTGAAAACCTTTTGACAGCAGCTGCAGTACGCTGCACAGACGGAGTCTTTGTCATGATATACTGTATCGTGCACTTACGAAAAAGAAAAAAAAAGAAGAAGAAAACCCCTGAAAAAAAACCGATGACACTTCGTCTTACTTTGAGTATGGAAAGTTTCACAATTTTTGAAGGGTTAAAAGGTACGATGGGATAGGGCAAGTAATACAACCATTTCTTTTCTTAAAGAATAAAAGATGATGAAACTAGGGAGGAGAGAGAAAGAGAGAAGAGAGAAAGGGGTGGGAGTAGTATAGCAGGGAGGAACAAAAAGTTGAAAGCTTGAAACAGCTTGAAAAAAAAAGTACACATGTTGTAATCCATCCGTCCTTACATACACACACAGAAACATATATGCTTACAGATATAAAAGCAATTGCATAAACATAATCACGCACGCACACCCCCCCACACACACACGCGCGCGCGCACACATACACACACACACACTGGCTGTGAAGGGAATTGAGGAGAATGTTTTCCATTAGGTGTTAAGCATTGGAGCAACATTTCCTTGGAGGTCGCCGAGTCATTGTTCCGAAAGTACCATGAATAATTGATCTGCTATCGTTGTTCGGGGGGCTGGTGTGTACCGTTTCCCCTTCCCCTCTTTTTTTTTGGACTCCACAGAAAACTTTTTTTCTTTCGTTCTAGCAAGCTTTTGCGGTTCGTTGATCAACTTGTGGAGTGTGGAGGGAGTGCAAGTTTGTCAGGCTCTACAAAGACAGCGCAGCGCCGCTCTTTTGCCGGAAGGGGTACCACCGGTGGCTGACTGTTGGAGTTGAACGCTGGAAAATCAGATAAATGGATTTCTCAAATGAATAAAGATGGTTCATTTGGGAGGACGGTGGGCCCGAAAAACGACTGCTGAAGCAGGTTCAAATCTAGTCAAGTTCAATGCAGCAATAAGGAACGTAGCCACATTGGTAATCTTGTATTCTAATCTTATCTGTTGATTTTTTTTTTAAAGAAAGATCATTACCCTTACTAGTATATTTATTGCATGTAGGTCTTTGAAAATAGTAAACTCAAGATAGAACGACATAGAGGACTCAATTATTAGGTGTTACCGAGAGAAGGTGGCTTTATTGCATCAATGTGTCTGTTAGTTGAAGAAGTTTACTCTGAATTATACATGTTTATGAATCTAAAATGTAATACTAAACTTTAAAATAATAGGAATAAATTAATAAAATTAATTAATACTTCTATTAAAATATTACAGGTGCTACAAATTACAGGTTTTCCACTGCGCGCGCGTGCCTGCCATGGCGCGCGTGTGAGCGTGTATGTGGAGGGCGGGGTGGGTGGGTCAGGGGTATGCTTGTGTGTAAAGAGAGAGAGAAAGAGAAAGAGAGAGAAAGAGAGAGAAGTGGTCTGATTTTCCGCTGAGTCCTAGCTGCTCCCGATTGGCTCAACAAAGCAGCAATCGTCGGCACTTGAAAGAAGCACGTGCAAACAATTGATCAAGATGGTGTGGCTGGCAGCCAAGCGTTACCCCGTGCTGGCGATTGTCCAATGCCACGGAGCCTTAATGGACAAGGTGAGCACAGGGCTACCTCGTCAGTGCGGGGGAGTGAGATGGCAGATAGGGCCATAACCTAGAAATGAGGGCAGACATTAATTAAAGTGGTTAACCATTCGATTTGCTCTATTTCTTTTTCTCTTTTTGCCTCCTTATCTCAATCATTCTCCTCTCTCGTTTAGTCTCAACGCTCTACCTTTCTCTTATTTTCATACCTCCTCCCTTTATCTTTAGAAGAAAGGGATACAGCTAATAGCGTGAGCTTATAGTATATGGTTATCCCACGGGAACAATTTTCTCACATAAGCGAGTACTTAAATTTCAAATACATAGGAGAATGATAATTGACAAATCGCAGCAGCACGTGATTAAAGGTATTAGAACTAATAAAAGGCAGCCATGAAGTGAGACGTCTTTTCTTCCGTTTTCCTGTCTCTGATCAGATTCTCTCTCAGTTTTCTTTCGTCTGTCTCGACTATTGTCTCACTCACTCACTCACTCACTCACTCACTCACTCACTCACTCACTCACTCACTCACTCACTCACTCACTCACTCACTCACTCACTCACTCACTCACTCACTCACTCACTCACTCACTCACGCGCGCGCGCGCGTCGTGACATTAAATAATAATGGCGTATGATCACGTCTTTTATCTTCACTCCTTGTATTTGTTCATTTGTTCATTTGTAAGAAGTTCTGCTCGATTCGATGTGCTCTCTGTAAGTGAGTAGTGTGCAAATGTGCGTTTGTTCGCAAGAAGTCGTGTACAGGTGGATACATAGGCTTTCGCTATTATTGACTATCGGCCAGAGACGTTGAACTGTAGGTGGTTCACCGTGTTCAGAACACGTCAAGACAGAGCCTATTTCCTTACGCCGTTTCTTGCTGTTCTTTGCTGAATCTGAAGCTTAATAATATATATATATATATATCTACAGAGTGACTTTCTCCAGTATCAGCCGGGCTGAAACGCGCTTTACAAACATATTCGATCGTGACTGCGTGAGCACACCTTTTTAGGGCAGGAATCGAATGCACCGTCATGAACACGCATACACTGCCACATGCAAACACAATGCATAGACAATCATAAATAAAGTTGATTAAGAGAGCGCCTTACCCACGATCAAAGATAGGCTCAAAGCGCCCCACAAAAACGAAAACTACAGACAAAACAATAATCATGGACGCTGGTCCAAAAACAAAGAGATCACTGCGTGCCTCTGTAGGATAGCCACTCATGTGAAGAAGGTGAATGCCATCAGCACAGATGATGTCAGCATGGGGTCCATTGCATGGGATCTTCAATGAAAATGAGGTACCCGTTCGCTTCTGGGTTTCCAATATTTTCCTTTCCTGATAAATAAGATACCCGTTCGCTAGTAGGTGTACAAAAGCGAGAACCCTCGACTTCTCGCTCCAGATTCTATAACACTGACCACCTGAATCTTATTTTCACATCTGTCTGTCTGCCTTCATGTTTTGTCTGCTCGCTGTCTATCGAGCTAGATAAACTCCAGGGAGCCATTAATGAGTTCTTAAGTTCATTATCTCTTCTTTCTCCTAACCTAGCACATCGGAGGAAACTTCCTTGCTTTACTTATTGCATTCTCAGATGGAAAACGTTGGACTACCAACCTGCTGACAATTTAAAAGCATTTGTTCGCAGGAGGTTACCCTTGGGATGGAATTCACATCGCGGTTCGGGTCAAAGGGCGAGTAATTTTGAGAAACGCTCGTGTAAAGAGCCAGTGATCCATGTCTGCGAGCTGCTTGCTCCTGAAATCACTTTGACACGCGACCTGGCTTAATGGCTGGAGGCGGTGCGCTGTAGCTCGTGAATATTATCACACCTTACTGGCGCCCCAATGGCCGGGCAAGCGCCGGTAGGTCCACCTCCACGTTTGTCCTGAAGACCGGGGTCTCGCCGCCACCCTATTTTCCAGGTGACTGTGCGTAGTTCGATTAGTCAGCTGACCTGCACACCAGGTAATTCAGCTGAACGTGCCAGGTGGTTCGCGAGATTGTCGGGTGCTTCTCGTCCATTCCAGCCAGATCAAGGACTTTTAACATGCTTGCTAGAACAGGTGCTATGTGACGAGTTTTCAGGTGTAAATGCGACTCTCGTCCAGTCTCCCTCAATCAAAGAAATGCTTGGAATACTGAGCTGTTTCACCTTGTGTACTGTATAACCCTTCTGGAGGACGAATAACCTCCACGTGTTATGTTGCTCAGTGTTTACTACAGAGGTTCTTGATTGGTTTGTTTTAATAGTACAATGGGGTCTTAATCTCATTGTTTATAAACAAAAAGTGCAACTTAGCTAATCTGGACTTGCCCACTTTTCGCGATATACGGAAGACAGTAACTGTAGTAAAGCATAAAGTGAGTCGAAGTATCAGCAATACTATGTTCCCAAGCGACCATGTAAGCTTGTTTTTAAGAAACCTATTATATGGACAGGCATCTGACAATAAATCCATTCCTAAAAAATTGTAGGTAGTTTTTATTAAAATGAAAACTGTGGTCCCATCTAGAAAGTCCTATATTCTTGTTGCGATCACTATGCGCTTACACAATCACACGCACCTTACTTCAACAAGAATGCGAAATGTAACACTTAATGACACATAATGTGCTGTCACTAAAACCTCATAAAGGGTAATATAAATGACAGCGTTTATTACAAGCTTTAAATTATTTTAAAAACTCCATTTTGGGATTATTCTGCTGATATACTGGGAATAGTATAACTTTATTAATGTGTATATAGTACCTGCATGAAAGTTTTAGGATGTTTACATTGATGGGGTGATTTACATCTTTACAATTTCTGATGTCCTGTTAATTAAGAATAGTTGTGTGTATAGTGTTCGAAGAATGAAGCAACTATTTCAGCAGATGCATTGTTTTGTTAAGCCAGTTTGACCTGAACAACAGAAATTTGCCGTTCCTGGTTTTAGTTTCCTGAGCATGCATTTGGAAGTTCCCTTCTGTGATATTTTACACTCTGTGATACTCATGACCATTTAAGAAAATGCCTAATGGAATGTGGAAGATTTTTTTTAATTTGTGAAACAGTAGTTCATAACAGGCAGTTGAAGAAAATTAGACTAGTGAAATTTAAGTTGTCTTTGCGCAAAGTCAATGTGATATTTCACTGAAAGGAAACAAATTTCACTTTCTCTTTTTGTCTACATTTCAGAAACGCATAAAATATGAATGAGTGTAAAGAGTAAGAAGAAATGTAGTAAGGTGTCAAAAAACTGAGTAATAGTCCGCAGTGAGTTAAGGAATTCTTAAAAACATATTAACAAAGTTAAGGAAGGAAATATTCACTTCCAATGAAAAGTACCATAAAAATATAAAAGCATGGTGTAAATACGTTACTTTTCTCATGAGTATTTGTTTTTTAATTTTTACTATTTTTCAGTAATGGGTGTGTGGTGTATGAATGTACGACTTTTGCTATGACACCAGAACACAATCCTATGTTTTGCAAGTGGATATCGAATAAAGTCTAATTTATTTTTCAATTTGGGGTACTTTATTCGTGATCCTTTTCTTCAAGTACGTTATGTCATTCTGGCACCGTTCGACAGACAGACAGACAGACAGACAGACAGACAGACAGACAGACAGGTGGTCCATTTTTTTGCTGTCGGCGACCGTGAGTTTTGACGTGCATCACATGTGCCTTTGTGCCTTATACGTTTTCCCCGCTGCTGTGGACCCTTCTCTTTTTCCCTCACCTGGCTCGTATTGTCCAGGGGACAGGGAAGGGGGACGCTCGTGCCGCGTGACCCGTCCCTGGGGGTAAGGGTGGGGTGTGGCCGAGGTTGCAACGGTCACCTTTGATGAACAGCCTGCCTATCCACTCATCGCTTTGGGCTAGTGTCTGCGGCATCGCATCGACATTAACTCGCCACGTGACGGCCCCCCGAGGACCGGTAGTTGTAATGGGGAATAATTTTGCTCGGAAACTCCGCTACTGGACTGTGGACATTGACGACAACTGCACATTGTTTTTGTGCCCTGACCCCTCACACCAGCGGTCACTAGGATCCGTTGTTCAGGACGCTGCAGCTGACCATGAATTTTGGCGCCGGTGACTGCACGCGCCGGACTTGCAGACGAAACGGGAGGGGGAGGGAGATGTCATTTCGGTTTAGTGCCCAACTGTTTCCCGCCGAAATCAGCAAACTGCATATTACAGCAGCAGCAGCAGCACGCTTCCCGCACAAATATCCCACTCAGATTGTGACAAAGGCAATAGACGGGTGAATATTATGAGGGTAGGCAAAGTTGGCTGTGGCGAAGTGTGTCAGATTACGTGTTACAGTCTCGCTTATCGCCATAATTTATCTCACACCCAGGAGAACCGTGCGCTAGGCCTGAGGCAGTTGGATCGCAGAGTTGTTTCCCCTTTGCCCTTCCCTGCTACCCACTCCCCTCCGCCGCACCTCGCGCCCCTACCCCTCCCCCCCCTAACCAAAAAAAAGGCGCGGCCATCTCAAAAGAATATTGTTTGCGTTTTGGTTTGATGTTGAAAACGGGACAGTGATCGATGACTAGTTGGTGATACTGGCAAAAAAGAAAAAAAAGTCTCGTTGAAGTTTAGAGTGCCGTTCTGCTCAATGAATAGAAAAACCATGTTTGGCCGCAGTGTTTGACAATCTGCAGGCCTGCTTCCGACTTTGACGTGGCCCGAGGGGAGGGAGGAATGTGGCCGGCTGCGAGGAGTGGCGGGAGGGTAGACTGTTTAACGATAGGACGTCAATGAGGAAACTACAGCCGATCACAACTGCATGTAATATCACATTGATGCTCTCTACTGTTGCCGTCCATTTGCAGCATTTTGCAGTGTGCATGAATTGGTACCTTGCCTGACTGGCATCTGCTTTACGTGGCGGATTGCCGGAGACTGCGTTGCATAAGAACAACAAGAACAATGCAGTCGTCTGGTCTGCCTTGCAGTTCCCGCCTACCCCTATACTTCAACTTGAAAAAAGCGATTGCGTCTGTACAGCACGTAAAAAAAAATAAATAAAACACAAACAAAAACAATACTAGTTTTTGATCTTCATCGTGAGCAAACGAACGGGCAAAGGGCTAAATGAGTTCATGACAAGCCTTGGTCCAAAATAGCACACTGCACTTGAAGATTACAGGCCGAGGCCCCATGAAACCGCGCAACAGGATACAGAGATGAGGATAACAGTCAGTGTTCAAGGACGAGAGGGAACGACCATCGAGATTAGAGATAGTTGGTTGTCTGCGTTTTACCCCGTGCCAGCAAACTAAGGCTAAATCAAGGTGATCGAGGCTGGAGAAGAAAGACTTGTAAGATAATAACGAATACCAGACATGATCTAGAATATCAGAGAGAACACAAGAATTAAAGAAAAACGTGCCTGTTATTACTGCGAGATAATAACGGGAGATACAGCCATTGAATGCGCCCTCTGTTGCGTCAGGGTATTGTTTTTAAAAATCAGCCCGCGTTAAGTGTGGAGTGAAGCACAAAGCGCCATCTATATGGCAACAGAGCTGTGGACAGGTGGTAGGCGTGGGAGGGGGAGCTGTAGTCTGAGCTGTGTATCAGTTATGTTACCTTGTACAACCATGACGGCGAGGGAGACTTGCAAACAGTCACACCTATTTTCACGATCCAGTTCGTTGTTCTCCCCACCCTGCTTCACCCCTCCTCCCACATCTCATTTTCATCCTGTAAGATTAAAAAATTGAAGGTTTCTCAGACGACAAGATGGCGGATGAGATTTTTAACGGACTTGCTCTTAACGGTTCAGTCCATGCGAAGGACAGTACAGGAACATTGAGAATAAATAATTCATGTTACTACACCACTGTAGTAAGACACTGTTAACAGAACGCCTGTTCAGAATCACACTTCACCCCAGGCACACTGCAGGCTGCTTGAATCAGAAAGGCTTTTAGCAACATTAACAAATAGACGTAATTGACAGTCCAAGACCAGCGAAAATTAATTATTTATTATTGCAAAGAAACCGCATTCTGGATAAAACTGTGCAGGTGCCTTTATCTTTGGGGTTGCTTCTATCAAACTCGAAAAGGAAAAAAAGAAAGAATACATTTATGGGCAATGCATCTAAGGAAAGTTTGTTCGACTCTTCAAAGAAAGGGAGTCTAGTGCAAAATTAACAAAGGCGGCCTGGCAGGCAATCAAAAGTTAATTCAGGCAACTGGTGGAGCAACACATTGCAAACGGTAGGGCCAAAAGCATTTCCATAGATTTGCCCTTGCGCGATTCACGTAATAACGCCAATATTTATTTCTAGAAGTAAATCGGCTTTGGGAGAGGTTTGGTAAGGTTTACAAAAGCTGCTCGGCGATTTAAATTACACGGGCCTTCTACGGTTTCCTGTTATTTTCGTCTTACATTACTGCTGCCACCAATGCAATGTGTTCGGTTGCGTCAAGACAAAGCACGATGCTTAAAGATATAAATACATACACACACAAATGTCCCACCGAATTTTGTCTTATCCGCAGCTAATTACCTTCCTTCCTGCAGTAGCAAACTTGAAGGGAAAGAGGATTTTCTTATGCAGTGAAAATTTCATTAATTGAAAAGCAGCTGACACGTTTTGCTTCGACCATCTCAAATAAACTCAAAATAAATATTTATGGACAAAACGTGCGTTAAAATAAAATTCATATTTTCAAATGAAGATAGCGGAAACAGTCTGCAAGTGATATTTGAAGGTGTTCTGTCTAAAGATAGACAGTCATCGAATAGTGCATGAATACTACGAGTGGTTGGTCCATTGTCTTACCACTTTTAGTACATGATACAGAATATTACTGAGATGTTTGATGAGGGACGGTGCGGATTTGCATGGGGCCTACTTATAAACCCCTCACCCACTCTCTCTCTCTCTCACACACATCGCCAAAGAACTTTGTATCTGTCTATATTAGAGCTCACAATATTTGTGAACAATCTGATCCCCTTGTTCATCTGCCTACACCATCATAATACCTTCTCACTCATATTTTTTCGAGTTTAAGAAAAAATGTAATGTAGTGACAATGTAAACGGTATCAATTAAACTGTGAGGCAAAGAATATGGAAGGGACGGACGGACGGACGGACGGACGGACGGACGGACGGACGGACGGACGGACGGACGGACAAACATTCTTCTCACTATAACACCTATTACTGTTTTGAAAATGGATTTTAATGTTATAAAAAGTTGCCTTACTTTAAATGTAAAAATGATGGCGTAAGCGCCATCTGAAATAGTGTTTCTACAATGTGTAAAACAGATACTAAAAAGAGATTCTGAAAACTACAGCTCCTCGAATGCGTGAAGGCTGTGTCCATCCGACGAAGTTTCAAAATATAATTTGAACTCAGTCTTGAAATACCACAGTAAGTCTCCTTCTGTTGACTAGAAACATCCCAAGACTGTTTTGTACAAGGTGCGAGGAATCAGTCATTAATTCATTCATTCTTTTATTCATTCATTCCTTTGACCTGTACCCTTTGACCTATGCTGATCACCCCGGTGCTTGGTGCTAGATGGACACTGCGGCGGATAAGGTTCGCCACAGTGATCTTTTAGGAGAGGCCGGAAGCAGATCCCACACAATATTGCAAACAGTAGTATCATACAGCATTATAATACAATATTGTAAAAATCGAGGAAAACAGTGAACAAGGAATCAAGGTAGCTGTCACAGTGTCCACGGTGTAGAAAACATTTGAAAAATGTCCACAACTCTTTGATTGGTTTGGCTTTGGGGTTATCAACATGTTAAATACAAAATAGAATAATAATGTAGCTTTGAGCTTGTCTTGGAATAAAGTTCCAGTTTCAGTACACAGTTATTCATAAAAGTAGGTACAAAATGCCCTTTGTTAAACGTACCAAATATTACGTAGAAAAAATAGTCTTATCATAGTTGATACATAGAGAGCTGTAAGAAAATAAGAGTTTTGTCGTCTTTTAATACAAAATTGATATTAGCATAAGTCAAAGATATTCTAGAGCAAAGTATGAGACTGTGCCATAAATATCGCCTCAACCATTTCCAAGGTTGGGGCATTGTGTATGTGGTATCAATGTCCAAAACATCATGGTCGAAGCCCTTTTGACACAGGAAAGCGCTCTTTGAAATATGTTTACAAGCGTTTTCAAGATGCTCTTTTTTGAAACTTCGTGAGACTGCTGATGCTTCAACAAGTTTTAAGTACGTTCATTGAAAAAGATTTTTTTCTGTCACTGAGTTGTTAAAGGTACATTTCCGCAATAATAATAATAATAATAATAATAATAATAATAATAATTAATAATAATAATAATAATAATAATGTTTTTTCCTCGTCACCTCTTCAGCACGTCTTCTAGGGCTGCGATGTAACTTTGCGCCATTTGCAATGTTTCGTATTTTGATAACTTCCGGTTTCCTCCGAACGACGGAATGACGTCACGCAACTGGTCGAAGGCGACGTTCATGCTCTGCATTCGCCTCCTCTCCCTGGCGTTGGCGGAGACCCGCCGCTTAACGAAGACGTCCTTGACTTCCTCCCCTCCGCTGTCCACCACCAACAGCTGTTTCTTGAAAGTCGTCCGGAAGCACGGGCAGCAGCTGTAGTCGGGGGCGGAGCTGGCAGGATCTCCCTCGCCACTCTCGCAACGCCCAAGACACGCGAGAGCGGGGGACCATGCCAGGATGCGCTGCGCCTTCGGAATCTGCAGTGGAGGACGCGAGCAGACATCGCCGGCGATGTGAATGTCGTGCTTCACAGAGTTGTCAAGCGATTTCTTGGCCAAACTGGGAGCCGAGGAGAACGAAGACAGATTTTCACTGGTGCGGAGCTGGGTAGGGGTCACCACGCCCAAGCAGGCGGCGTCTGGAGAAAAGGTCAACCTCGGTCTGACGGTCCGAAACTTGAAAGCGGGCTCCCCTGTCGAATCGCGAAGACCCGGATGCAGTCCGTCCTCGTGGCCGGTGTCTTCGGCAGCGTGCTTTCGCTTGTTGGAGAACCCCAGGCTGCAAGTCTTCTGGCAGCTACTGTAGGATTCATGCCACCAGTCTGAACGTCTTTCCTCTACTGGCAGGCGGCCTGCGTCGGGACGAAGGGGTGACAGAATTCGCTGGGAAGAGGTCATAGCGGGGCAGTCAAGGGACGTGTACGTTAGCTGCGCCGAGTGCGTGCAGGCACCACTGTCCACAACACGTTCATGCAGCAGCCCCTTGTCTTTGTTGACGGTAGTGTCTTTGGCACTCATTGGTTTCCTTGGGTCCACGTTCACTTTTGTTTACCAGCTGCAATGCCAGCTTTCTTTTTCTCCCTCCTCCTAAAAAAAAAGGTTTTTTCCTCCTTCAAGAAGTCTGTATACTTCCGTTTCTGTTAAAAGCGCAGAATGTGTTGACCACGCACTTCAGAGGACCCAGATAACACGGCTTTTTCTTCTTCTCAAAAGAATGTTAGTAGTGAACAGAAGATGTCTTTGTATTCTCTAAAGTCCTCTCACTTTTATTGGAGAAAACTGTGTGTTATCCACAGAGAACGAAACAAATAATCTTATGTACTTCGGTCACGAACATAGTGCCTAAACATAAAAAGAAAATCAGGACCCGTAGCGAATAAAGGAAAATACAACACACGGTGGTTCCCTGTCAGTGAGCTCAGCTTCCAAACCGCAAGGCGTCCAGCACTGCCTGCAGACGCCGCTCCGCTCCTCCGGTCGGCGCGTCAGTCAGCTTTTATGCGCGAAGATTGAAAGTGGATCGATGAATATTTTTACCACTTGGCCTGCTTGACACCTGAAGCTGCTGAAGCAAGTCTGCGGTGCGCCAGCAGCCAAAAGATGTCGACAGTGGGTGGAATCACTGCCGGGCGGTGATGGGAAGGCGGCACATCACTGAAAGGAGCGGGTCTGCCAGGCGGGGGCGTTCCAATCACGGCCCACTTGTCGAGCCCGGACGACTACTCAGCCGGAAATCGAAACTCTTTCATGCGTCTCTTTCTTCTTCTTTTTTATATTAAAAAAAAAAACTTCTCGCATGGTGGTCACAGAAACGGTAGCACAGGTACCGTAACTCTTGTACCCTCCCACCTTCATCCACTAGCCACTCTCCTCTTCCGCCTCCCCCCCCCACCTTCCACACTCCCATCCTTCAGGATTCTTCGAGTTATACACCTCAATAATGGCCTCCCACTCCACGTCTGATTAAAGCGCCAACAATCGTTGTCGTCTCCGTTATGGGCCCCGCCGGTAGAGCTGCATTCACAGAGACAAGAGAGACCCGCGATGTGGCGCTTGCTCCGTGGGCGTGCTCCATAGCCTGGCGACTTGTTGACCTTGTCGGATGCCGCGGAAACCGTAAGAGCAACTGGAGAGGCTTGGAAAATAGCAGCGGGGCCACGCCCCCCGTAACGTCAATATCCCAGGTAGGAGGAGAAAGGTGGGGCTGCCGCTTGGCGCTGACTGGTTGCCGTTGGCTTTCATTTGGAAACCAGGAGGGTGACGAACGATCCTCACCCATCCCCGGTCCACACCAGCCTCCACTCCTATGCTCGCAGCTGGCCGTCGAGTTTCTCTTCAAGGAGAGAGCCTACTGTCAGGTGCAGCTGACAGTGGTGCCTGTGAGCCTGATTTGTGATTTGTGTGGTAGGTGCAAGTAATCTTAGGGCTAGACACCGCTTCTTGGTGACACAAATTGTAAATTCTCTCGGGGCCAAACGTTGGTGCCTTTTAGCATGAGTAGTACGTGGGGTTAAGTTCTCGAAGACCCAGAATATTTTTGGTGGTGGTGCCATCAGTTGTGATAAACGAGGTGTAAATTTTGTCAAACATAGGTTTCCGTTAGCTTTAAGTTATGGTAAGTGAGATATAAGTTCTCGAGAGCCAGACAAGCACGAAAACTTGATGGTAACTCTACTATCCCTAACATGCTGACAGGATCTTTTGATCCATTTTACTGTAATTTTTTAAAATTATTATTATTACCTAAATCGTCTGCATTCAAGTTGGATAAATGTTGTGGTTTTACAGCGTCACTGCTTTTAATAAGTTGTTTTCCTAAATCGATTTATTCTTATTAATCTTTACCCCCATATGAATGAGAAAATCAGCTCTGCCTTTGCAACAAGAAGAATTTGCAAAGCAAGGCTTCATATTTCTCTGAGATTATATATAACGCCGAACAGTGTACATCTCATATCGAGCACAAGTCGATCATCTAATGACTGACTTGTCACAATATTGCTGAACATTTGTCCCTTCACTACAACAGATCATTTCGTTAGTTTGCTGGCAGCAGCGATGGCTCCTGGGTCCCTTGCCGAGCCACCAACCCAGCCAGTCAAACGCCGTTGCATAATTAGCATCCTGTCTAGTAACATCTAGCAAACAAACCTAAGAGAGGTTTACCCCCTTGCTTTCAAAAATTCTTTTGTGTGAACGTTTTTTTTCCAAATATTTGAGTTCAGGTCGGATGGGAGACAAAAGCGATGTACTCATTTTCGCCTGCTATTTCGAATGTCATACATGAATTTCACTGTCTTGCTCGAACTCCTCTTGTTTTATTGTAGCAGCACTTACCTCCGTGCCCGCCATATGCTTCCTATTCTCATGAGATGCGAGATGATTTTCATGTTTGTCTTCGGGTAGAGGTGGCCATGAGGCCGTTTGGGTAGGTGTTGCCGCTGCTTCCAAAGCACTGCATGAACCAACAATATAATGAAATATCTCTTTAGCATTCATTGACTTAAAGTCGCATAAACAGGCCGATGGTCTTAGCGAATAAACACTGAATTTCTCACTCTAGCAGCCAGGCTGTTTTACAGAGATTTAGTGCGCTAAGGATATGGGAGAAAGGGAAAGGTGGGGAGGCGGGAGGGTAGAGGGGAATCCTACACAGCACAGACCCAACCCTTTCAGCCACGTTAAACACATGTGTGTTGAAGATAACGGTTCCTGTGCTCATTTTTCTGTTTATTTGTCCTCGAGGAATAGCAAAGAGACAAAACATTTTATTGAAAATGACAAGCGAAACGGTTGGGCGCATTTCTGGGCAAAAATGGATTTTGTAGTGGGAGTTGTTTTTGTCTTCGTCCAATGAGATCGAATCTCTCTTTTGCTCCTGCCCCCAATAAACCCATCAACTTTCTTAACTCTCTCTCTCTCTCTCGCACGCACGCACGCACACACAGACGACACAGATACAACCTTTACCGAGATTCTGTCTCGAGCACACAACTGACAAAAATGAAAAGAAAATGAAAAGAATCCCACTGGAACTATAGATTATATTATAGGAACAAAGTAATGTAGCTCATTGCCACGTTTTCTAATTGTCTGAGGTCAATATTCTAGCTACAAACAAATGCACCTGAAATAACAGAAAATAAGCTCACTGCGAAAGCTCAGCCATCTGCTAGGTGAAACAAATACTTCATTTTGTGTGTCGTGCATAATTCAGCGCATGTGCAGAGCTTGTGTTGGCTTTTGTTTGTCCTACAGCTCGGAGCCAAATGTTTTCATATTTTACTGAGCTGTTTTGCAACATCAGATGCATTGAAAATGGGCTTATATTAAAAGAAAATAATGAGGCATTCACATTCAGAGCGCGAAAAGGGGAAAAGAAACAAAACGAACAAGAAAAGCTTAGCATGAAGCGACCTCATGTAGGAGTATGGTTTCATTAGCAGCCAGTGTCAAAGTGTATTGTAGCTTCTCCCGATCGGAGAGCCACTTAGGAGTTTCTGTCGTAAGAGGCACTTCAGTCACATTAACTCTGTCTTGGCGCTCGCTCCGTCTGGGTCACGACCATCACGAGGTTGTCCGTTGTCACGTCGTGCCATGCCACAAGCAAAACGGTTGGGGGCGGTCGTCTGCCATCGCGCCGGCGCGCGCACAACAAAGTGGCCATACTTGTTCCGGTCAAGAAAAACGCAGCAGACGATAACCTAGCTAAGTGCTTCATTATTGGCAGCGCCGACGTTTAGCGTCGACCCCTTGTCAATACGCAGTAATGCAGGAGTGCTCTCGCAAGGGATGTGAGCACGTGTCTTGGTCATTAACAGAAACTGCACGAGCGGCGCACTGGAAACGGCAAACAGCGATTTTTTTCCCGCCGCGTGCTAGAAGGTGAGAACAGTCTTGCCCTGGTACAGCGTTAATGACGGGGGAGGGGGAAAACGCAGAAACAAGCAAAGTGAGGAAGATATGAAAGCAAGGTGAGGAATACAGCTGACATGTTGGGATACAACTGACATGATGGACAATATGAGAATTACATGAGATGTATGCAACATTGACGTGATGGGTAGATAGCACGAAGACAAGCTGATATAAACATAATATGAGAAGAGACTGATATATGCGTGGATAATAAAAAGACAAGCTCTTAATGTCATGGTAAATATGAGGACACATTATGAAGTATGCCCAACTTGAGGTCATGGACAATGTGAGGACATGCTAGTCGTTACACAATTTCTGGAGAGGCTGAAGTATGCTAGCGTTTGTACTATGGGTCTCATAACTGGAAGAGTATTTATTAAGGAGTCAAGGAGGAAAACTAAACCATTCACAATGGTCAGGGTTAAATGTAAATAATGCTATTAACGATTTTTTTTTGGTGCTTGGAGACATCAGCTGCTATCTACCACGACTGTAGCGAAGCTTGGTTCCCCGGGTTTGTCCCGCTTCGTCATCTTCCTCCTGCGCCGCGTCCTAGGTGGCGCCTCAAGCCTTCTCTGGTAGTACTGTCTCTGATACTAAAGAGCTTCTTGTCATGGAACCTCGGCATTCAATACCGCTGCTAGAAAGGACCTCGCGTGAGTTCTACACATTCTCTATCCTCTCTTGGCTGTGTCGCCGATCTCAGTCCCGTTGGCTCCTATGGCTGACGAGGAAAACGGAAGATAACAGACGATGGAACACGACAAATAGAAAAGAGAAGGCTTTGCTTCCGCGGGGGAAGGGGGAAATATCCATAGTTGGGTGCGCTCATCCCACGCTCAGACATGAGCAGGACCAGTTCCGGGTGTCGCTTACCAGATGATCTATTTGGACGAGAAAAATTTTGTCTGTAGGTGAAGCTTCCTTCTCCCGCGAGAGCTGCTGTGGTCGGTTTAGAATTCAGCAATGAATCGGCGGCGGAGGAATCGAAACCCAGGCTAAGCGTTTAGGTTGGCAGGTTAGTGTTTCCGCAAAGTGGCGATTTCGCACAAGGAAGTGAAACAAAGTCGGAATACGCCCCACCCCCACAACGGGAAATTTTGACGGCCAGACCCGTGATCAAGTGTCACAATTTAGAGTGTTCGAGACGAGACCTAAGCTTTAAAGAGTGTCTGACATGAGATCTGTCATACTGTCCGAGACCATATCTAACTCAGGGCAATATGATTTTTACCAGGGGGCGCTAAGAGGGGAGTTTTAAAAATATTCTTTAAAAATCCTCTCATAGTCTCTAGCCATATAGTGTATGCTATAATTATACGATTAAATGATATAGTAATTTATTCTGTAAGAATAAAATGCATTCCATAGCTATACTTCTTATGTAACTAAATTATTTAAACTAAATAAATATATACATAGTAACATAAAATTCTATAATGCTAGAGAGAAAATTATACGCATTTCTCTCTTTCGTCTCAGAATTTTACTGCAGTGGTAGAAGTAGATGTGTGTGTTTCAGAAACCCTTTGATCGTGACCTTCATTCGTCGCCTCTTTGCTCTATCATAGGAGTGACCAATCGTAACAAACCCTACAAACGATGGGCTTTCGCTTCCTTTTTCTGTCAAATTGGCGGATCTTTCTAACGTAGAAGAAATGAAGTGAGTAATTAAGTTTTTCTGTCATCAAAACCTTGTTAAAAAAGATTGATTGCAAAATAAACAGTATTTTCTGTAAAATGTATTCTGTTCGTTTATAAAAAAAACGCATTTAGATTTTTCGACAATTTAATAATATAAAAACATCGTCACAACAGATGCTATTGACTTGTTTTACCACTAACAATTAAAAAACATTGTTTTTGATTTTTTTGGAAACAATTGTAAAGATTGTTCTGTTACGAAAACAAAACATCTACTTTAAGAATTTATTTAAGGTATGCAAACAAAGAACCGGAAACACAAGGCCTGTCTCTAAAGGAAAGCCGAGACTTACACTGGACATGAACCTGAGTCGCTTACCCAGTAATGAAGGTCCGTGCTTTGATGAACTATAACGATGGCGAATTGTGTCAGTGGTTTGGATTACAACAAACCTATATAGACACGATTTTTTTAAAAGACATCCCAGAAACTACTGACAAAACACAGCCAGAGTTGATGATTTAAAGAAACTAAATCGTAGTTAGAGACCCATTGAATGTGCAATGATCCAAATGTATTATTGTTTTAGTTCGAAAACCATATTTTAGTATGTAATATACTCGTGCATATTATCATAGCATTTTTTTCCAAAAGATTTTCTACCTTGTAGGTAGCGGTCAAATCGTCTCATCGTAGTGGTCGAATTGGCGTGTTGGGTTGCGCTGCACTATGGCTTGTTCATTCGGTAATTTTGCTTCCACCGAGTATGAAAAATTATTCTTTGGTTGAGCGCTGCCATTTTTTTTAAAGCACTACCATGTGCTAACGGGAGCGGGAATCCGGCTGAAAGCATTTTATTTTATTTAAAATGAGATTTTATTTAAAATTTTTCTAAAACTGTGTTTTGCTCCGCGTTTAGAAGAATTCTATAAAACTGTTTTACCTACTTACCTTCATGTGCTAAATGTGTTGAACATTAGAAGTGTGTTTTGGAACTGGCCTCAGACCTGTATTGCCTGGAAGCGTTTTGAAACGCAGGCACAGGTAACGACAAATGCTAAGCCCAATACAAGCATTGCAAAGCATTCAGTCGTTTGAAAGCCCAGCTGTATCACTTGTTCTGGTGTACCATCTCTAACCTTGCAGATCCGCCCACCGAAAACCACCATATTCTCGGAAGTGGTTTCCTGTATTTTGGCGAGGGAGCGGGGAGTGACAGAAAACCTCTTTTCTTTATCCAGCCCCCTCGTTTCTTTATCTTTTCTTTATCACGCGGCGCCTGTAGGATGTGCAGATTTCTGCAGCCCTTGCGGAACTTTGAGAGCTGGGTGTTGTGACCAAACAAAGGTACCATGCTGTTTGCGCACGTGTCCAGAACGCTTGTTGGGCAACGGGATGGCAGCACAAACGACTTCTGGTCCTAACAAACAAGACGCTCGTAAAAGCTCGGGTTCTGGAACTGAAGAAGAATATGAAGCTGGCACACAAAAAAGGGCTCATGCACGACCCTGGAGATCGTTTGTTGGACTGTATTCAAAATTCAAGCGTTAAACGGCAGCCACTTCTAGGTTTAATCTCGTCCATTATTACTATTAAGACTTTTTTCAAATCAAGAAAAAAATGTGTGCCCTGCGTGCAATGGGCAGCATGGCGCACGTGCGGTGCGGACTGGGCCTTTGTGCACACTCCATGAACCCTGCCACCCGCGGTCATAAGATGCCATTGATCACTAGGTAAGCATGTTTTTTTTTCGTCAACGCGCCAAATATTATGTAAAGGAAGAAAAACTGCAATAAAGTGTAGGAGACTATTTCATCAGATCAGAGGGTCGAAAGGTTCTGTAGGCATTAGAGAGGGGAGACTGAAAGGAGTGGGGGAAAGTCAGTAATGGAGGGAGGGAGTGGCAGAGAGAGAGAGAGAGAGAGAGTGACGGAGACAGAGAGGGAGAAAAGGAGAGAGAAATGAAGAAAAAGGAAGAAAGAGAGAGACGGAAGGGGGAAAGAGAAAGAGGGAGGGATTTTTGGAGAAGGGAAGGTGTGTGTGAGAGAGAGGAGGGAGTGTGGGTGCAAGGAGAGGGTGGAGGGAGAGCATTTGTTTTGTCTGTGACCAGTGGCAAACGTAAGGGGAAGGGGAGAGGTGGGACTGAAACATTAATTCTCCGATACTGCACAATGGCGAGTTCGAAATTCACATAAATTATGGGAAATTAGCTTTTATTGTTCGCCCACTCACACACCCACAGGCGGTCACAGGCAGACGTATCACTAATATTTATCTTTGTTTCTGTCCCCTATCTCTCAGTCATTCTGTCGGTCTGTTTGTCTGTCTGTCTCTCTCTCTCTCACATACGCGCGCGCGAGCGCAAAAGCTTGTAGTCTTTTCGCCTGAGTCTTTTTTTTTTCCTCGTCCATGCGCCGGTGTCCACGTGCAGACACTACCCTAGCTTACGCAAAGCCTACGTCAGGAAGAGATATGAGACCTGTTTAAAGAGTATTTATATTCGCCGCGCACTGCCTCTGATCACAGCGTCACGTGGCTGGTGTTCACAGCGCTATGTTACACTTGTCACGAGAGTGCTAACTGGCAGGCAGGTAAGACGTGCTTGTTACCACGCTGAGGGTGCAAGTGTCACAGGGTGGCTGAGCTTGGGACTAGCTCGTCAGATCGTTATGCGGGTCTCAAGGGATCGGAGAACTTGTACTGAAGCACCATGGCGGTGTCAACTGCTTGGTGCAGGCATTCTGTGGCCGCTACACCTGCAGGAAGGTAAAGGGTGTTGGGAAGAATGCTAGGCATTGTACAAACTTGGCTACCATCCTTTCCCCCCCCCCACCCGACTCAATTAGCAACCCCGTTCTCGATCTCTAGAGAAGGTGATATCATACCAGCATTAGTAGCTTTACGAGATGGCTTAGTAGATCAGACCGTAGCTTTCAACGATTCATAATTTAAAAAAAAAACAAGCAAACAAACAAAAAACAAAAACAAGCAAACAAGCAAACCAACAAAACTTTCGGGAACTATGACATCTGCAGGAGAGAGTACCCGAAATGTTGGTTATCTAGCGGTAATCTCTAGCTGCACCAGAGCTAGATTTCGTTTTTTTTTTTAAATGTAATATTTTCCCTTACTCGTCGCATGCAGTCTTTTAATTTGAAATTATTATTGAACAGCAAAGCATGGGGCTAGTCGTAAGCCGCCACCCACCAAAAGCTTAATTTTCCCATCGGTGCCAATAAACAGGGCATAGCTTTGATTTTCCTGGCGGGTAACTCGGCGCCTTACACGGCGCCCGCAAACCACATGTCCCAAGGTGAGGCTTCTGAAAAGGGGAGGTAATGGTCCCGCGACAGGTTGTGAGCATGTGCCGACGCGCACGTGCGCGCGTGCGATGTGGTGAGCGTGACGAGAGAAGGGGGTGGACCTGTACCCAGTGCTCGTGTTTGTTTGTCTTTACGATGCGACCACGCAAAAGGACAGGTGAATGTAATGGTGCAGAACAGTCGGACATGTTTTTTCATTTCATACCTTTTGTTTCTTGCCTGCTATGAAAACAAAATATGAATTTTCTGAGGACGAAGTGAGGAAAAGTGGCATGATTTTTGTGTGTGTGTGTGTGTGTGTGTGTGTGTGTGTGTGTGTGTGTGTTGCCGAATCTTGTTTTTATAAATATAAAATATACATGCATATTTCTGATCCTGTGGTGTGCGATTTTTTGGAAAGCGCTGTGAGCCATTAGGAAACGACGCTCTATCAATAATCTTCATTATTATTGAGATTAAAGATCGAGGAATATTCTTGAGAGATAATTTTGTAGTTGCCTTAGCATCGTGGGTCATAATGATTACTAACAAGGGCACCCGACGTTGCCCGGTCGACGTCCCGTCTTTTGATTGGCTGTCACCCACTCAGTGCGCTCGCGGACCAGACCAGAGGAAATGACGAAACGCAGCCGAGCGTCTTTAGTAAAGGGAGGTAAACATTGCTCTCGCTGGCTGGCAATCTAAAAGATTATTGCCGACTTCTTTGAGGCTATTGTTGCGTCAGAGTTTAGCAGTCGTTATCTACCTACAACCTTTATTTTGCCTCAGATCAGGTATATCATTCGCGGCCTTGAAGCACACGTCTCTCTACTAGTCTATCATTGCATTTATTAAATTTCATTAATATGCTGATTAAAACAACAGTGCAGGCAGACTTTAGTCTGAATTCTTTCTTTTTTATACTTTACGAATTCTATATTTAAAGATTTCTCATTAAAACTTTTTTAAAGTTGCTATATTTATTGGTTTCAGTGTTTAGAAAAAAACTTTCCTGCGGAATGACTTTCTGGGACTAGCATGACAAGTTAAGAAAGTGTTATTATTTGGCCAGCGCCAGCGAAGTTTAAATATTGCCTTGTTCTTCCCAAGGCTTTGTTAAAATGAGAATTTTTTTTATTTTTATCCATAGCATAAAACAGCATAAAACTGAGTGAATCATAAACATGCATGGGTGAAATATTTTCGGAGGTTTATGTGTTCCGAAAATTATGGGTTTCTTTTCAAAACTTTATAATGGCTGCAAGCTGAGCTGCTCCATTTGTCAAAAGGGGATGGGGAAAAAAGTTTGGCGGTAAAAGGCCAGTCAACAAAATGTTTGCCATTGTTGTCTCTGCTAATGGAGCCTCAGAATTTTTTTTAAATTTCAATATTTAATCAGAGTTGGCGGTGGAGTGACTGTGCATTCTTCTCTTTTCTCTCCTCACCTTATCTTATAATATCGTACCTTTTTTTTTTCTTTTCACGACTGATATAAAAGCAGCAGATTACAACGGAGCGTAATTTTTCTCTGTGCAAAACTCGCACCGTTTTTGTTCATAATGTGTAATATTTCTGTGGCTGGAGAAAAAAAAAAGAAACAAGAAGACGCCGAATGAAACCATAAAAACTAGACGATTTTTGTTTTCCAGCTTCACCTGTGGTGTGGTGGTGATGCCGTTAGGCACTGCATTGAGTTACAAAACATGGTTTTCCATTTCGGATTTTGTTGGGCAGTCGCTTTCTGAAGGTGTTATTTTAGTCTCCTCTGTTAGGACACTATGGCGGGTGGCTGTGTGCGCGGAGTTTTCTCTCTTCCTTTCCATAGGGCGGTAACTGGCGCGATTGCTGAGCGTGTGCCACCAATACACTGAGGATCGAGTGTCCTGGGTTCACATCTCGTCTCAAGCGCACTGTTCTTTCTCCGCGCATGACACCTGTTTATAGGGCTGGCTGCTTTACCATGATACAACATTCGCTGCCTCTCTCTCTCCTCAGTACTTTCATCATAACTCCTTTTTATCCCCATCTTCTGTGTGTGTGTGTGTGTGTGTGTGTGTGTGTGTGTGTGCGTGGTGTGCGTGCGTGCATGTGTGTGAGCGTTAAAGAACGAGAATCTTTATTTGTATCTGTTGGTAAAGAATTGGATAAACAAAGATATATATATAGATATGTGTGGGACTTTGTTTATACACACACATATATACACGAATATGTTGACAGGGACACAGACATATATATATGCGTATGTGTGATATATATATGTGTGTCCCGGTAAACTCCCGTTCACTCCATCCGTGGAAACATTAGTCTCATCGAGTACAGATCTTCTCTGGATGGCTGTTTTAGAAGTAATGGGAGAGGCCACAAAGCTGTCAGTCATACTGTATTCATACACCTAGGTTTTTCTCACCATCTTGTCATCCTCACGTTGTCAGCTTTTTCATTCTTACGTTGTCATCATCGCTGTCATCACGCTGTCCGTTATCCTAGCCTTCTTAATCTTGTTATACTAGCGCTGCCGGTACGACGAACACTATCGGTGTACTAAGGAACACCTACGTGAACAGGTCATGTTCACATTTTCACTACTCAGCAAGTAGGAAGTGAACATCCCGTATTCCATGATTCAGCCCTGCGGCACAGCAAGCAGCCGCTGGGAAATTCTCTCCCTTTTTCTCGACAGATCAGCCAGAACGTAGAACTTCCCAGACTTTTAAAAATCTGCACAGTTGTATTATTATGATGATGATGATGATGATGATGATGATGATGATGATGATGATGTGAGTTTAGAACATTAAAAAGGAGCTTGAGGGCACCCTTCCATGCAGTCAATCAAGCATGCATAAATACACTTGATAGACCGCAATGTAGACGTCTGGGCGTGTACCCAATGATGGCGAGGTGGGGAAGAGGGTTAGAGGGTATCTGTTTATCGCAGAGCCGACTGCGGTGTCACTTCCGCCGTGTGTCGTAATATGGCCAGACAACGTGCACCGCGCACAATGCACGTGGGGTGCACGTGTGCGGTGAGGGACGAAAATGGGGACCAAACACGCTTTTGTGCGGACAGAATGGTGAGTGAATGGCTTTGACGCAGGATTTCATTTCCATATGCACACAACAACTCACCCGTCAAAAGCAGGCAGAGCTGATGTACGCCGCATGCTGCGGCAAAAACCGGCGCCACACCTTATCACCTGAGAGGATAATGTCATCACGGAGGGCTCGAGAGAATCCGCACAACGCCGACGGAATATTCCCTCTATCCACTTTCTCCCACCCACCTCGGAAAACAATCATAGCTTCTCTCTCTCTTTCTTTCTCTCTCTCTCTCTCACACACACACCTTGCTTGTAATGAATTGGAAATTTAGGGAGAAAAACGAAAACAGACTATTTTAGGTAAAAGAAAGTTTTAGGAAATAAAATCAAAATAAAATCCAGTTCTCAATCATTTCTTGTGTCATATTATGTACTGTCACTTAACTTGAACAGAAGAAATTAATTAAAAAGTTAACAAAAAGATGGAGCGCTGAGAGACAGAGAGAGATTTGGTAGAGAAGAGAAGGGGTACGAAAAGGAGTAGTAGAAAAAGAATCAGAAGCAAGTAGAGAAAAAGCCATTCAGCCAGTCAGCCAGACAGAAACAGGCAGTTTGCTCATACTGCGGTGTCGTAATTAAAAGTTGATTATGAAAGAGAAGTCATCTTCTTTTTATGAAACAGTGGTAGGAAAGTAAAAAAAATATTTTTGTGCTCAATAAAAAGGAGCCTCTCTTGTTAGCACTGTTAAAATAGTTTTTTTTTCAATCCTGAGTATATCTCTGAAAACGAACAATGCATTTCCTCTTTAGTTATCTCTTCTTATGTTCAAAGCGCAGGTCGTGTGGCTCGGTCACTCTGACATCGATGTGCATTGCTAAGTCTGATCCTTACACTTAATACTAACCTTCGAACCCAAGAATAAATGACACCAAAGCTTTTTTAAAATAAAATGAATAAAGAGAAAATCGCGTTTATGTGCCTTGTGAGATTTGTTCTCTGAATGTGTACTGCCAAGCGACCAGCTTTGTTCAGTGAAATGGTGGCAGTGCATGGCTCTCTTGGTAATATTTAACAGTAATAACTCCTTGTTTCATCGATGGTCGATTCGTCTTTTGGGTCAGGGCGATTTGACTCTTGGTGTTAAGATGATGAAGTCCTATATGAGACAGTGTGATCGTGGCAGGGTCGATTCCACGCAGTTGGATGGTGAATATGGGTCAGGCGATATGGTTTTGAGTCGGAGTGGCTGGTGACTCGATGAACAAGGAGTCTGTACGGAAGCAGTCTGTTTTCAAATGCATTTTTTAAACACTCGACTTCTGAAAAAAAAGATTCGTAATAGAACACAAACTGTTGGTCGTAGATTGGGTAAGGAGGGTAGTCGTAGTAATAGAGACGACGAATGTAGAGCGAAATACGTCCGTGCAAAAAATGGGCTGAAAAAAAGAGAAGGTTGCGATACGCAAAGTCTTAATGAGGAGGTTTTACTGAATTTGCTTTGAACGTTGGCTGCATGAAACACGCAGGCAAGGTCACATGATCAGATACCAAGTAGCAGCCAAAAAAGCTCCAGGCAGTGATCTCAAGACGAAATGACATCAATAAATTTAATTAGAAGCATTGAGAAAACAGTTTCTGTGTGTGTGTGTGTGTGTGTGTGTGTGCACGCGCGCACGTGTGTGCGTGTTTTACAGCGCTTCGAGATACTTTAGAGAGATACTTGAGATGCGCTTTATAAATTACCTATTATTATAATTATTAATTATTCTCATTTCTCATTCTTATTTCTATATGAGCACATGTTTCGCTAGGACTTTTGTCGTTTTCATACAGTCTTACATCACAAAAAAACAACTACTGTATCGCACAAAAATTAACTGACGCGATTTTCAAATATACATAAAAATTGTTCATCTTGTTCCAAATTCTCGCTCGTGTTAAGAGTACAGTCCCTTGGCAAACTTTCCACGCCATACAATGTTCCACAGGAAGACTGATGTAATCAACCGTGGCTAATGTTTCACGCAACTACAAAAATAGTTGATAAGACACACACACCACCCACTCTCGCACCCACACAGTGCACTGTACCTTCCCCCTTTGTTCTCACTCCGAGAGGCTTGTGGCCTGTGAAAGGCCATCGGCTGGAGGTAATCACACGACGGATAATGCTTGCCGATGTTTTACAAAAGGCGCTGCAGAATTGTCAATCCCCTTTCACACCCATCTTGGCAGAAACGTTTCCTGGGCCTCAAACTAAAACGTAAGCTGTTGGTTCAAACGGTTGGTATGTGGGTTGACGGTGTCGTCTTAATTCATCAATTACCATGAAGCTTTTAAAAGCACGTTTTCTTTTATTTATTATTATTATTATTATTTCGAACAAATCGTTGACATCGTTACTGGAAGAAATCACGGACTTTGTGGGGTTCCAATCCCGCACCCCCTCGCCAACTCAACACAGTGCTAAAAGAAAGGAGCTGAGTTATTCCCACCCCCACCCCACCCTGTTTCACCTCTGCTCATTGTAGAGCAGATTTCTCGACAGGATTGCCTGAACGAAAAGCTGAACGGAACAAAGGGGTACGTGGTTTTATGGAAATCAGCCGTGGCGAGTGTCAGTGTAGTCAATCATCGCCAGAAAGGATGACTGCTTTATTCCCCGCGCCTACCGTCTGCAGCCTGTGTAACTATTATTCTGGTCACTTTCCCTTTAGACCGCCCTCGGTAAATCTCGTGTTTAGATTAGCACGTTTGCGTAGGGAAGAAGAGGGACGGGTGGGTGTTCTTCCTTTCATGTTCATTGTTCATTCCTAGCGTTGAACAAGTTGTCTGGCCTCTCTCTCTCTCTTTTTTTTTAAACCGGTATTCTCGCAATACGTCGTTGATCACCTGATAATAAAGTGAGTCTTTTATGTGTGTTTTTTTTTTTTGGATGGGGAGGGATCCCCCCCCTTTTACAGGACAGAAATTGTTTAGAAACAAGGCAGGCAGTTGCAAGAGAACACCAAATACGATGATAAAAGTCGGGTACCTAACTAGGTCCAGATGGATCTAGGTCAGCAGGCAGATTTAAAAATGTGGCAACAGTTCTAGGCCACTTCATGAAGGACATTTTGTCTGATGAATAAAGAAAAGCTGGGATCAAAATAGTTTTGAATTTGATATCTGACACTCTAGAAGTCTTTAGACACAGAAGTAGTCACTTTGTTGACATTCTGGGTAACACATTAACATAATTACGCTGCAATCGTCGCGATATCTTTTCACCAGACACCTGAACTCCGATGTCGCAATGGCGCCGTACAAATACTGTTTCAACCTTGCCGTTCGCGGACCACTTTGAGGATTTGACTTCGGTCGCTAATTACCGATTCACGGCTTTGTCCCTTCTCTTTTCTTCTTCATCAGCAGCCAAAGCATTCATCTTTAAAGGGCGGCGAATCTCCTTAATCTGTCGTTGACCGTAATGGCGCATCCTGCAGACACACGGCAAGGATCGAAGCCGGGCTGGGCCTGGCGCGTGGAGAGGTGTTGCCGACGCGTGGCGGAGCGTGTGTCGCACGTGCTGGCATGTTGCCAGCATGCACTGAGGTCGAGGTAAACAGCACGTGCAACCAGCACAAGGGCAGGAGACTGTGCGCTGATCGGGTGACGGGTGCATGACCCAGAGAAATACCCGGGAAGCTGGGAACGAATTTGACAGATTATGCTTAAAAAAGAAAATGATCGGAAAAAAAGAAAGAAAAAAAAAAAAAGAAAAGAGGCTGAGATGCGAGTGAGGACTGTCTAAGCAGCGCGTTTACGTGCACTTCAGGTAACTTTGATCTTCCTCTCTTTTTGATGCTCCTATTTTTCATATTATCTTCTTGCTAGAAACTTCATAATCTTTACAAGAATAAGCACACACACACACACACACACACACACACACACACACACACACACACACACACACACACACACACACCAGTCGACGAGAAGTTGCAGAATAAATAAAATTCATACTGCGGGATAAAATTCAGGGAGACAGCAAACATGTTCCCATCATAGGCAGCAACATAAAAGTGTGAAGGTACAGGGATGAAGAGCAAAAGGTAGCTATGGCAACGTGTATCTGCGAACGAGGATGCAGCGAGAGCTTAGTCCAGCTAGCGCCGGCCAGCTTTCTCTGATTACTGCGATAAAAATGATTGACGTGTTCAGCTGATGTCTTTTCTTTGACTGCTTATCGCCGCCATCAACATGAGGGTGTTTCCTGCAAGGAGGTGCTGTTCTCATCGTGGCCACGAAACAAACGAGAAAGTGCTAAGCTAGAGGGGAGGGCAGATTCAGGCCCACTGGGCTGGCCGTGTTTATTACTTTTAATACATCGGGACTCTTAGAGAGAAAACGAAAGATGGAGTGAGGAAGAAAGAAGGGGGATAACTATATGCATGGAGTCAGAGAAGTGCGAACGGGGAAATAAAATCCAGGTTCGGGTCGATATGGGGAAGGAAGGAAAAATAAAACCAGATAGACAAACGAGCATGGTTAGCTAGTTGGAAAAAATAGAGAAATAAATAAATGAAAAGCAAATGAATGGGGGACCAACTGACTGAAAGGTCGAAACGAACGAACGAAAATATAAATGAATGAAAAGATGAAAGGAAACGTATAATAAGAAAGAAAAACGGAAGAAGAAATAAAGGAGAAGAAACTGGGTAGATGAACAACGCATTAGAAGCTGACGCTTTCAGTGGCATTTCACTGTCACACAGCAACTAAAGTTCTGACTGGAAAAGAAAAGACTACAAAATAAGGAAGGAATTGAAATCCGAACAAATAAATACAAATAATATTTAAGTCTTGCAATAATATTCTCTCATAAGTTCATCACGTGGAATATAATAGTTACAAAATTTCGGGAACAACATGTTTATTAGAAATTTGAAAGTTTCTTCTAAGCATTTTGCTTTCAGAATGGCTTTTGTATAAAATTTACATATCAAGCTTTATACGTGCTTAACTATGATTAGTTCTAAGACCTCTTCTTGCTAATGGACGACGATGTTTTGCAAATGGAGGTATTCGGGTGGTGTTTGATTACTGAGACCACAAAGTGTGATGTAGCCGAGACGAAGATTATATCTTGGTAGATGACGCAGGGCTGAGCAGATAACAAAAACAACAACAAAAAAAAACAAAAACAAAAAACAAAACAAAAAAAACAAAAACACAAACACAAAAACAAACAACAAAATATCGCCGTCCTATTATTTATTATCTTGATTTTTAACGACTTTGGGTTGTAGGAATCTGGTCATTGCTGAGACGACAGCCGTAAGCACGTTTGTTCAGAATGTTTATCATACATTTTGGAGAGCTGGACGATCAATATGTTGTCTGATGACGTACCGAGTTTTACCAGAATGTCGAACTTTTCCATTAATATTGTGCTTAACAGGTCAATCTCCGAGTGAAATAATTTATGCCATTCAACTCTCCGCATGTGATAGGATTTCGTTAGACTTTAAAATACGTCAGGCTGACACCCGCTAATAGCAACAATCAGTGTACATAAACAACAGTCATTATGGCAAACTAACAGAGACTTGCTAGTGAAGCTTAGGAGCGAGAAATACAACACTCAGTAATTTAGCAGCTTGTACTCTTGTGCAAAAACTCATGCTTCTATTGTTCTTAAGGTGTCTTTTATGTGAAGGACGTTTTTTGTAGACATAATATCGTCCTTCATATACAGTTAAAGAAAGGTTACAGGTGGAAGTCGAAATAGATCTCATACTTTCATTGTAGGAAGGAACCAGACGGACACGCACGCACGCACGCATACAAGGGCACGCAATATCACATGAAGTTTTAAAGTTAATGTGTTATAGAACTCAAAACCATTTCAATATTTTTTGTTATTTTAGAAGTTTTGCCGACAAAATCTGCCACAAAATTTTGCAGAACTGGACGACAGAGCCTTGATGGCTGTTCAAAAGTAGTATAAGCGAGTCGGGCAGCTAGACGGTTTTATTGATGAGTAGAATTCACTACTCCAACCGCTCTCTTAACTGTTCTGCCACACGTCGGGAACAGAGTCTGTTCGACAGCAGACTCATTACACATAAACATAAACATGGGCTTACGCATAGAAAATAGCATGTTTATTATGTCCAAGAACTGGAAACGTCTATTTACGAATGATAAACAGATATTCACACAATAAAAACGCGTGTCCTAGCATGACAAGCATTTATCTCCTCTTGGCTTAAGAAAATCGTTTCAGAGAGTATACTCAAGGACTGTGTCAGCAAACTATGTTGTATTGTTTTATTGTAGCATTCGGAAAGCCATGTTCGGTTGTCAACAAGCCAGTAACAACCGGGACAGCATGATATGATGCAAAGTCTGGGACTACACACAATGTGCCGAGTCACTTTGCATAGCTTACTGCATAGCCCCGGGTTTACGCGATTATCTCACTTTGGGCCAAGTTGTTCACACCAGCCGGACTAAACTGCTTTCCTAGTAGACTTGAGATGGCAAATAGAAAGAAGAAGAAAAAAAAAGAAAGACATCGGCACATGAGTGATTCACTTTCATGAAGCTCGATCTAAGGACATAAATTTTGATTAATGTCTCCTCTCATTACTGCTGTTGAAACTGATGCACCGAGTTTGGGCCAGTTTATGTGTTATACCATATGATAAGTTTTATTAGGTTATTAATAAGCATTATTAAGTTAATAAACATGAAAAAAATAAAGCGGGTACAGCACACGCCAAACTCGCCCTTTGTACAGTCAGTGACGTGTATCGATAACAATGAAGGCAGGGATTTTGCACCTGGATTGAACAGGTAACCCAGAATTGATTGTCTGTAGAAAGACCAAACCGACGCGGACCGCATGGACTTCAAGGGAAGTAACTGTACTAATTTCTGTATCGTTGTTTGCCCGCTTGCTGGCTTGTTACTTCCCTTGTTTCACGTGTCTACAGGAATAAACCACTGGTAAGTAATGGCTTGTTCGAGCTCTGCTTCAGGGGTCCATTGAGGTGCACAACTGCTTACTCAAATCTCACCTTTTTCGTTTTGCCTTCACTTTGAATGAGAGACACAAAAGATTTATTTTACATGACACACCATGCAAGTTCCCCACATACAAAGAACACTGCCTTTGCAGTTTCTCTTACTCATCAAATATCCTCAGATATTTACATTATCTTTAAAAGTCTCTGGACTTAGCTGTGATCCCGTTTTTTGTCCTCTCTAAAAGTAGTTATCGAATTAACAAATTGTAATCACGCATCTGTGAGCGCTCTCAATCCCTCTGTCGTCTCACGAGATGTCAGAGGTCATCTCGCCGGAAGTACAAAGAGAAGAAATCATTCTGAGGTCACCATTGGACTTCCCTCTCCCAGCCTCCACAACCTTCTCCAGGTCACAGGCTGATGGCGCGACGCTACCATGACCTTGACCTCAGGCTTGGAGGACGGCGCTTCGGTTACGTCGGGTGGCGGTAACAGCTGCTTGTACTTGAGGGCACGACTCTTGCAGAAGACGTTTTCGATGGGGTAATCGCCGCCGTCCTTCAGCATCGCTGGAGACAGCACTGTGCGCAGACGCCTGAATCTGTCGTCTCTGTCAGTTTACAAAAATCGAATAATGAAAGAGTATAAGAAAAAGAAAAAAAAACAGTTGTGTGAAAAACATCTGACACAGGGTATGCTTGCAAAATATGAGAATGTGTAACAAAGTTTGCTATCTCTTGTTTCATTGAAAAAGTGTTTTATAAAACAAAGTTTTCTTCATTATTTTATTTGTAGTTTGTTGGTATTCTACTTAGTTATTTTGATTGTTAGTCTTCGACCTTATGGCGAATACAAAAAATAAGCTGTTTGAAATACATCCATTGTATGCCCATTGAAATCCATCCATTTTATGTTCATCGAAAGACATCCCTTGTATGTATGAAGGATAGAAGAGCGTTCTGCCAAGTGTTAACTCTTCAGCTAGCGTCTAGCACCGTGTTGTGCACCTGAGAGCTTGTGCGCTACCTCCGCTTCTCACCTGGAGGGTTGACCGTGGCTCAAGAGAGTCTGGCCGCAGTACTCGTTGTGGATGCTCAGCAGTCGCTGGTCCACTTCCACGACTGAGGGCAGTTTGGTGACAAACACCCGGTCATGATGGCTAATGATCTCAGTTCTTTCTCGTTTAATCTGCGAGAAAAATGGAGAAACGCAGAACGAATAACAAATTGTCATATGAAAAAAAGTCACAGCTGTTGCTCTTTGTTGGTTCAACAAAGACGATGGGAAAATAGATGAAACATCTATGATGGCTGGATACTAAAGGAAACAACCCAAAAAGAGATGTACCTGTGCACAAACTTAATTTTTTAAAATTGAATTTCTGACTCAGATCTCGTGATCCAGCAAGTCTCGGTGCTGGGTGCTGCATGCTTTACGTCTAGACACGGGCTGTGACTAACCTGCCCCACGTTTCTCGATTTCTAACTTCAAGTTCAATCATTTTCTTTTACCTAAGATTGTGTTCTGTGAACTTCTGTTGAAAAGGGTGGGTTTAAATTAAAATTCGATGCAAATTCAATAATGCACCCACATGTCCTATAAGCAGTCATGTCTGTGGCTATGTGTCGAGTATCTGACTTGTTTGAGACGTGTCAACAGGTAGGGGGTAGGATCTATATATTTGTGGATATATACGCAGGGTATGTATATCCGTGTATATGTATTGCAAAGTCACTGAAATCAGGTGGTGCGTTCAGCTTTGGAGGAGAGGTTAGCCGGATGGTCTAACCGAGGCGGACACAGAAAAGAAATTGTTGGCTGATATACAAGAATGGATGGCATACAGGACTTGCTGACCGCCGCTCAGGACAGGCCTCAGTTGCGAGGCTCGTCAGGTGCTGTGTCTATTCTGTTCCCCCCTGACGATCAGTACGGGGAGTGGGGAATACGAACCTAGGGGGTAAAGTTAAACGATGAGCCGCCGCCAATGATTGAAAACTCTCTTCCCTCACCCCAGCCCCCAGCCCCCAGCACATGGGTATCTTGTTTATCGTGGAAGTGCAAAGGCGGCGCTTTCCAAATGGCTTGCCATAGAGATGACGAATAACTAACAGTTCGCCGATTATCAACCTTTTACACACTCACATGTCTGTCATCACAAGGAGGGCTGAACTGTATATAAGGAGTTATAGTTAATTATAACTATAGTTACAGTTAGAGCTAACTTCCGCGGGATTATTCAAAACATAATTGTGCAATATAAGGCAGTTTGACAAGTATATAAAACAAAGCTGAATACATCACGCAATGACTCACGATCCTAATCTTCATCACCGGGTAGAAACACGCGACGTCCGTTCACCCACAATGTTCTTTCACTGACGTTCCCTTCATCATCAAATATGCTAGAGAAGCTTTCATCACAACACCCTTTTATCCACGTTTCTAACCTTCATCATGGGCAGCAGCGGTTTGCGCTCCTGGACTGCGCTGTCGCCTCTGACCCCGCCGCTGGCCAGGCGGTAGATGGTCATCATGCTGGGTCGTCGTTCGGCCACTACACCCACTCCCCCGCCGATGCCGCTCATCTCCCTCTGGCCGCGCTCCGTGAAGACCGGTAAGTTCATGCTGGAGATCCTCACCTGGTCTTCACGTTGCCACTTCCTCCGCTTGCGGTCCTGCTGCGCCGTAAAGGCTCGCTTGGTGATCTCCATGGCAACTGACGAGCGCAGCTTTCTGCGTTGCAGCTCTGAGAAAATCAAGCGAGGAGAGGGACACACCCAGTGAATCGGTCTGCGTTAAGAAACGTTCCCACGACTTCTGAGACGGTTTCAGAAAGAACGCTAAGAGCTCGGGGATTGTTATTTTCTTTTTGCCCCACTTCAACTACAAACGCTCAATCACCTTCTTCACACTATGACAAGTAGAATGACATCAGGTTTTAACCTTTGACCTTCGTGTATGTCACATTATGGGTGGAAGCGAGACACAAGCGTTCGTGAAAGTCGTTATACTGTATAATCTCATGAAAAGTGTACGACGAAGGTCAAAGATTAAAACCTAACTTCAATTTACAGTCAACCTACTTGTCTATCTCTCTATGCTTTCCTCTTTACCTATACCTGTCTACTCAGTCCCGTAACCCAAGAAAGTCTTTACGTGTGCGTCATATTTTAAGCCACGGATGACTACTAAATATTTCTACTGTCTATCTACTGTCTACCTGCCTGCCCGACCTCACACCATCTCTTTCTTTCAAGCAGTCTAATCTGTCTGCAGTCTCACATTATTCAACAACATATTTGAGTTACAAGCAAATCATCACACATGTAGAAGCTAAAAAGAAATACAAACACTTTTTTCTTTTCATCATAAATAGAGAGAAAAACAACCCCCATAATAAAAAAGACAACCTCCACTAAACAAAAGTTCATACAAATATAAACAAACCAAACCAATCAAAGCCCGCAGCGCAGAAAACTGTGCTTTGGGTCTGCCATTACCTGTCAGCTTCATCTCCAGGTGGCGCTCTTGGCTGGAGTTTTCGTACAGAATGGCGTTGGTCAGCCGCGTCTTGGGCAGCGCGTGCACGACACACAGGTGTTGCTTCATCTTAATGTTGCGGGTGCTCTGTGTATTGACTTTCTCATGGGTCAGCGGGCCATGATCGCCTCCGGCTGCCGGCTCCCCGCTGATGTTATCGTTTGCTTCCCAAGTTTTCTGCATCTTATCGGCCCCCTCCATTGCTATCGGATGAAGGGGCAAGTAACTCCGCTACGAGGTTTTACAATTGTCTTCACTGTCAGCTTCCGGTCAAAGTCAGATGCAAAACAGATGAAGAAGTTGGCTTTTTTTCTCTGGACATAGTTTCTGTTATATTGAGAGCTTGAAGTTTTAAATCTTCTCGTCTAGCCCTCCGTTACAACAACCGTACGGGACACGAGTGGCACACAAGGCGCCCATGCAAACAGTTCTGTGTCTCATAACATTTGTCATCGTTGGCGATCTGGCGTTGTTTCAAGTCAGCACCGCGACGTCAGATCTTCTAATCAGCACGACGTCAAATCGGTTTAAACAGAGTATTGTGACGGTTACAAGGCGGGAGAGCTCCTGGCCAGGTGGAACGGGGATGTCGGGCTTTTGAAAACCAGTGGCCTCGAACGACTCCGGGCAGGTATGAAGTCTTGTCTAGCGATGGGTGTCTGACATCACGACAGTGCGAAACCTGATCCAACTTTATTCAGACTTGGCACACAGACACAAACGTCGCCTATGACCTCCCGCGAGGTCTCAGCATGTCATGATTAAGCCTCCAAGCAACAAAGGAAGCAATTATCTTACTCGTGTGTTGAAGGTGCATAACGGTCTGAGGCTGCTCGACTAAATTATCTGCGAGGATTAAGCTTCATCAGAAAGCTTAAAAAATACGATTTCCTGAGGGTCGTCTTTACTGTGTATTGTTGATTAAGCGACTATGTGTGGCCAATGTTTACATGATCGTCATGTAAGCAATTTTCCAAATAGGAAAACATTTGACAGCCCATGTCTGGTTACACATGCAACATCAGCAGCGCCTATTCCAAAACCTGTGTGAATGTTCTGTACCCGTGACTGGGTTTCTAAAAAGTGGAAACATCAATCGTTCTGGAAAACGTGTTTTTCTTTCATAAAGCGGCTGTTAAACTCTGCATGTTTCATTATCAGAGAGAAAAAAATCAGCTGTATTGATCAATTATTTTATATTTTTCGCGGCAATACAGCCTGCGCTCCGTGAATGACCACCGTGACAGGAACCTTTCAGAGAACACTCAAAGCAACTCTTCTGTAAAACGATTTGCCTTTATAATTTCACAAGGAAACAGCAGGGGTCTTCCAAGTAACGAGAAACATTGTCTCTCACAGCTATGTTAGGAGGCGTGTGTGTGTGTGTGTGTGTGTGTGTGTGTGTGTGTGTGTGTGTGTGTGTGCATGTGTGTGTATGTGTGTTCCGTTCCCCAACAAATAATGTCAATCATCGTTTCTTTCATCAAATCCTTATCTTACCCTGAATAGCATGATTCATTTCACATGTACCCTTACCTTATCGAACTAAAAAAAATGCATTAGTTAAATCGATGTTGTTAATTGCCTTTGCCACGTCCAGTCTCAACATGCAAGTTCAGTAAATACGACTACAACAGTCAAGAACGTTACATCGTTCATCGTTAGCTGACCACCGCATAACATCTTCCTCAAGAGCTGGTGCTTAGAAGATATCAATTATGCGCCTCACTCACTCACTCACTCACTCACTCACTCACTCACTCACTCACTCACTCACTCACTCACTCACTCACTCACTCACTCACTCACTCACTCACTCACTCACTCACTCACTCACTCAGGTTTCGATCCGCCTTTCCAGTAGCCACAAAACCACCGTTGCGGGGTCCCTGTGTCCATGTTGCTGTAATTTCACATCATTAGGCCCATGTTAATCTCAGAGATTGAAACGACTGACATGAACAGTTTGCCTGCACGATGCCATCTTTAGGATCACAGAATGACTCAGGCCTCATATACCTCTGCACACAAAATAATTATTTTAAAGCCTAAGCCCAGCCAATAAATTAAATCAATTAACAAGGAAAGAAATCACTGGGAGCGTGTGACACAGTAACACCGTGTAAATGTTCTGTCGTTTTTCCAGGGAGCATGTGTTCAGATTTTTTGCTGGTTCCAGAGAGAAGTAACTGCCCCCGTAACACAAAAGAAACTGAGTTGGGTCGTGCTTGATCTTGGGATGGGGCGTATCTTTGATCTTGGCGACCAGTTTCTATAGTTACACTGTTACAGTATTTGTTCAGGACCGGCATCACGTCTACTGTGACACTGTTATTTCCAGTATCTCGAGGTGTCTGTTTTGGGGAAACCCCCATCGCATAATTTCAAGGACAGAAGTCGTTGACAGTTGACCAGCTTTCTATAAGACCACGTGAGCCTCGGTCAAGAAGGCGATGACTCGGTACCGCTTTTGATGTTGTCATTCTGTCATTGGCTTATAGTGTTTTTTTTTTTTTTTTTTTTAAAGCGGAGAGGGACTTAAGGGGGCAGATACAATGCAATAGGGGGAGTGGGATAAGGTGGATGAAGGGCAGGTATGGTGGTTGACGGGAAGGTACAAAACATAAAGGACACATGAGATGGATTGTTGGTTCTATACACAAGTTACAACCCACTTATTTTACAATTTGAACTCGTTTGACCGTCAGCTCTATAGAAATAGAACTAATAATAATAATAATAATAATGCATGGCGATTAAACTTGGGACACTGTAAGGTCACACCACCAAGCCTTACCGCCTATACACTCTATGGAAACTTTTATGAGACTTGAAGCACATACTTCTGGAGATCCTCAGCTTTAAAAACCTGTATGGGTTGTATGTCTTTGGGAGCTCGGCAATGAAAGGACTCGCTTGTTGAGGGTCTTTATGTTACCGTGACGCTCGGCCTCTCCAAGTTGTCATAATGATCGACAGGCTTGTGCTTTGTGTACAGATTCCTCCTCGTACTATAACACTCTCTCAGCCCTGCTTCTTTTGGTCTTCTGTGTGCACTCACTCACTCACTCACTCACTCACTCACTCACTCACTCACTCACTCACTCACTCACTCACTCACATTTCTGATTGATTAAATTCTCATGCGTCTGTTGTCCGAAGTCATGACTGTGCAGTTATACAACTCCAGAAATTATTGCCTCTTATACAGCTTTGCGCTGCTGTTTAAGTTTCCTCTGGAAGAAGTATGTTTACAGTTGTATACAACCCATAGCACTTGAGAAAGCCTCTACACTTGGATCGCAGACCTCTCATCTTTCTTACTGAATGAACCTTGATCATTGTTGACGAGATCAGAAAAGGAATAATAATATTTAAAAAAAAATTAAAGAAGTATGCGTCCTCTTGCAGAATACGCTCTAGACACGCCATCAACTTTGAACAGCAAAGAAAACAACTTTTAGTGACACAGCACCACAACACCACAGCACCACACAAACATTTCAACGGGGAAAAGTTGATACATGCTAGGTTGTAAGGCATACAGTTAGCTATACTTTATAGTTTATAGCCACTGCCCAGTATTAGTATAAAGCCTTGTAAAGTGCAGGTAACTTTGCACGATGTAAGGAAGGTTCAAACTGAAAAGCGGTTGTTTCAGAGAATGCGGAGATGGGTACAGTGCACAGTTTATGTGCACATTTACACATGCAGCATCTGTTCTGAGTACAGAAGAGAAATCCGTCCCGTTCTTTAATAAAGAAGGATGTGTTCATGTCGATGGCAGAATGCTACACTCAAAAATATATTAAATACGTCATTTCTTAATCATCATCATCATCATCATCATCATCATCATCATCAGCAGCAGCAGCAGCAGCAGCAGCAGCAGCAGCAGCAGCAGCAGCAGCAGCAGCAGCAGCACTAAAGAAAGATAAGCTTTTCTCCTACCTTTATTGTAATGGAATTGAGATTAATATCGAGATGAAAATGACTTCTGTCTATGAGGAACAAACAAACAAACAAACTAACGAACAAAAACAAACAAACAAACAAACAAACGAACAAAAACAAACGAACAAAAACAAACGAACAAACAAACGAACAAACAAACGAACAAACAAACAAAAACTGCAAGATACAAAAAACATAAAGCAAACAAAAACACCACGCTTAGTTATTTACAGTGTAAGACTGTCATAAATATCACAGTGGTGTAATTACTGTGTGCCGAGTAGTCGAAATACAAAGAACTGTCACAATATAAGTGACCATCCACTACCTTATTTTTCGCCGCATCATAACAAATGTATAAATCAATAATAAATAAGACAAAATAACATCAAACATTTCTCACTCACGTATTTAAAAGATATTCTGGGACTTTTAGAAAAGGAAAGGAGTATGTATTTAGGAGGACAATGCCTGTTGAAATGCGAGACTTGGAAGTGCAATACCTATCACGATGGCCTTGATTCTAGTCTAAATCCTTGCACTGTGCTGGCACCTTTAATTCGTAAACAGTAATATAAATTTTAAAGAGGAGGGGTAGCAGGTCCTCTCTGCTCTATAGCTCGAATGCTCGTGTTAGTGATGGGCTGTTTATGTATCAAGGAGAATTAGACGGGAAGAAAGAGTTTTCAAATGTAGTGTCCTAGGTACAGTGAACCAGTTACAGACACACCATAGGGTCATATTAGAAGTAGTTTTAAAATCATCGCAAGAATAATACATTGTGACATAATCTTCGCGTACATTATCTATTTTCCGTCCCCCAGTCGCACACTGCCAGGTGGGTAGACACATCAACACAAAACAAACAAACAAACAAACAAACAAACTTAAAGGAGTCACGACAACCCCCCCAACCCCCCACCCTGTCTACTCTTACTGGTTACAAACGGAGCTTTGTCTTGCTTGTTAGGAAAGCTTCAGTCCTCTGTCTCCACAGTTTCCCGGGATGCACAAGGACTCGGCGAGGGTACCCGGCGAACATATGAACTGCGTGGCCGCTGCTCGCAGGTGGCGGCTGGACAAACTCCGGAGTAGCGTAGCTGGAGTATTTCTTGCCGAATCCCCGGCGTGTGGACCTCAGAGCCTGCCTGGCTCTCAGGAGAGCTTCCTCCGGATCCTCATCTCTGGCCCTGTTTTCTCCCTTGACCCCGTCTTCCTGTATACTCGGCACGTTGACCACGGGTAGTCCCGGTGGGTGGTGGCAAGATCTGCTGGACGGTGAGTCGCGGCTGGCGTCGTCGCGCGGTGTGGCGGCTGTAGGTGTCAGGCGCAGCATGGCGGCATCACCTTTGCCTGGGTCCCCCGGTATGGCGGCATCGCTCGTCACCGCGCGGCGTCTGGGGGTCGTGGTATTCAGGTAGGGTAGCACGGGGGGCGGGGAGCGCCGGTACAGATCCTCCAGGCTCTGCACCGAGCGAATCCGCTTCTGGGTATCAACGTACGTGTTCAATGTCTCGTTCAACGGGCGTCGCAGCCGCTGTCTGCCGCCGCGCGACAAGCGATGCATGGCGAATGGATGCGTTTCCTGCAGGTGATGTTGATGCCGGAGCTGCAGATCTGCACTGGACAGCGCCATGTGAATGTGATGGAGCAAGGGCAAGTGGCCACTACCCAGCGCCATACCGACGCTCATGAACTGACGACCAGGGGGCGTCTTCTGCTCGTCGTCGTGTCGTCCTACATGCGCTGCATCGCCCTGCAGGTGTTCAGAACTGTCCTCCCACTTCAGACGGTCGAAGTCACCGCCATAAAGCCCCAGGTCAAGACTCGCATGTCTCAGAAAAAGATGGCGGTCCCTGTGGATATGGTCGCTGAAGCGGTAGCCTCTGACCGGCGTGCAAGAGGGTGCTGGAATATCTGAGTAGTCAAACGGCGCCACCAGTCGGCTTCTCGTCGAGATTTCCTCTGACATTCTGTTTTCTGGGTCTCAGGCTGAGCAGCGGAGTAATTATGGAGGCCCTGCAATAGAAGAAGGCTAGGATGTCACCGAACAATCTACTGCTGGGTGTCGAATGCACTGTAAAATGGATACAAAAAATGTTGGGTACAAGCTCAATACCATGATAGGTCTTTCTTCTAGGTACTTAACAGCAGATCTAATCACCAGCGAGCATAAAACAAACCTTGTTTCGACAATTGATTTCTTTGTTCGTCGCAACAAAAACCTTCTGTAACCAAATCTGTCCCCGCAGTGAGAGACATGTCCATGCTGGAGGTGGGCGACACTGGTCTTACCTGGCGATCAACCCTTTGCGCTGTCTTCGTACGTTGTTGGTGGGGTGGGGTGGGATGTGTGTGAGGGAGGGAGGTAGGTAGGAATTTCAGCCTGACGTGTCGTGCTATCACATCGCATAGTCTGGTAGTCAGATCTTTTGTCCTCAGGACTCGCACAGATAGCGACAGGGGGCGTCCGTCCCTAAGGCTCTGTTCAGTTCGCTATATTTGGTCGCCGCACGACGCACCTGCTTTGCCAGCGGTCCGATCCCTCTTTATGAGTTTAGCCACCCGAACTGATCGATCCGTTTGCTCTAAGACGATAAAAGATCGTTGATATAAAATACCTGACTTTGTTCGCTCATGCTTGAAAAGAGTTCAAAGTACGACATTCAGCATTCCGAGGAATAAAGTGTCCATTTTTCCGCTTCTGTTATTCCTGAATAGTGTTTACTGGACTTACGTGGCATTAAAAAGAACATATGGGAGTCAGACTTCCGATCATATGCTTACTAAGATATTGCATAGACTCACCACGACTGTTCTGAAAAGACTGTGGAAAAGATCTTTTGAAGAGAAATGTTTCAACAGGCGAACAGCGAGGCCAATAAAGTAACATTACTTCCAGGGCTGCTTTTTATTATTCTCTGCTGAGAGTATCTTGAATAACGAGACGTCCTGTTGGTAACAGTGCAAGGCTTCTGAAAAAGAACCCGTTAAAACAGGTCAAGAGACCAATTGTTGTCTTTGGTCAAAGGAACCATATAATATACGTTTAGTAAAAATGTTGGAAGGTCTCTGCCGTGAGTTTAGCTGCTACAAACCACTCTAAAAGCCTAGTGGGTGTGTGGCAGTCTTATAAAATGTTTTATATCCATACACCTTAACGTCTTTATTATGGGGACAGTAACCAACGTATGATAACGATAGACTTCAAAGTCTTTTGCAACTGTACATGTACATTCATGTAAGTGCGCGCGTAACACACACACACACACACACACACACACACACACACACACACACACACACACACACACAAAACTACTGCTACTAAAAGAGATTCTAAAGTCCTCAGTATATTGTGAGAGAGATTTGATAGTCTTCGCTTTATTTTGTGTGTGTGTGTGTGTGTGTGTGTGTGTGTGTGTGTGTGTGTGTGAGTGAGAGATAATCGTCGTTACATTGTAAGAATATTTAAATAATCCTTTTCGTCAGGGCAGCTAACGTCATAAAATTCATCCGATTGGTGGCACAACGTATAAGGGGGTCACGTGACCTTTCGGTTGCAATGTGTTAGTGCCCACACTTTTCCCGGAATACATTTTTTTCTCTCTCTCTACCTTACCTTCCCCAACTCCCAAAGGGATCGGGTACCTATTTAAGAGAGGTTGACTGGGAAATTTCACTGCGCCACACAAGTATCGAACCGATAGGTATACAGTCCTTCAATTTCAGATGGAAGTTCTCTAACCATTGGGTTATTGCTATACTCTTGATCATAATGTACAAAGGTAGTAGAACACAGATATATTTTTACCTTGCCAGGTAACTTTATAGAGAGAGCCACAGGAATTTTGTCTGTGATGTGTTTCTGTGTTTGTAATACGCGGAGAGCCTGGCGTTGACTTGGATACCACGTTATCACATTTTACATCGTTATCTCGAAATCTGTCATCGTATGACATTATTCCACTTCACACCGCAAGACAAGGCGAATAACTCGTGAATTCTTCCACCTGTGGTGACTAGGGTTTTTATTCAGGCCCCTTAGCACAGGAAACTGAATGCAATGAATGTTGCTAATAATGAATACATAGAGTTTACTATACTATACCGAGTGAATTTTATCCATGTGTGAAAAACATTACGTGTATTTGAGAAAAACACTGACATTGAACAGCCAATCGTGTAGAACACCGGCGCGCATGGTAAAAGCACGCACATGGTATTCTCTCCCTAACCCACCCCACAGCTGACACAGCTGTTGATTAGGCTGGTGTGTGTGTGAGTGTGTGAGTGAGTGTGAGTGTGAGTGTGTGTGTGTGTGTGTGTGTGAGTGTGTGTGAGTTTGTGAGTGTGTGTGAGTGTATGAGTTTGTGTGTGAGTGTGTTTGTGTGTGTGTGTGTGTGTGTGTGAGAGAGAGAGAGAGAGGACAGTCCTCTCACACGAAGCTGGCTCCCGGATAGTTTTAGTCTCTTCACGAACTTGTATACCATCCGTGGTCTCTTAACACCTCACCACCGCTCCCCCCTCACTCCCCAGGTCTTAAATGTTCTAGGACTATGTAATCTTGTTTTTCTTCCAAAGGCTCCAGAAAAGAGTCAGAAAAATGTGAAAACCTATAATAGACGACTGACGAGTTTGTTGTGTATGTCAGAATGTGTTTTGCTTTTTTGTGCCGCAGTCAAGTCTGTCTCCTCTTCTTTATGTCCATTATTACACGGTGCACCCTTCGTCCTATCTGTTAATTAACTAGTGGAAGCTCTGACCAGACAATATCAATGAATGAGGGATTAATTTCTTGAAAAACAGAGCCAATACTGATCATAATATTCCTTTCATAAACTGCGACGGCTAGATATTCTGGTGTTATTATCTGTCTCACACATTGGTAAGTATTTATTTGTTTTTAAATAAACCGTGCCGCTTTTCGACCTTTTAAAAGGCAGCAAGAGATAACTAACTCGTACATCATGGAAACAAGATAAAAATGGAATACACACGGTAGACTGTGAAAGAAAACAACTCTTGTAGTAGTCAATTATTTGACACCTAAGTACTTTGGATAAAACCCTTTGTATCAAAGTTTCAAAAGAAGACCCTGAATTTTCTAACATCGCCTAAAGAATCTAAAGAATCAACACACAGCTTCTTTACTTTTCCTCCCTCCCTACAAAACGACAATGGACCCAAACACCGAATGGATTTGTGATAATTCTCTAGAAACAGCAGCCATAGCTGTGCATAAATAAACAGGACAGCTTACAAGAAGTTAAGATTGAGGGACATAAAAAAATCTCCATTGTCCTCGTTCATTTGAATCGATCCGCAGTTCCTGTCGAGGACCAGTGCACTCACTCACTCACTCACTCACTCACTCACTCACTCACTCACTCACTCACTCACTCACTCACTCACTCACTCACTCACTCACTCACTCACTCCAGAGCTTGCAATTGGTTGGGAACCCTTGTTTTGCAACTTGTCTTCCCTGTTACCGTAAAAGGCCACCGCCTTGACATGAGCAGGTTGTGTCCTCCCAGTGCTTTCTGAGGCAGCAGCTTGCAATGTTGTGCACTGCAGTCAGGCAGATAAAGCACTGCAGTGAAATACAAAACACAGCACAACCATATAGTTCTCAGTACTCGGGGATGGCTCACTGGGTCAACAAGCTGTTCAGATTGTGTACAATCTTGTCGCGTATATTGGTCAAAGGCTTTAGTTACTGACCTGCTGCAAGCTACTTTCTTTCTTTCTTTCTTTCTTTCTTTCTTTCTTTCTTTCTTTCTTTCTTTCTTTCTTTCTTTCTTTCTTTTTGACATCAGCTTCCTGGAAGATCTGATGGCATAGTCTCAAGCCTCTCTCTCCTTCTCTGTGTGCGTGTGTGTGTGTGTGAGAGAGAGAGCAACAAAGAGGAAGAGAGAAAGAGAGAGAACAGATTGATGCAGAGGGAAAAAGGCGAAATAAAAAGAAAAAAAAATTAAAGAAAAACATTAAATAATTACGATCTTTTATCATTTCCAAATTGGCTTCTAATTAAATATACTTTATAGATTTTAATGTGTGTGTGTGTGTGTGTGTGTGTGTGTGAATGAAAAAGAGAGAGAGACCAACAGAGAGGAAGAGAAAAAGATAGAACAGCTTGAAGCAGAGGGACAGAGGCGAAACAAAAAGAAGAAATTTCAAGAAAAACATTAAATAATTAACAATCTAGTAATATTTCCAAATTGCATTCTAATTAAATATAATTTATAGATTTTAATGTGTGTGTGTATGTGTGTGTGTGTGTGTGTGAGAGAGAGAGAGAGAGAGAAAGAGAGCGCGACATAGAGGAAGAGAGAAAAGGAGAACAGATGGAAGCAGAGAAAGAGAGGTGAAACAAAAAAGAAGAAATTTATAGACAGACATTGAATAATTAACAATCTAGTAACATTTCTAAATTGCATTCTAATTAATTATACTTCATGAGTGTTTTTGACATTCTTTAATTTCCACACTATCCTATTTATTTTAATGCCCATGGTAGCCTGTGAATGAACTTCCTCGTGACATAACAGATGTGAGCTGACAACATGTTAGTGTGAATTTAATTTTGAAAAACAAAATCAAGTTTCAGAAAGCAACATCTACATGAAAGTTACTAAAAGTTAATCTCACTGGAACGTCGAACGAACGGTAAGTCTTCGGTACCAAGCAGTACACGCTTTCAGACACAACTACAAACTGATTGCATTGAAATAATTACACAGTGATTCTGCTCCATACCTTTACATTTGTCATAAATGTAGAATGTTTCAGGCGATCCAAAACACTTGAAGATGTAAACACAGCTCTTGTGTTTGCTTATGTGAAAAATGTTTTTAAACCATGTTCCTTAGCGACACAACATATTGTTGTCTTTGGTTTTTCTTTCGCAGGTTTGCTTTTAGGATCCAGATTAGATGAGATTTAATTAAAAAAATCAAAAGGGCTTAATGTAGAAATGAAATTCATTAGCTCATTAGTGCTTCAATGCCAACCTTGATATCACCTCTGTTTTTTTCCACTCTACGCTACTGTCTCACGAGAAGCACGTGACAAATCGGGATTTGCGTCTTTCAGTAGTTGCTCCATCTTTCTCTGACTCAGGACACCGCCCAACAACCGTCGTGTTCCGCAAGAAAAGTCACCCCTAGGGCCACTCCGACTCAAGCGCCTCACGCTCCCGGACAATTCAGCCCTGGCATCACTGGGGGCCCTGTCCTCGTTGTCTTCTCGGACCACGTTTCGATGACGTAGACCACTTTTTGTGGCCACGTTTTGATGACCTTTTCTGCAGACCCTCCGGCTACGTTCCGACAGCAAAGGGCCACCAGCCGAGGACTTGGTCTCGTAACCATGGTCGCTGCTGCGCCGGAGTTTTTCCTCCAGTTGCCTTACCAGATCGACTTCGTCGACGACCTGTCCACGAGTTTCTGTTTCGATCAGTCCTTGTTTTGAATTTAATGTCTCTCCCCAGCTGCTTCCGAACGAAGAAGGTGCTGAAGTTTCGGATTTCAAATGTAGTCCTGACTTTGACTCCTGGATTGTGGACAGAATGGGCGAGTCGATGGCCGAGACTTTTCCGAGATTAGGGAAAATGGATTGGACCAGTCTCTTACGGACGTCGAGAAGAGCGTCCGTCGAAGTCATGACCCGTCTCCTATCGGCACGGTGCGCTTTGTTAGGATCGATGCCCTTCAGGCGGTAGCAAGCCTTGAACCTCCGCGTGTAGCTGCCTCGTGACGCAAGGTTTCTCTCTGTCTGGATCATCATGTCGCGACATTCCAGAGCGGGAAGCTGGATATGGCTCGAGACGTCACGAGAGTCACAAAAGTCACGAGGCTTGTCGTGACTTTGAAGTGTGCGTTGCCAGTCTCTTTCAGCCTTGTCAGCACCCAGCTCGTCGTCTGGATTGCTGGGAGGCCTAGGCCTGTGACAGATGGGTCTCGGGCCAGGACGGAAGCTGTCGTGAATGAACGGCAGACCGCGAGATGACGTACCCGCAAACCAGCACAGCATGGCGAGTCCTTTGAGCAGCTATGGAAAATTCTGTCTTAAGACGAAAGACGAAAGAAGAAATGCTTCGCGTAGTAGTCACTTTTCCAGACTTTTTTTACCGAATCCTTGGCACGCGAAAGGAACACCTTCTGTGAGAAAACATAATATTTCGAGGAGCACAAACCTGCGGCCTACACAAAAAGCTCAGATTGCCAGTGTCTTCTACAGGACCTTCCAAACCGAGTCATAAAGTTCTGGGCTGGCTGGCTGGCTGGCTGGCTGGTTGATTGGTTGGCTGGTACTGGTTGGTGTTTTACGATGAATCGGTGACTAAGACTTTATCGCGGCGATCTTATCCACCTCTTTGAACACGTGCCACTTTTAGAAAAAAAACTTCGAATTTGAAACCGGAACCACACGACCCATTATCCTCACTATCGTGGTGACTAGTACTTCCCCGCTGCGCCAGTAAAAGTAGGAGGACGCTCTCTTTATGTGTTTAAGACGTATGAAGACGTACGACATACATCAAAGTTCCACTACCTTGATCAGCCTGTAGGCAGACGAACAAGCCCATTCCCTCAGAGGAGACAGTTCCGGGTGTTACCAGTCACGTTGTAACTCGACTGCACAGTAAGGTCGTAGCTCGACTTCACTTTCAGTCGTACACTTACTGACAACTTTACTTAACAGCAGGGACCGGTGGTGTCCAATGACTTGCAGGAATGTTCCTTCTCACTTAACCTATTTTTTTCCTTTCCACAGCAAAGCCGGGTACAAACAGTACACTACCGTCAGAATTCCTTTATGGCCGTCCGGAGTTAAGTGACTTCAGACATGGGAGGACTTACGATAAGTCAATGGCACAGTTCAAACACGAAAGTGCTGTCGAGAACAAGCAGCCAACGAAGGCTTGAGTCAACATCCAGCCCACAGAAACGGTGGGCCGCACGTCTGTCAACTAAGCAACAGCAACGATGCGTGACTTTTCACTGGCGCGAACTTCGACATTTCCTTCTTGGTTTTCATTCATCATTCGCCATCGATTGGTCTTGTAACAGGGTTCATGCACGGCACTGGGGGAGGGTCACCGCGTGGCGTCGGGTCTAAAGTCTTTAATCTTGGCGCTGCGGCAGCAACTCTGCCCGTAATAAGCAGCAATGGGCGCCTCTCTTGTAGCTAGGAAACAGCAGCGGGAAACCAGGCCTCTGGAGGAATGTCTCGCACGGTGCGGGTGGCAGCTTTCTTCCTCCTCCTTCTCTCTCTCTCTTTCACACACACACACATACACACATGCACACGCACACACATGCACACGCACACAAACGCGCGCGCACGTGTATATAAACACATACAGAGATCGGAAACAACAAAAGCTTTGATGTATGGCTGGGGAAAGGGAGGTCATGAGGACAGAATGAACAGCTGTGTGTGAGTGGAAGCGGGGGAGCTCTCTCAGACATGTAGTAGGGGGAAGATGCAGACCTCAGAAGCTGAGAGGCACGCATGCTTTAGAGTTCAACACAGTAAACAATTTACTTAAACGCGCGCGCGCGCACGCACGTTTACACACTCACACTTGCACGCACGCACATATTCACCTAGACTACAGTATATATATATATATATATGCTGTCTTATTATTTTACCTATGTATTGTTTAAAAACTGTCCAAACGAAATATAAATATGTTCTTATTTTAATCCTTTTGTTAGTGCTCCCGTTTAAATTTTGTCGACGAGTCAAGTTTATAATTTTGAACGTTTCTAACCCGTATAGCGGCCTGCATCGAAAAAGTAATAGTTTTTTTCTCAATCGTTTTCATGTTTTTTTAACGTCTTTCTCTTTCTCCGTCTTGCTCACATACATGCAGTACACACACAAATCTCACCCCCCCCCCGCACACACACACACACACACGCGCGCGCGCACACGATACATAACAAATGGATGCGTGCGCACACACGCACGACTCCTCAGTCAAAGCCGATGACCTGAACCTGACAAGTATGGCACCCAGACTGCAGGCCTGCTGCGCATGCACCAAACAACACAACATAAGACAAGCAGTGATGCGGTTCTTGTGGGAGTCTGTATCGGCGTGCTACATTAAGACACGGAGAGGCAGAAGACAAGAGCTGAATGTCGGCTGGAGTGCTGCGTCCTCGAGACAAGCGACGCCGACTCTCGTCCTTTTTTCACCCGCTCACCACCCAGGTACCCGCGACCTGCAAAAGATAACGTTCTTCTACCCTATTCTCTTTATAAACACATCGCCGTGTGCACAGGCACCCATGTTGCCGCTCGTGCACAGGTGTCGTGCGTCCCGTCGACAGCAGCAGAGCGCGTAGCACGTGCACACCGCGTACGCTTTTCAAACGCGCAATCAAACGCTTTGAAAGTTGGTTTCGGTCGTCACCTTAATGGTTGTTAGAAACAGTACCGTACCAGCTTGCAGAAATGCTAATAAGTGTTACTTTGACATGCGACTGCCCTAGCTACTGACCTAGCACTGACCCAGTTACTGACCCAAGATGAAAGAGAGAGAGAGAGAGTGCGCAGAAAATCCTGCTTCAAATTGACTGGCTGAAGGTGATGCTTACAAGTTCGGTTTGCAGTGTTTACATGCCGTCACTTAATGGCCCCAAAGCAAGGACACAGAACACCTGGCTACTTTCGTCATGGTTTGGGGCTGTGTACAGACTATGAGGAGATCCCAGAGCAACGTTCTATAAAACGAAGCCACCAAGTGTAAGACCCTGACTAGAAATAGTTGAAGAGTCTGATGTTAGAGGGGAGTCACTCCATCAAACTCAGAGGGGTGAAGAACTAGGATCTAAGAAATTTGCCGCGCGTGATGTGCAACATGCGTCCCCTCATGCACACACACACACACACACAAAGGTAAAGGTCGTCCCATGAACTTTTCCAGGTCGTTAAGGAGATCTCACTTTACTCGGGGGCACCTTTTCGTGAGGGCGGGGGTCCGTCTTCTCTCCCTCGCTGCCTTACCTTCTTCAAGGTACCCATTCTCTCCAGCTGTGTCGACTGTGGGAAGTGCTCTAAGTACTCGGTTATCTGCTCCCCACATACACACATACCCGAGCATGAACACCCCCATCATGTCGGCTTGTCCGTACTTAAACACCTCACCAATGAGAGAGGAAGAGAGAGAAGATTGCGGAGAAATGATCCACACTAAGAAAAACATGTAACCTGCTCACAACACCGTGATAACAACTTGAATTAATGGGAATTTTAGTTTTATTTATAAAATAAAATATTAATTTACAAAGAACCAAATTTACAGAAGAAAAGAAACTAACAATTTAAAAAATACTAGGGCAGTTACCAAACAATTTTGGGAAGGAAAACAATCATTTGTTAAATATTTTATAAGTATTACATAACATGTTTTTTCGTGGCTTCAGTATTTTGGAATCAATAACATTAACATGTACATACGCATATCTTCTGAATTAAACAAAAATCAATCAATAAATAAGTTCTTTTTCGTGAGAGCGAAGCCCCCTTTCAACAAGAAGGATTTGTTGTAGTTTTTGTGCCAGTATTTTGATAACGGGAAGATTAACTCCTTGTCTGCTCAGACAGATTAATAGATGAATGGGATCTATTTGCTGGCGTTATTCTTCCGCTGGAGAGCCGAACTTATCCATCACAGATGAGTGACCAGTACTGACAGAGGCGAATGACAAATAGAAGACACAGTGGGTTCTAGGTACATTCGCGACAAGAAATTGTAACAAATGCTGCTACACAAACTTGGTCATTGCAGAAAGTATACACAACTTTTTCAGTGGTTTGATCCATAATCAATTATTTCATACCAGAAACTTTAAAATGATTGAGGATAAATATAGTTCTATAAGAAGGAATGCTTATATATTTTCAGTTTAGCCTTTTGAGATACATGGTGGTTAAGTGAACCCGAGAGACAAGGCAGCAGCTACGTCTGTGCGCCATCGTCTGTGCTTGGTAAACGCTCGCTTGGAAAGTTGCAATGAAATGGAACTGGAATCATTCCTACATTATCTACCGTCTTGCCGGCTCCCAAGAGGTTGCTGAAGTGGCTGGCAGGACAGGTTGGCTGTTAGTTTTGCAGGTTAACTGGCACCGTATCGATCAACCACACAGTCAAGTCTACTGTTGCGGTGATGACCCGGATCTGTTGACGACGTCGAGTAAATTTCTCTGCGATGGCGTCACCTTCATTGTATTCGCAAGCAGGTCAACAGGACCACGGGCCGAAAATTGCCTTTGTATGGTCGCTACAGAAACTTGGCCGAGGCTGGTTGTAACTCTTTTGACAGCCGTTTTCTGGGCGGCTGCTTGTAAGTATATTTCGTATTTCTTGATGTCCATCACCACGTCCCGCAGGGCTTCGAGCTCTTTCCAGATAGGAGAACCCTCGGCATGCAAGGGCATGATGGGAAACCGTGTGCGGAGGATACCGAGGTCCTTGACCTCTGGAAGTAAGATACGCACTCCTGAGGCCGACACGATTTGAACACGTCCCGCTGGGTCCAGAACACCCATGGCACCTTTAATGGTGTCCGCAGGGTCGGCCCCGACTTCTTTGCCGGTGAAGAACTGCACGGGGGTTAAGTAGTACTTGTGACTGTTTGTTCCATTGAAAGCCTTTTCCTGTGTTCGCATTCCAGATCTCCCGCCAGCTGTCACTGTCAGGCCAAGCCCCGAACGGGCCGAGCCCTTGTACTCTAGCCCAAAAGGGTTCCACGACTGCAATGGCGTCAGGAAGACTAGTTCTAAAGGGATGGCGTAAGAATATCGTTTCGTGACGATGGTGCAGACATTTCCTTTCTTGTCTTTCCTACAGGACTGTATGGACATCGGCGCCACTCGTTCCTGTGTTGTCTCCGCCACGAACAAGTTGCGGTCCGCGAATCCCCTGTGGGAATCCGCCTCACCCATAGCCCCTGCTTCCTTGAGTTTGTACCACCTGTGGTAATATGCTACGTTGAGCGGCTTGTCATTGAACATGTTTACTTTTGGAATCCCGAACAGGTCATCCTTGATCATCGCTCCGTAGTTATCTTTGCCAGGTATCTGGGACATGACCTCGTCCAGAAGACTGTGCCTGAAGCTCTTGTCTTGATCCAAGGGGTTGAGAGTAAACCGAGCTAATCGCGTTTTTTCGTACTTTTCAAACGTGTATCTGTTGGCAAGCCTCGAGCCTAGATCGTCCACTGGCTTCAAGTCACTAAGCTTGATGTGTCCGGAGACGGGATGACAGAGGATGCGGTAGTTCCACTGCGCAAACACCGGGACGCCATCTTGGGTGAGGTTGAGAATGGTTCTGGGGAGGAAAGCGAGGTTTTCGCTGTTGCTTTTGTCGCCCGTGTAGGACATGAAGCGGATCTTTTCCTGGAGGTCGAACCAACTCGAGGCGTCCAAGTGATGTCTTTCGCTGTCGAAAGGCTCGTCTAAGTTCTGGTCGACAGTCCAGGCGCCTTCCAAGTAGCAAAGCACAGGCTTAAAGTACTGGCGATAATCGCGGACTGAGTGGTTACCATCTCTCCAGGCTTTGAACCAGTTTCGCATTTCAGAAATCTGACCCACAGAAAGTATTAATACATTTTATGAATTATTGAAATGTAGTATACGTTAATGACATTCCAGAAAACTAGGTATTTTAAGCATGATCTGTGCATAGTGTGAGCTGATTCGAAACTAACAGACACTAAACTCTGCGCGTCATTTGACGCTGACGTGCACAATATTTCTCCCCCAAACCAAAGCCTTTTTGACAAATGAATCTTAACCTCAACTAGTTTGTTAATCCACTAACAAGTTTAATACTTGGTTCTTAGTGGTGCATAATTGACTTTGTTTAAATTCTCACCTGGTCGTTTAGTTCCAAATGCTGTAGTACATCCGGTGGAACCTCTGGAAAAGGAATGTCCTCCGTAGCGTGGTATCGGGTGCTGTTGGTGACGGCCATGACCAGCTGGTAGTCGTTATGTCGCGTGCGGAAGTCGATGCCGTTGAGCACTGCAGCAAACTCCCCCATTCCGCAGGTGCGAATCAAGTCGGAGTGGTCATGCATGGCCGCCACAGACCCCGCAGTGTGTGTGGGTGTGTAGTAGGGCTTCGATCCGTCTCTGTTCAGACGCACCTGCGCACGAAACAGAATGTTTCAGTCGGCTTTCTCGAGATTTGTCTTTTGATTTGAGTGGTAGCAGCTTAAAATTAGGCAGCTTAAAAACCCCAAAGAAATGGCTGTGATTCGAAAAAGAATTTTTTTATTTTTTATAGATTTTTATACTTTAAAAGAGACTTTATAAAAAGATTAAACTGATTTTTATGGATTTTTATATTTTAAAAGTGTTAAAAAACTTTAAAATGAATTTTGTAGTGAACTATTTTTGGAACGATTTCAAAGATTGAAAAAGATTTTATATATTTCGATATGGTCACCCTTCATAATTCTTTGGTTGTGGTCACGTGTTCACTTCTGTTTTCAAACAATTCGAAGTAAGAGTTGTTGACGCTCAGTAACTTTACATCATAAGCTGGGGAGCGATTGTAGGTCAGAGAGTCGAGACAACCAGTGCAACAGTAGCGCACCATCAACAGATTCGAAACGGACGTAGTGGCTTAAGCCACTTATAAAAATGTTTTAAAAGTCTGAAGGATGAATAAATAAATGAAATCACAAGAACTGGCCTTGTAAGACGAAGTGATACATGTAAATGGTAAATGTGAATTCGCATCTAGAAATTTTCGTGGCGCTGAAGTAGTGGGGTGACGAAAGAGGAATGACACACCAAAGGGACACACCTGTTTTATGCCCGAATCTCCTTCGGTGCGTGTCTTCTCTTCCACGTACAGCTGCTGCAGCATCAGTTGACGACTGAGTGCTGAGGTCAAGGTCTCAAGTCTGCTCAAGCGGTCGGCCGAGGCCACTGGAAGAGGAGTAGCCATTTCCAAGGCATGGTGGGAACACGTATAGGTCAATACAACGACGACCCACATCCACATTTTTCGTTCTACCTGCTGACAACATCAATATAGAAATCAAAACATCAACATCATTAAATTTCAAGGAGTTTTAAAGCCACACTGACGGGTTTGTTGACACGAAAAAGAAAATAAGATTTGAACTTTATGTCACTCGGATTTGATAGTCATATGAAAAAACACAACCACAGCCCATTACAGTCGCCTAGTATATGTAGACCACATGACGTTAACATTTTTCCCGATTCCCTCAAAACTTGAAAACAAAGCAAAACGAAAAAAGTCGACAAAAATTCTGTAGTGCACATTATATAAAATATTTTGAATAAAAGAAAACAAACAAAAAAGAAACTACAGTCATAAACGATAAAACATTCTACGAGAATAATAATTCCTTTTATTTGCCAAGTGAATGGAACAAAACTGAAATGAGGCTACGTAGGATACTTAAAAAAAGGCACAATTCAAGAGGTGATGTATAAAACCAATCAGATAAAATTGAATACATGATTCCTTTACCCATGCTCACCTTCAGTAACAGGCTCGAATATTTCCCACAGGACTGATGAGAAGTGTGTTAATGTCGTGTTTTTAATGACCTGTGATCACAATGCTGGCGATCAGGTCTTCTTTACAGCCTTTCGTCAGATGCTTGATCTTGGTGTCGCCTTTCTCAGGCCTGTCTCTCTTCCGAAAACGTCCTCCCCGCCTGCTTTTATACCCTTTGATCCCCTGCGTCTCCTCCTGCACTGCGGCGGGCAAACCACATCTGTTCCGCCACCCGCCATCCCCCCCCCCCAGCTTTAAAGTTTTGCGTCTGTGCCGTCTCCTCTTACACTACATGATGACATCATGCATCCCACAACTGGGAGGGCGCGCACCGAGAAACCGCCGTTTTTTTTTATTTTTTAAGATATGGGGGGTGGGTGGGAGGTTGGGTGCGGGATGAGTAAGACGTTGAATCCTGATTTTTTTTCTAACGAAAAAATGTTTATTTCTTATAAATTGTTAAAATGGTAGAAAATTGTCCATGTTATTTTGCATGTATATAAATATAGTCGTGTGTGTGTGTGTGCGCGCGCGCGCGCGCGTGTGTGTGTGTGTGTGTGTGTGAGTGTATGAGAGTGTGTGTGCATGTACGTGTGTGTGTGCGTGTGTGTGGTGTGTGTATGAGAGTGTGTGTGCATGTGTGTGTGTGTGTGTGTGTGAGTGTATGAGAGTGTGTGTGCATGTACGTGTGTGTGTGCGTGTGTGGGGTGTGTGTGTGTGAGTGTATGAGAGTGTGTGTGCATGTGTGTGTGTGTGTGAGTGTGTGTATGAGAGTGTGTGTGCATGTACGTGTGTGTGTGTGTGTGTGTGTGTGTGTGTGTGTGTGCATGTACGTGTGTGTGTGTGTGTGTGGGGTGTGTGTGTGTGTGAGTGTATGAGAGTGTGTGTGCATGTGTGTGTGTGTGTGAGTGTATGAGAGTGTGTGTGCATGTACGTGTGTGTGTGTGTGCGTGTGTGGGGTGTGTGTGTGTGTGAGTGTAAGAGAGTGTGTGTGCATGTGTGTGTAAGTGTGTGTGTATGAGAGTGTGTGTGCATGTACGTGTGTGTGTGCGTGTGTGGGGTGTGTGTGTGTGAGTGTATGAAAGTGTGTGTGCATGTGCGTGCGTGCGTGTATGTGTGTGTGTGTGTGTGTGAATATCTGAATGAGACAGTTGTGAGAAGGAGAGATAAAGAATGATTTGAATTTGCTTTAGTAAATACGGACATTCCAAAGTGCATTCAATCTCTTTCCCGCTATAAAGGTTAGTATCATTCAGGGTTTGCCGCAATTATAGACACTTATGTAAGATTATGTACTTGTTGTTACAGTGATTGACAGATATTATCACAACTGCAATCTACAGAGTAAGTGTAATTGTTCCACGGTTTAAGAGTGCCGCATGCGGCGTTCTTTACTTCCGACAGATGAACAAATGTCTCTGCCACTTTGCTGTGTTTATGCCGTTACACTCATTTACTTTCAATGTAAGCTTGGTGGCGAAAGACACTGCATTCATTTATTTACTTTCCATGTCATGGCACCTTCATGCGGACTAGATCTGGTAAATGTATCTCTCGCTTGTGTCTATGAACTCCCAACATCGTAATTGTTCTCAAACTGAAAGCACGGGCTGACCCCAGAGGCAAGCAGATATGCTTTCAGTCCACGCCTAGGTGCGGTCTTTCTTTGACAAAAAATTTGGACATATCTTGCATCGTGGGGGCAGTTATTTTCAAGAACAGACCCACGGATTTTTTACTACTCTTTTTTTTCTAAATTATGCAAGTTTTTTAAAATATAAAACCCCTCTATTTATGTTTTAGATATTCATAAAGATTGACAACTTGATTTCTTAATATTGATGATAATTAAAATACCCTCCGGACCCATCAACGTTTGCAGGATGGGCTTCCATGATGCCAAGAGCCGTTCACCATATCCCTAGCTTATACTTTTTGATCTAGGGGTAGGCAAGGAACAGTGGTATTACAGCACACAGCCCAGGGGAAACGTGAGCACAAATCACTCTTGAAAAAGGTCGTAAAACTTACTCCTGCAGCGATAGTATCTAAGGGAAGGGGTGTCAGACACAAGCAGGATTTTAAACATAAGGCGGAAGTCCGTTCCTGGAAAATCCCTTTGGAACATCAACAAAAACATACTGCATGTGTGGCAGCGGTGAAGTAAACCTCCAAATCCTCAGTTGATAAACAGTTTAGAGGAGTGTCTGGGATAGCATCTTCGGGATAATGTATCTGCGAAACAGAATTTTCCAGAAATTAAGTTTTCTGTTACTAACTTAATTTGTGCGCTTAACATCACGTCTGCCATCCTCTTTCACGAAAAAACGCTTTTTTGTTTTTCAGTCTCGCAGTCTATCCTCATTAAAAGAACTCACTGGCAAGAGACTTATACAATCCGTTATCGTCCCGTTTTCTTGTTTACCTGTTATCTGTAACCAGTGTTCAAAGAAAACAATCGCTTATTTTGACCCGCACACTTAAATAAATATACTAATGCAATTCATGAGCTGGGCTAGAGTAAAATATCCACTGTCTATGTCATGTTTCAATTTTTGATTGCTTCTTTTGTTTGGACACACTCAGTAAGTAATATTGGTAATAAAGCGAAACGAATACGATTTTTTTAAATTACGTTGTAAGAAATTATACGATATTTTGCTCTTAAAATATCCACTATAAACGATTTGTATTTTTAAAAATATAGCCATGGCAAAAACGCCTACAGGTCCTTTCAAAGAACGAAAAAAAGGAATAACGAAGGGCGTCAAGGAAATAAAAATGTAGCAGGAAATTACCAAAATACTTAGGTGAAATGAAAAACAGCTATTACACGTTTCTTATGAATCTAAGATTTCATTCGTACATCCCTTGCTTTGCACCCGCTTACCAACCTTACCAGGTCCTGCATGGAGTGACTAGTCCACCCCCTTATGTTTTCAGTCTAGTTCTGCCTATGTCCACCTTGGCCTCAACCCTTCTTCGAGGTACCCTGAAGCACAGAGTGTCGGACTGGGTCACATGACCGAACCAGACTACTTTGTGCTGTTTCACTGTTAAGAGAAGGGGTTCATCGCAACCCATTAGCTTTGTACAATGTCATAGGTTTTACTTTCCGTGTACGAGATTCAGATCATTTTATTCAGGCACTGGGTCTCGAATGTCTGTATTCTCTCCGTATCGGCAAATAGAATCCACGTCTCATTAGCAGGACAGCAGGATTAGAATTACAAAGAACCTGTACAGACTGTACTTGGTAGCAAACCAGAGTTGCTGCAACAGATCCCGTCCAGCCTGGCCATTGTCGCTGTCGCAAAAAAGATCTCCACCTCTTCGAGCCGTATCCCGTTCATGTAATCTCTATTTTGTCGTTGTCCTTGACCACGGCGTTGCTGTTATCAGCGCTGGTCTCCATTCAATGTGCGTTGGAGCTGTCTGTAAGTCTGTTGGCAATCCAGGACTGGTCTCCTTCCTACTGCAGCAGAGACTGTGACCTTCGTCTGTTGTCTTCCAAAGCCTGCCCATCTGAACTTTGCAAGTCCCACGATGAACCGTTCTAGCTCACAGGCGAGATTTTTCACTTTGCTGCGCTGTGTAATGTGCGGACGTTCCATGCACCAAATGATGTCAGAATTTTCTCTCACATCAACCCACGTAAAGCTTCTGGACCTGATAACGTGAGAGGCGAGGTTCTGAAGAAGTGTGTTAGTCACACCAGAGGTCCTTCATGCCCTCAGCCACCATAATTCTCAACAAGAAGCACAAGGACTCATAGGATTATGTTACATTATATTGTTTTTTATAATTATTTTAGGGTGGTGCATGTGTGTGTGTGTTTGTGGAGGGGGGAGGTGCGCACATGCGTGTGAGTGGGCATGTGTGTTTATGGAAGTATAGTCAACGTGTGACGTGTCAGCTTCATTTATAAGTGCTTTTGTGCGAGGCAAAGACAAATTTCTGTTCTGGACCTGTACCTTAAACAGAAAATAAAGATGGTAGGCTTGCTTGCTTGCTTGCTTGATTGATTGATTGATTGATTGATTGATTGATTGATTGATATCACTTCTCTCAGGTTCATTGCCGTTCCCACGCTAGAGATTGCTCCGGGCCTCGACCGATCTCGCAAAAAATTTATTCTCCGATGTTTATCCATAGTCCTTAGTTAGTCTTAGTTCTTACTCATCTACAATACTTTCTTTGGATTTATATATTTTGTGGTGCCCATCTTCTTCCAGATGAGACCTCAGCGGGAGTCGCCCTGGTCGCGAACACGTGGGTATTGGGCCTTGGTTGAAACTTCATTCAGTGATTCTGTGTTCGCATCACGATTTGCTGTAGGGCTTTACTCCCTTAGCCTTTAATCGAAACATCGCGCTAGAAGACCGAGCGCAAACGTGTCCTGTAATTTGGCTTAAACGAACAAGTTATCTAGTTCTGAAAAAGACTTCAACTGAAATTATCTAAACTCCTAACTGTTCAAGAGCTGTAGCATAAAAAAAAATGTGTTGAACAAAGGACCCACAGGAAATCGGTTGCAATTTTCTGTAACCGTAATCCATCAGACCTTCAACATATGGGTGATAAAGTCTTCCAAAATGAGAAAAAGTTTAACTGGGATTATTCTGATTGATTCAGTTCAGCTGGCGTCATATTTGCATAAGAGAGCATTTTATAAATAGAAACGTACAGGTCAAGTCTCAGAAGAAAATGTCCTTCTATCTTTCCTTTTCTCTTTCTTTCAACCGTTTTTGGATTGTTCGATTGTTTGCTTGGCTGTGTGGTTGTCTGGTTGTTTTTTTTTCTTCCTTATGCCCTTCTCTATTTTCTTCCTTCTCATCGTCAACTCGTTTGTTCATTAACTTAAACATTTTAATGTCACGATTGGTGTGCATAAATTTCAACTGAAAAAAACAAGAAAGTCACGAAGTGCTTATTGTGAGTCATGTAGCTGACTGATTTGTCTGATTAGCTGAACACATTTCGCAAGGTCTTTGACACAAGGTCCCACTCCTTCGCTCGTGAGGTGCGTGAACGGCGTCTTAGATGTTGACTGTGTGACGTGACGATTGTCTGCTTCGTGTTTCATGCACTGAATGTCCCCCCACCCCCCAACAACATGTGTGCAGCAGCATTCAGGCTGCTCGTTATACGCATTGGTTCATGTACGCATGTTTCTCACGGAGTTTTAATTCAAAATAGAACAGTAAAGGGGAGCGGAGAAAAAATGGCTACAAATGTTTGTCAACAGGTCTAGAGTCAGTTGCACGACACATTTCTAATTTTAAACACTTTTAGGCCTTAACTCTATTTAGATAATTAGATTAAAGTGCTCACCACAATTTTAGAAATTTTTAAAACTAAAACTGCTTTAAGTAAGATAAAGTTGTTTAAGTCTGACTTTCTGTCCTGTCAGTACAATTTTTTGTATGTTTTTGTGCAATGCATCAAAATGGCTAAGAAGTGATTTTGCTTCTTTAGAACAGTTTTAAGGTTTAGAAACGTGTTGTGCAACTGGCCCCTGGGCGGGCCTTACGAGTTTAATACACTAGCTAACTATACAAACACACACATCTATGTACAAAGTTTCTATAGTTAATTGCACGTTTAATGAGCGTTAATAAACCGAAACAATTTACCGGTGTGTGAGGAAATTTGTCTCTTGTATACACATTCGCGCACACAAACACACGAATATCTATAAAAATATATTGTAGAGTAATAAGAGAAAGACTTTCCATATAGAGAAAAAGTAAAAAGTATTACACAAAATAGTTAACAAATAAAAGAAATAATAAAAAATAATAAAAGAATCTTATTTTAGTACTGTTTAAATATTGTATATGCCTTTTAACGTAATACAATACTTGCTCCTACACTTTCCTATCTATTTATTTACTTTATTTTTTTCTTATTTTTTATTTATTTTGTTTTTGCTGCGCAATGAGCATTCTTCCGAATGGATACCTGCGCATTACAAGTGGACATCATCATCATCATCATCATCATCATCATCATCATCATCATCATCATCATCATCATCATCATCATCATCATCATCATCATCATCATCATCATCATATTTTATTTCGAAAGCAAAGCAAATAAACATTTTTACTGAAAGAGAAAAGAGAAAGAAAGAGGGAACACATTTGATAGTGTCGGTGATTGAGTGAGACCAATTAGTGTCGTTCATTAGCACTAATCGGACGCCATGTTTTCGCTAATTTTGTAGTAGTAGAATGGCACCTGTGGCGGTGAATTGCTAGTCAGCACCAAAATGATTGCCTCCCTCAAACTTCTCTTTCACTGGCAGTAACATCGGTATATAGTTCCCTGCTTGATGATGATGATGATGCCAGCTGCATGGAGAGTTAGTTGCGGATCATCAAAGCCTCTGAATTATGGTTTCGTTGCCAGTATTATCGCTCAGATTGCCTGCTGAGAAAAAAGATGAATGCCCTGCTGTACAAGATTTCTCCTTGTTTAAGATAAATGAGGTGACGATAACTGTGGTGGTGCAAAGCCCGTTAATGATTGTTGCAACATAATATGTTCCATCCCGTATGCACAACGTATTTTCACTTCAAGACACAAAAGCAGACTTGAACCAGCCCTACATGACGTCACCTGCTTCCTGTACCAGTTAACCACTCACCCTCTCCCTCACGCCTCTCTGCTCTGACGGGGCCTGGAGCCTAGCCCTGGTGGAACAACTGAAGCCTGACCCAGTGGGTGGCATGTTGATGGGTTTTCGAAAACGGAGCTTTTTGTAGTCGCGTGACACATCGCGAGAGCGATGGAGGGAAGGGAGTAAAGAGGTGAGCGTGTGAGAAGAATTTAGTGTTGTTTTTCTGTAAAGCTTGACTGAGTGTAAGCGTGAGCTAGTGTATAAAAGCCTCATCATCAATTTTTGGCAGCGTAACAAATTATTTTACAATTGTGTATATATGACATCTCTTTTTTAAATTCAGTGTTGTATTTTAAATAACTTGTCACCTCTTGTCATCAAAATACTCATCAACTAAACGAGAAAAAAATTCAACATTTTTAAACTAGAACTTTTTTAAGCGGTGAAAGAATAATTTGATTTTAAAAGATCTAGCTTAAAAGGAAAAAAAAAAGAAATACACACTGACACACGCAGAGACAACTTAATTCCCGAATAAATATGCATGCAGCCATCCATCCATAATAAACGCTACTTATAGTACACACAATTATTAAGCGCAGCAGCATAAAAAGAAGCATACACACATACCACTGCAATGTCTCCATAATACATTATGTCACCTCACTCATTGAGAGTTCATGGACCCAAATCTGCTTTGCTGCAGCTACGAGCGTTTAGAATAAGAAGGGTGAAACAATGGAGGTTTCTGATCAACAAAATTGTTTAATAACTTAGTAGTTGTTTAACTGTTGACGTGCTGTTAGGTAAACATTATTTACAAGGTACTGAAAGAAGTCACAATCAACTATTTACACCTTTTTTTCCATTGATAAAATGTCTATTTATGGCGACCTCATCCATTGTGCGTTGTTCAAAAACAATTGTTGTCAATGACCACTTCACCGGCATTCATAGATGCTCAAGATTTCCGGAAGCACACAGCGAGGTAGCATGGATATATTATTTTAAACTTCAGTGCTGTCACGTGACCTTGTCACTGAAGTCTACTGCACATCTTAAAAAGACTTAGCGTGAAAACAGATAAAAATAATACACGAACAATTACGGTATAGTCTATGGCGTGACTTGGCAGGTTATTTTTAAAAAGACCCTGTAGATAATAATAACATATAGCAACTGTCAGTCATTTGGCCGATTTGCCCGTTAAACGATTTACTGGATATTTTGATGTACGGCTGTAAACGAGACCGTATATTTAAGATCAGAAAAAGACACTAACTCAAACATTGCTTCGGCAAAAGAATAACAGCGAAAAGTAGTTCATGCATTAGGTCGTTAGAAGAACAGAGATGGCTGACAAGGAAATCTACAAGAATGGTTTTGACAACGAGGTTACCATTAAGCCAATTAATTGCGTAGATCATGAGATGAACAGGTTATCAAATGGAAAGAATTATTCTAAGCGCGGTCCAAAACATGGACATGGACCGAAACATGGACATCACCACGGACCGAAGCATGGACACCACAAGGGGCCGAAACATGGAGACAGCAATTCAGACAAGAGGTCGTTTCTGCAGCGCAATGCTTTCTTCATCACCCTGTTGCTCAACGGGATGATAGATGGTCTGGGTTACGCAGTAAAGAGTCAGTTCAGATACAAATTCTTTCACTCCAAGTACGCACACGACCTCCGCAAGTACAATGTGACCAAGGAGTGTGGTGCGGACCTCCTGCCTGAAGTTCAAGCAAGTATAAGTGTTTATATAACCCTGACAATATGCTCCAATGTCTTGTCTTGATTTTTAGTGACCGATAAACAAGAAATCTTTCATTCTGCGAGTTGATCATGCATAAATACCAATACGAACACATACTAATTTTTATTTATGAGGTTTGCTTTTCTTCATAGTTTATGTCCTTTGAAAATGGTTGCAATGAAAGAAGTAGCGAAATCTGTATTCTTAGTGTCCCACTAAAGTAAATCTTTTGCCTTTCGTCGTTCATGTCTCTTAGTTGAGATCATGTTCCTTCGTGTACATGATTATGCACTATATAAATCACACGTTTTTTTATTATTATATGAGCAAATGTTAAAGTTTTATCATCCCATATAAGTCGAATTTTGTTCTTTCGCAATGAAGAAGTTTATTCTTTTACAGTATTGACTATAATATTTATGCAGTTGAGCTTTGAAGAATGCTAATTGGTTTTGAAATGTTATGAACGAACAGTTGATAAGGAATTGGTCCCATGAAGATGGGGACGGGAGTTGAATATCTAATTAAAAACGTATAGCGTCTAGAGGTGACCATTTAAAATTTTTATAACTTTGAAAACAGCAGTTGCTAACTTAAATATGTGTGTTCAAGTTTTGTTGTTTGAAACACAATGCAGATAAATATATAAACAATACATTTAAATGTAAAATAGTATTTGCATTTTATCTGTCACTGAATAAAAGCTGATGCGTGCAATGAGTTGTAGATTTATGCCGTTTTCTTCATTTAATAAATCCCAAACCGTCGGAAATGCTGCCGGCAAAAGAGAGGAGCTCATCTTCGGGGTATCCAGATAGATGAGATGGAAAAGTATTGTAATACTAGAACAAAGTAGGAACAGCAGTTTGCATCAGACAATCACCTTGCTGTTAGCACTTGTTGGTAACCGTTCCTGAAGAGCAGGATGACTTAGGTGGGGGGTGGAGGTGGCGAAGCAGGGATTTTTTTCAATAGGACCGAGTGGATCTTAAATCCCTGAGTTGCTCCGTAGTCAAGCGCGCTATCCCCTAGGCCAAGTTTTTATGATGACCATCTTTAGACTACGTGACTACTATTAATCAACATTTTTAGCCTACACAACAAAAGCCAAGAATATTTTCTTTTGTAGGAAATTGAGAATACCATCAGTCGTGAGACGGCCCAATGGAGTTTGTACAACGAATACGTCACTTTAGTCCCTCATATCCTGACCGCTCTGCTGATTGGCCTGAAGTCAGACCAAATGGGCCGTCGTTTTGCTTTCCTCTACCCTTTCTTTACAGCTTTTGTGGACTACATTCTCCTAGCTGTAATCATCCGGTGAGTGCATCCACAGACATACATGCACGTATCTTTTTGTGTGTTTGTATTACTTGAACAAAAATAACCAATCCCTTATGGAGAATATGCTTCGAATTAGTATAATATATAATATCAGTATAAATATTAAAGCTTTCTTCCAAGTATGCTTGTGTTGTTGTTAACATGCCGTGGAGCTGATTTCTTAAATTTTATCTTTAATTTTTTCCCTAAAAATAAGCTAACCCTTGAATAGTAGGCAATGCAAGCTATTAAACTAAAGTACTTTAAAAATATTTTCTTACCATTTTCTCTGTGCTAAATTTCTTTTCAGTCTGGATCTACATTTTGGTTACACCCTCATAGGCGACTTTGTCAGGAGTGTATCCGGAGGAACAATAGCCATGCATCTGGCTGCTTACGCGATTATCTCAGACACACATGGAAAGAAGAAGGAACCGGGAGATGACAGCAAAATGCCCGAGGAGGGCAGAAAACCGCCAGAAAAGGAAAAAGAACAAACTGATGACACTGAGAACGACTTTGACATGTCCAGAGAAAATCAACGGACCTTCAAAATCGTTCTCCTTAATGTGGCCCACAGTCTGTCATCAAGCATCATTTCATTTGTCACAGGTTATGTCATCCAGTACGCTGGCTTCTTCTACACTCTCTGTATCTCTCTTGGCTTAAAATGTCTTCTTTTTGCTTTCGCATTCGTCTTCATAACGGAGACAGGTCAGCAGAGGAAGAGTCCAGGATTCATCACTCCGCTCAAGATAATCGTAAAGAGAACGAAGAATCCTAGAAATCGCCGAACTCTTTTCCTCGTGAATTTTGCCGTCGTGTTCACGGTCTTGTCCTTCGTCGTTGAGGGGGAGGTGATGAAGACCTACCAGATGAGCCCGCCGTTTTGCATGGACTCCGTGCAGCTGGGCTACTTGCATAGCGAATCTCGTCTCAAGGGCATCTTGACCATTCCTGTCTTGTGGCTATGGCGACGATTGGGTTTAATGGAGTCAACAATCGCTGCTGTTGGCCTCTACTCTGACATCGCTTCAACGCTGATGCTGGCAACGATTCGGAAGATCTGGGTCTTTTTTGTAGGTGCGTGACTATGCATATATATATATATATATGTTTTGGATGAGTGTGTGTGTGTGTGTGCTCGCGCCGCGCTTGCACGCGATGTTACACTGCATGCAGGGCCGAGGAGCTGAACAGACACCATCTTCCGAGAACTCTTCTCTGTTGAGCCATTTTGTTCACTAATCTCATGGGTACAAAAGAAACGAATGAGAGTATCATATACAGGTCATGTGTCATATATATATATATATATATAAAATTGTTCTTACATTTAGATAAATGACTTAATGAGTTTAGGGTTGAAAATTGGAGTTCAAAATCTTTACAATAACACGGTCGCTGTTTCTAAACTTTTCTGCAATATTTATCATTCTGGCGGCAGAGGAGGGGACTTTCAATGTATTCGTCGCAAGATGGTGGGGATCATAGTTTAAATAGAGGTTAGTCTCGGCGTCTGCAAGCTCTCATTTTTTTAAAATATATCTTTCACTTCATTCTCTATCATGATTAGCTAACTCTTTAGTTCGAGTCGTATTTCCTTCATTTCAGCTCCCATTGTAGCCATTCCTGGATCGCTGTCATCATCCATGACAAAAGCCATCTCGTCACGGCTGGTCGGCCGTCAAGCCCTCGGTAAGATTATTTTCTCAGAAAACGCAGTTTTTTAACGTGAAGTGTTGTTTCTTGTCACCATCATCCCTGTAAATCTTGTATTCGTCTTGTATTATCAGAATGCTCGCAAAAATATTTAGCACAAGAAGACAATTTTAGATTGATCACACCATTTCTTTATCTACAGTCACATGCGGCTACAGAGAAGAAATTGAGGGTTTTGAATCATATATATGTCTACAGTTTTGCACATCCGAAAACAAAATTTAGAGCTGTAATTTTGTAACTGTGCCAGGGTTTTCTTAAAATGAAAAAAGTAAGTAAAAATATTTTTAAAAACACAATTCTATTCGAAATATACAAAAAGGGTAAAATTATTTTTTAGGACTCTTTATAGGATTTTCTTTAATACATATAACTTAAAATGTAAAAGTGTACGAGGCACTCTTGGAACATGGGACACTTCTTGGCCCCTCACACTTTTGTATTTTAAGCTTTATTATATATTATATAATATATATATATATATATCGTAAGCTATTTGTATTTCTTCACGAAACTCCCGAGACCTAAGAAAATAATTATATTAACCTTTTTTGTTAATTGCAAATAAAAGTGTGCTTAAAGTTTTAAAAACTTTTTAGTCTTTTTGAATTTGTTATGCATCAGGCTATCTGACTGACTGACGTGCCGCATTTTATTTTACACGCTTTCAAAGTCATGACACCTTGGTAAACATTACGCGAAAGAGAAACTATTTTACGTCTGCAAAGGGTTGCATCTGTAGTTTTATGGGGTTTTGTTGTTTTTGAATGCTATCATCCAAGGGAAAGAAATATTGCGTGTTTGAATTTTTTCTTCGTTTTTCGTTTCACTTTGTGACTTTATATCCTTCTTATTGACCGAATTAGCAGTAACCTATCTCCCCTAATTCGACTCATAAGTCATCACCCAAAATTAAAATAATTTTAATTTTAATTTTACTACTTGTAGACTGCTGGAAATAATTTTTATTCTCACCGGAAATGAGTAACTAGTGAAAATTTCAGACCTCTAGGACAATGGGAAGTGGGTGAAAACTCAATGAAAAAATTCGATGGCCAGACGGCCAGGCATAGAGTTCAGTGAGTCAGTCAGTCTTCCCTTGACCGGCACCTGTCGTTGAGATGAGCACATGGATAGACGCGGCAGCTGACAGAGCCCCCCACTGTTGCCTATTGTGGGCGATAGTCAGCAGGTCCTGTACAGGACGACCAGTCCAGTCTTTGACGTTCGTGTCAGTTCTTCCTCTGGCCACCGCGGCGTCAGCCGCCCTCCAAGGTGCCTTGAAGGATAGTCTTTGACAAGGTGTCGTGCCGGGTCACATGGCCAAAGAAGACCAGCTTACGTCGCTTGACTGTTGATAGTAGAGGTTCCTGGTGTCCTACGAGTGTGGTAATCTTGTTTCGTACAAAGTCGTTGGTTTTATGTTTTTTGTATGAGATCCGGAGCAGCCTCTTCAGGCACTTGTTCACGAATGCCTGGATTCTCCTTTCCGTTTCGGCGGGTAGAGTCCACGTGTCGCATCCGTAGAGCAAGATCGGCACCACCAGGGATTTGTACAGATTGTACTTGGAGGTGAAACTTATTTTATGGCTATGCCAGATCATATCTAGCCTTCCATTGCCACTGTTTCTGCTGCGATCCTGATGCGGATATCTGGTGTGGAACTGCCATCTTTGGAGAAGGTGGCTCCCTAGTATTTAAAGCTGCTTACCTTTTAGAACTGTACCCCGTTCATATAGATCTCTGCTTTGCCGTTGCCATTGATCATAACTTTGGTCTTTTCAGTGCTGGTCACCATTCCATATGCATTTGAGCTGTCTGTCAGTCTGTGAGGTCTTTGTTAGTACCTGCTAACAGATCTATGTCATCTGCAAAGCGTAGGTTGCAGATTGGTCTTTCGCCAAAGGAAATGGAAGTATGATGTTCGTGGGAAGCTTCGAGCATAATGTTCTCCAAGAAGATATTAAACAGAACCGGCAATAGGGGACATCCTTGATGTACGCCTACTGTGGTGCGAAAGTAAGCTCCTATTTGGTTATTCAGCAATACTGTGCTCGTTGAGCTATTGTACAGCGCTTCGATGACTTGAATGGAGCCTTTGATGTTGAATATTCGTATTACATGCCAAAGCCAGACTCTGTCAAATGACATTATAAAAGTCAAAGATGTTATGGTAGAGGTCCTACTGATGCCGCAGATGCTTTTCTAAATGGATGAAGATATGCTGAACTGTGCTTCTACGTGGTCTGAATCCAGCCTGTTCTTCTGCTAGCAGCTCTTCTGTGGTGATGCTGATGCGGTTTTGTATAAACTTTAGCATGACTTTGCTTTGGTGGGTGATAAGGCTTCTGGTTCTGTTGTTCTGGCACTGTTTGCTTTTTCATTTTTTGGGAGGGATATGATTAGTGATTGCGTCCATTTTTGAGCCATGCCTTGCGTTTACAGAGTATTTAGCACAGGACAATGAGGGCCTCCCTTTAGACTATGTACAGCTCTTTACCACTCTTTCCGTCAGACTGATAGGTCTGCAGGCTCATTGTCTCTAGCCTGGTTGTTTTGGAGGATGTTGGCGTCGGTCTTGAGGTGGAAGTTGTACAAGCCTTTGCAATATTCATTACATCGGTTGCGTACAGCATTGATTTCTGTGAGAGGGTAGCCATTGCTGTCTTTGATGACTGAGACCTTGTGATGATCTGTCTTAGTGAGTATCTTTAGTAGCTGGTAGGTCTAGCGAGTTAAAAAGTGTGTAACAAGAGTAATGTTTTGCAACTCTGCTGTCTTTTTAGCCTCTTCGTTTGCCGTGATGTTGGCTATTGACACTGTGTTTGCATTTGCTGGAGGACAGGCGGGTAACTACCTTTACCAAAATTTCTTAAACTCTCTGCCGACCGCCCCCTTCTATCTGGCCGCTGCCGCCTTAGCAGTGTCTGCAGTCTTGTACACGTGAGTACAATTTTTGTCTCAAATATCGTCTTCACTGTCGTTATTGTCTTCCTTTAAAGCATGTTTTTTTTTAAAGCGTGGGGTAGCCAAGCTTCCGCTTTTTCATTAGGCATATTTTTATGTTTGTGTGTATTTATTATGTTCCTGTTGATATTAAAATGATCATCATCATTTTTCTTAATTTTTTAAATCGTTTCTTTCTTTTTTTGTCCAGAATTGAAACCATTTTACAGCGCGCATACGCAAAGATTGACTCATACAAAGCTGAACTACATGCATAACCACACGGGTCAGGAAAATATAATAATTGCGTTTTATCTAAAGAAGAGATACTGCCATAATCATCCTGCATATTAAGGTGCAAGGCAAGCATTTATGTTAAGCGAGCAATTATCATTTATATGAATATGCTAATTAAAGCATAAATATACACACAGTATATGTATCTATCTATATTTTATCTTACTTATTAAAACAAAACATTAATATAAGGAATATAACGTATCCATTTCTTTGCATTTGTGATTTCTTAATCGTGCAAGATATGTAAAACGTGCATGTACTCTCATTGTCAATGCATTTAAATTAAAAAAAATTCCTCAGAATAATTTATGTTATTTTTAAACAGGTATGCTAACATTGTATTTATAATACACGAAAGACTAAGAAATTAGAGAAAATATCCGCGTTTAAGGAGGTGTGCTTGCGTCTTTCAAATGGACATGAGTAAGAGGGCGTGTAAACATGCAAACATGAGTTGTCACATGGTAATATTTGAGAGACTGTGTTATGCGTAATATATGCTTCACACAACGAATAAAAAAATTGTATGAGAACTTTTATTTGCTCGTATGTGGCATTTTGGTATCCTTGTTAAAAGCGCTGCTTCATGTACGTTTTTTTTCTCACAAAGTCTTAATTTAAAATAGAAAAGTAAGAAGAAGCGAAGAAAGAATGGATAAAGATTTTTTTCAACAGACCTGGCCTGAGTTTACGAGTTTAATACACTAGCTAAATATATAAATATTTAAAATATACAAATATACAATTACATTTTCAGTGTGACATCCAGGCGTCTGATGGGCGTCACGAAAACAACAAAACGCACAGCAGTTATTCAGTACAGCTATCAAAGAAAACCCTCAGCACTTGTTTATTGATACTGTTTATTCATACGTTTCAAAATGAAATACTTAGCAGCAGCCTATTCGTTGGAAAACATATTTAACAAGGGATTTATTTTGTCCTTGAGACAACCATCAGATACGACAATTTATATTTTTCTCCACTCCACCATGCTCCACTCTGCCGCAAACACCAAAAAAAAAAAAATAAATAAAAAAAATCAGACGCCTATCAGAATGGTATAGCACTACTTATATTGCATGCCTTTCACATAATTAACAGTGTTATATTCCAAGAAAAAAAGAAACAAACAAGAATTTCTGTCCCACGACTCCCATCAGGCTTCTTATCGAAAGGGTTTTCATAAGTAACAAATTCTACTGTGTCTTAATGTATGGACGTGGTTGATAACATTTGATTTGGATGGTGTGTCTGAAGTTATGTACCTCACAGAGCAGGAAGAAAACATCAGATATAAACAAAACAAATAAAGTGTAACAGCATGACATGACTTTATTAAAAATCAACATCACCACTTTCCAGTTAAAAATAGTTGAACATTATTTTCTCCCCGTGAGACCGGACAATGTACAGTTTGCAGCTGAGTAAATTGCCACCTGTGGGGAAATGTAAATGTCCACATCTGAGAGCAACTAAATATACAGCAGTTTTAATAACAGCAGCAATCAGCAAGGCAATAATAAACAAAACCAGTAACTCTTCGGACATTCAGCAGCACTTGTAAATGACAAAACTAAACAAATCTGAATCACCACCAAACAAACAAAAAATAATAATGTCCCTACATCACATCACTAAGTAAGAAACACAAGTTCGGCACAAACGGTCGTCAGGTGGGAGGTAATACTAGACAGGATAGGTATCTATCCTCTCTGGTAATACACTTCCAGTCATCGATAATGGCTGTCACTGGGGACAAAATCCCGCCGTTTGTTCCAGAGTGTACAAAAATTGTACGATTGTTATGTCCGTCACAGCGATAACTTTTTACGACCAGTTCTCGAAGTCTAAACATCCAACCGTTTACACAAGTTCACACAGTCATAGTGAGAAAACTGACTATCAGTCGCAAAGGAGGAAATTTAATGCATTTATCCTGACGGCCATTTATAATCTTATGGTCGTGTTTACTATAAAGTAGTAAAAAGGTAAGGACAAAGTGTAAACCACTTACCACACCGTGTGGAAAATACCACTGTTCATGTGAAGCACTGCACTTTGTTATGCGACATCACGTTGTCAAGGTTATGCACGTGTTTGAGATCTTGTTGTCAATCTATTCGGTTTCTTGAGATTCCTAGCATATAGTTAATAAAATTAGGATTCGCTCAACCATTTTTCTTTTACACACAAATTCCGTCGTCTGCTAGACAAGAGTGATTAGCTTGGTGATCAAAGTGTCCGCAAATTTGGGACAAAATACCATGACGCCCGTCAGTATGAATTCAGATCGCATTTTTTTGTTGTAGGAATATGTTGACACGTACGTTTTGTGTGGAACTTGTAGAAATTTGTCAAGTGAAAAGTTTCAGTTCAGCCTCGAATGTTTGAAATTTCGTGGTGTGAATAGAATTTACGGCAAATGAGACGCTATTTCAACCGGTCATTTTTTTTCTTGGGTCGTGACCCTTCTAACGCATTGAAACACACAAAACACGCAAAAAAAACCCCAACCAAACAAAAAAAAACAACAAAAAAAAAACAAAAACAAAAACAAAACAAAACACACACACACACACACACACACACACACACACACACACACACACACACACACACACACACACACACACAGAAGGCCAGTATTATCGTCTGTACCTCCTGGAACTTTTCTTCATCCATTGATAAAGTTTCAGGATCAACAAAGTAAAAATAAAGATGCTGTAAGCAATCTACATCCGACTGTATGCGAACTTTTGTCACAGTGTCATATATTCACACACATTGTAGAGTGATGAGAGAAAGAGAGCGACTTACCACACAGTCAACTGGAGAAAAGCTAAACATTACTCAAAAAATTATATTAATAAAAGAACAACGAAAAGAAATATAAACGATATTTTAGTAACGTGTAAATTTTGTATATGCCTGTTAAGGTAATACAATGGTTTCTCCTATACTTTCATATTTTACTTCGAATACATAGCAAATAAACATTTTTACTGTTAGAGAGAGACTGCAGAGAGGGAACACATTTGATAGTGTGTTCGTGATACATTTGCGATTAAGACCGATTAGAGTAGTTCATTAGCACTAATCTAACGCCGTGCTTTTCTAATTTTATAGTAGTAGAATTCTGCCTGTGGCGGCGCATTGTCAGTTAGCGCCGATACGATTGCTTCTCTTGAACTCCTCTTTTATTTCCAGTGACATCGGTATAGTTCCTTGGTGAGGAAAAAGGGAACAATCCTCGGCTTGTCCTTTAAAGCTGCACACTGTATACGTGAGTTAGTGCATAAAAGTCTCATCATTTAACTAGTTTTGTCAGCGTACCAAATTATTTAACAATCTTAAGAGCTGTGTTTTTATGATATCTCTTTTAATATTCAGTGGTATCTTAAATATCTTGTCGCCTCTTGTCATAAAAATATTCATCAACTAAACTAAATCTAAAAATTTTTAAAGTGCAGAAAGGATATTCTGATTTCAAAATATCTTGTCTGAAAGGGAAAAATAATTATACACTGACTATCGACCATCCATCCATCCATCCATCCATCCAGCCAGCCAGCCAGCCAGCCAGCCAGCCAGCAATGCTACTAATAAACAACCAAATAAACGCGGCTGTATAAAAAGACGCACACATACCACTGCTACAATATGAAAACGGTATCTCCATATTAGGTCACTAGACTCATTGAGAGTTTACTGACTTTACTACAAATGCTGATAACTAGAAAAAGAAGAAGACTGAACAATCGAGGTTCTAGATCTCAGAATTGTTCAATATTTTATTAGCTTTTCATTTCTTGACGTGCTGAAAAATAAACATTATTGACAAGGTAAAAGAAGTCACAATCAACTGTTTACACCATTTTTTCATTGATGAAATGTCTATTTATGGCGACATCGTCCAGTGTGCGTTGTTCAAAAACAATTGTTGTCAATGACCACTTCACCGGCATTCATAGATGCTCCAGATTTCCGGAAGCACACTTAGCGAGGTAGCACGGATATATTTTTCTTATTTCTTCAGTGCTGTCACGTGACATTGTTACTGAAGTCTACTGCACATCCTAAAAAGACTTAGCCCGCGAACTGATAAAAATAATACACGAACAACTACGGTATAGTTAATGCCGTGACTTGGCATGTTTTTTTTAAAAAAGGAGACGCGGTATATAATAATAAAATATAGCAAGTGTCAGTCATTGGGCCGATTTGTCCGTCCGACAAGTGACTGGATATTTTGATGTACGGCTGTGAACGAGACCATTTATTTAAGATCAGAAGAAAATACTAAGACATTGCCTCCGCAAAAGAGAACAAAAAGCAGTTCATGCGTTAGAAGAACAGCAACAACAGAACACAGAAATGGATGACAAGGAAATCTACAAGAATGGCTTTGACAGTGAGGTTACCATTAAGCCAATTAATTGCGAAGATCATGAGATGAACGGGTTATCTAACGGGAATAATTTTTCTAAGCGTGAGCCAAAACATGGACATGGACCGAAACATGGACATCACCACGGACCGAAACATGGACACCACAAGGGGCTGAAACACGGACACCACAAGGGGCCGAAACATGGAGACAGCGATTCAGACAAGAGGTCGTTTCTGCAGCGCAATGCTTTCTTCATCACACTCCTACTCAACGGGATGATAGATGGTCTGGGTCACGCAGTAAAGAGCCAGTACAGATACAGATTCTTTCACTCCAAGTACGCACACGACCTCCGCAAGTACAATGTGACCAAGGAGTGTGGTGTGGACCTCCTGCCTGAAGTCCAAGCAAGTATAAGTGTTTATATAAATATGGCAATATGCTTCAATGTCCTGCCTTGATTTTTAGTGACCGATAAACAAGAAATCTTTCGTTCTGGGAGTTGATCATGCATAATTACCAACACGAACACAAATTAATTTTTATTTATGAGGTTTGTTTTTCTTTTTCATGTTCTTGGAAAATGTTTGCATTGAGAGATGTAGCGAAAATTGTATTCTTAGTGTCCCACTAAAGTAAATCTTTCACCTTTTGTCGTTCATATTCTGTACCTTACTTGAGATCATGCGGCTTTGTGAACGTGATTATGCACTATATAAATCTCACGTTTATTATTATAATATGAACAAACGTTAAAGTTTTATCCTCCTCATCTCATATTAGTCGAATTTTGTTCTTTCGCAAGGACGAAGTTCATTTTTTTTACAGTATTGACTATAATATTTATGCAGTTTAGCTTTGAAGAATGCTAATTGGTTTTGAAATGTTATGAACGAACAGATGATAAGGAATTGGTCCTATGAAGATGTGGACAGGAATTAAATAGAGAGTTTGAGATCCACGACGCGTAGGGAGAGGTGTACGGCAACGAGAAGGGCGAGCCTCTAAGCCTACCCGTTGTGAGAAAGCGATTGGTTGGATTTTGTGGATGTGATGATGTAGTGCGCAAATTCCCGTGACGCTGCAGGTTGCCGCTGCCGCACGCGTCGTGCGAGCGCTGAATCTCAAACTCTCTATTATCTAATTAAAAACGCATAGCGTCTGGAGGGGACCATTTAAAATATCTAAAAAAAAGCTAAAATACCAATCACACATTTATAATTATTATAAAATGAACAAAAACATTAAAGTTTTATTATCCTCATCTCATATAAATCAGAGGCGGTGTTTTTGGTAATGAAGTTTTTAAATTTTTTTTATAGTAATAACTATACTATTTATGAAAATGAACTTTGACGAATGCTAACTGGTTTGGAAATGTTAGTTATATATGATCAAATTTTATTGTTGTTTAAAACATTATTTATTCAGTTATAAATGTAAATAGACTTTGCCTTATAACTGTCACTGAACAAAACCGTATTCGTGCAATGAGTTGTAGATTTATGCCTTTTTCTTCATTTTATAAATTCAAAACCGTGGGAAATGCTGCTGGAAAAAGAGAGGAGTTTATGTTGGGGGTTTCCAAAAAGATGGGATGGAAGAGTTGTAAATTCTTGTAACACTTGAACAAAGTATGAACGGTTTTTGCATCAGAGAATCATCTTGTTAATACCTGTTGGAACTGAAGCTTTGAACACTCTTCAGGTAACATAAGCAAATCCTTGATCATCTTCGGTAGGAGACTGAGAACGATATTATTTGTGAGAAAGCCCAGTGGAAGGTGACCTTTCTTCTTTAGGTAACATGCCGATGACTAAATACATTGAAATATCAAGGATTCTACCGCAAAAGGCAGTGAACGTAGACTGGACACGGTATTTACAGAGCCATTATAACATGGAGTTCTTACCTCCTCTGATAACTTAAGTACCCGTTCCTGCAGAGCAGGATGAACGGGGTGGTGGTGGGAATTTTTTCCATAGGACCAAAGGGTCTTAAAGACTTGAGCTGTTCCGTACTCAAGCACGCTAACCACTAGGCCAGATTTTTATTATGACCATCTTTAAGCTACGTGTCTACTATTAATCAACATTTTTAGTCTACAGTCTACACGACAATAGTCACGAATATTTTCTTTTGTAGGAAATTGAGAATACCATCAGTCGTGAGTCGGCCCAATGGAGTTTATACAACGAATACGTCACTTTAGTCCCTCATATCCTGACCGCTCTGCTGATCGGCCTGAAGTCAGACCAAATGGGCCGTCGTTTTGCTTTCCTCTACCCTTTCTTTACAGCTTTTGTGGACTACATTCTCCTAGCTATAATCATCCGGTGAGTGCATCTATAGACATATATGTACTTCCCTGGATGATTTTTTAAAAACCAATCCTTGATAGAGGAAATGTTTTAAATTAAGCACTTTAGCATAAATTTTTCTGAAAAAAACTGTAAGCAGAGAACCTTAACAATTTCAATATGTCAAAACAAATGTACCACATACAATTAGGACACACGGCAAAACAACTAAAAAAGTATCATTAAATATATAAAATATAAGTAGAAATTAAACGATATACTATAGCTTTCTTCCAGGTATGCCTTTGTTGGTGTTAACATATCTTGCAGCTGCTTTCTTAATATTTATCTTTAATGTTTTCCAAAGCGTAATGTAAGTTTTCACTTTAATATTAGGTAGTGCCTTCTATTACACTAGAGAACTTTCCTTTGAAAATATTTTCTTACCATTTTTTCTGGTGTTAAAATTCTTTTCAGACTAGAACTGCACTTCGGTTACACGCTCATAGGCGACTTTCTCAGGAGTGTAACCGGAGGAACAATAGCCATGCATCTGGCTGCTTACGCGATTATCTCAGACACACATGGAAAGAAGAAGGAACCGGGGGATGACAACAAAATGACCAAGGAGGGCAACAAACCACTAGAAAAGGAAAAAGAACAAACTGATGACACTGAGGACGACTTTGACATGTCCAGAGAAAATCAACGGACCTTCAAAATCGTTCTCCTTAATGTGGCCCACAGTCTGTCATCAAGCATCATCTCATTTGTCACAGGTTATGTCATCCAGTACGCTGGCTTTTTTTACACTCTCTGTATCTCTCTTGGCTTAAAATTTCTTCTTTTTGCTTTTGCATTCGTCTTCATAACGGAGACAGGTCAGCAGAGGAAGAGTTCAGGATTCATCACTCCGCTCAAGATCATCTTGAGGCGAACGAAGAATCCTAGAAATCGCCGAACTCTTTTCCTCGTGAACTTTGCCGTCGTGTTCACGGTCTTGTCCTTTGTCACTGAGGGGGAGGTGATGAAGACCTACCAGATGAGCCCGCCATTCTGCATGGACTCCGTGCAGCTGGGCTACTTGCATAGCGAATCTCGTCTCAAGGGAATCTTGACCATTCCTGTCTTGTGGCTATGGCGACGATTGGGTTTAATGGAGTCAACAATCGCTGCTGTTGGCCTCTACTCTGACATCGCTTCAACGCTGATGCTGGCAACGATTCGGAAGATCTGGGTCTTTTTTGTAGGTGCGTACCTGTGCATGTGTGTGTGTGTGTGTGTGTGTGTGTGTGTGTGTGTGTGAATGCGTGCGCATTTACGGGTCAAGGATCACTAAAATTGATATTTAGATAATACGATCTCTAATTCTCCACCAGTATTTAAGAATCACACAAGTTCTCTTAATCTTTTTAAAAGCGAGGACACGAAAAATAGAAACATTGAAAGTGGAAAGAGGGTGTTAAGCATGTATGCAAGCAGTCAGGTATTTTTATTTTTCTTTCCTTTTATTCTCTATCGGAGTTAGTTAACTTCAGTTCGTGTCTTATTTCAGCTCCCATTGTAGCCATTCCTGGATCGCTGTCATCATCCATGACCAAAGCCATCTCGTCACGGCTGGTCGGCCGTCAAGCCCTCGGTAAGTTTATTTTCTCAGAAATTGCAGTTTTTTTAATGTGAAGTGTTGTTTCTTGTCACAATCATACCTTTAATCCTTGAATTAATCTTGTATTATCAAAATGCTTGCAAAAATTTCTAGAACTTTGAAGACCATGTTAGAATGATCACACCATTTCTTTTATCTACAGTCATATGCGGCTACAGAGAAGAAATTGAGGGATTATATATATATCTACAGTTTTGCACATCGCAAAACAAAAAATGCTGTAGTTTTGTAATTGTGCCAGTGTTTTCTTAGAAGTAAAAATGTTGTTAACCTCTACTGTCTCCAGCATCATCGTTTGCCGTGATGTTGGCTATTGACACTGTGTTTGCATTTGCTGGAGGACAGGCGGGTAACTACCTTTACCAAAATTTCTTAAGCTCTCTGCCGACCGCCCCCTTCTATCTGGCCGCTGCCACCTTAGCAGTGTCTGCAGCCATGTACTCGTAAGTACAGTCTTTGTCTTTAGTATCGTCTTCACTGTCGTCAATTGAGTGAAAGTCGTGTATATTTTCCTTCAAAGCTAGGGGTTTTTTTGGGGGTAGGGGGGATTTTCCCTTATTTACTTTAGCATATTTGTATTTTTGTGCGTATTTATTATATTTCTTCTTCTATTTAAATAATTTCGACTTGTGGTGAGCTGTACAAGTGTTGGTTATCTACCTTTAACATGTTCTTGTCGATAAACATTTCTATTTTACCTACACGTTCACGAATGCCTGTAAGGATGAGACCAGTTTGTGCTGCTGAGCCCTAAATAATCAGGTACTGTTTGAACGTCTGTTAAATGTGCAAGTCGTAAGGATTTTTGGTAAAAAAAATTCCTTTTTTTATAAATCGTTTCTTGTTTCTTTTGTCCAGAATTGAAACCATTTTACAGCGCGCATATGCCAAGATAGACTCACGCAAATCTGAGCTACAGGCATAGCCACAAGGTTTAACTCCCTTAAAAAAAAGGAACATAACTGCCACTTATTCAAGCGGGGAGATACTGCCATATTTATCCTGCATTTTAAGATGCTATGCAAGCATTTATGTCAAAGAAGCATTTATCCTATATATGAATGAATACGCTAAACAAAGCATGAATTTACATACATATTTTTTCTGCGTATTAATGTACTAGATTATAAGACAAAACATTAATGTGAGTAATGTAATGTGTCCCTATTTCGCACTTGTGATTTCTCAATCGTGCCAAATATGTGAAATGAACTCATTCTTATGCACTCTTATTTGTGATTGCATTAAAATTTTCAACAAAAAAATTCTTCAGACTATTTTTTATGTGTTTTTTTAAACAGGTATGCTGATATTGTTTTTAAGGTACACGAAAGAATTCAGACAAATGTTTCCGCTTTTGCGGGTGTGCTTGCGTTGTTCGAATTATAAGGGAGAGGATGTGTGACCATGTTAAACATGAGTTGTCACATGGGACAATTTGGAGACTATGTTAATGCATCATGCATGCTTCAAATAAAGAATAAAATACTGAATAAATGCTGTGATTTGCTCGTGTGTGTTATTCTGGTGGCTTTGTCCTTACGATACAAAAGGTGGTCCGGTGGCGCAACGCATCTGTTACCAATACAGTGAAGGTTGGCTGTCCTGGGTTCAGGTCTCGTCTCGGGCACACTGTTCCTTCTCTGCATCTGTTTACAGGGCTGGCTGCCTTGCCGTGATATAGCCTTAGCTGCTGGCTCGGCGTAAAACACCAATTTCCTCCTCCTTACGATACAAACAGCTGTGTTTTTGTAATATTTTGTGTGTGAACGCTTGTGTGTCTCCCATGAGAATATAATCTAATTGTTCGTCTAAAAGGCAATCTCAACTAAAATGTGTGTATAGGTGACTGGGGTAGAGGTTACGACTCAGATCTTTACGAGTATATTTACTCATCTTAGAAGCAACAAGAATCCACACCTTTGGGAAGTTATTTTTCTGGTTAACTTTCTGTATGTCTATCTCATTGTCTATCTTTTAGTTAGCTTGCCCTGTTTACTATCAACTTTGACCTGACCCTTTCAAGGCTTATCTTCACTACATTAATGCGTCAAGTAGACTCAAGAGAATTCTTGACCTACCTACCCCTTTACGACGGGCGAGGAGTGATGTCTGTGTGTGCGCAATGCTTTACGGTACATGTCAGTCATCACTATCGACATAAGCATGAGCATTAATTAACACTGACCATGACTCAGCGAAAAGATTTCTCATCTTTCTAGGCAGTACAATCTTCCAGAGGCTTGGGTTAGTGGAATGTGACGAAACAAGAAAATAGCAGCTTCAGCATGAAATTTTCATTTTTCTTTTCCATGAATTTTTTTTAACACTTTTGTCATTCACATGTAAAGTGACGTATCATCTACACAAAGCCTTTTGTCCTGTTCAGAAGTAATGAACCACACATGAAAAAATATTAATTTTTTTCTTAGTTATAAATTGTACAAGTGGTAAAACATTATTTGGATTTCATCTTTCAAACTCTTATTGTACAACCTTACTCACATACACGCTACTAATATATCATTATGTCTAAAAGTAGGCACCGGCACACAAAATTAACTTTTAAAAATGAGTATTTTATGTTCACATATAAGTACAAGAAAATATAAGAAAAACAACGAAAACTGAGTCTTTATCTTGATTAGTTTTAGAGATATTGCTATTTGAAGTTCCTGATTAGCGTCACAGCTATAACTATTTATTTTGGACCAGGTTTGAAGCTCTCATATGTCGCATTTTGAAATCTTAAAAGTCCCATAGTACTTTGTATGCGAAGTTACTAACACTGACTTTCTACTTAAGTGACTGAAAAACTAATTTGCAAAAAGACATACTGGAAAAAATACATCCAAATTTTAAAAAACAGTTTTTCTCTAGGTCATTTTGCATGAAGACACCATATTTCAAGTACTCCATTTCAAATACTAATTTACTAAATACACCTAAATATATTTATTTCAAAGTAACCATTATATACTGTTGTCCTAATTTTTATACCAACCTGAAAGGTCTCTTATGGGAGATATGCAGCTTTAAATATTACAAAATCATTAATTTTTCAGTTTGAAATATGAAACGTTTTAAGGGTAACGGACTTTATACAGCTGTAATTTCTAATCTACTGAACAGATACGGTTCAAATGAGAAACACTGATAGAAAACACATGTATCTTTCAATCTGCATTATTTTAATTACTTTTACATGTAGTGGAGGGGAAGTATTTACAAATAAAGTGTACGTATTTAATATTTGCTCTGGACACTCAAGCCTTCTTAGTCAACCCAAACATTTACTTGACGGTGATGAGAGAAATAATACACGCAAGCGCAAGTAAATAATAAGTGAACACCTCAAAAGTTTGTGTGGGTAATACAGTCACCTCCTTTTCCTTTTGTTTAAGAGGAGAGATCTAAGCAGTTGTTATAAATAATAATAAGAGCAGTTGTAATAAGTTAACAAATAGTAGACGCATTTCACTATCTTTTGTTTGGGCCCTGCTGCAGATTTATTGTCCCCTCGTAAATTAACTTGATTATTGTCTAGGTCTGAGTTTTAAGCAGATTACAATATTTTTTAACCATCAAAACGGTCAAATAGTTTTATAAATTTTGTTATCTATAACAATAATTATTGTCCCCCCTACACACACAAACATAGAGAGAGACATAAACAGAAACCTCCATTTAGCATTTTACGATTACACACAAACACACATAAATGTGTCCGATCACATTATTCGAATAAATTATTGCTAAAGTAATTTTCTTCCGTATATGTAAGTGTTTTCCCGCTTGAAAGTTATTTCCCCTTGAAAAATTTGCACATGACAAACCTCTTTGTTAAACCACAGAACCACTGACAACAAAGAGATTTACAGTGCATTCACAATGTCATTCACAGTCTCTGTATTTTTTCGGGTTGGGGGTACCGGTCAGTGTACATTTTACCGAAACAGGATGACATCATAAGCGCTCCTATGTACAAGATAGTTATCAGTATTATCTGAAGACATAAGCGCTGAATATAACTGATCCATTTTCCTTCAGTTGCCAGTTTGTACGCAAAGACCTTTGTGGGGTTAGGTGTGACTTGGTTAACAGACATCTATTAATAACTCACACGACATCTTTCTGTCAAATTGTTTCATTTCTTTCATCTTCTTTCGGCATTTCTCTGGTTTATCTCTAATCCATAACCATGTTCATATTCAGGTGCGCACGAATATACAGTACATATTTTTCTGCCAATATTCTGTTTTATCATGTGTTTTATCTGTGTTTTTACATGTTTTTACGTGTTTTTTTATTTCTTAAGCGTTGTGTGTGATGAAAGATAATAAATGGCCACGGAAGCATGATTCTGTACAATGACAGCAGCTGATTATACACTGATAGCTACATATTTTCAAGGGTTGTACATCTTTCTACTAGTATCTATGTAGCTCAAGGACAGGCACGTGAATACATGTGACAGTTGCACTTAGGTCTGAATTTGCAAATTTTTGCTTTTGCTATTGTAAGGTCGAAACCAATGTCCATAAAGTGTTTTGAAAAAACAAGAACGCATGTTTGTGAATGTAAAAATAAAATGTTCAAACACTAAAAATAAGAATGAACATTATAAAATTTGTGTGTACAAGTGTTTTTGGGGTTTTTTCTTTAATTTATAACCATTTCTATTTAATTTCGGATTGCAATTTTATTCTAGTTATCACAAACGTATGGTGTGGTAATTGTGTTATCTGCATTCGGAAAGATTGAATAAATTGATTTATTTCAAGAAGAGTACGTGAAAAAGCTGTGTTTTAGTTTTCATTGTGTTTAGAGTTAAATTTTTTTGCTTTCTCTACGTCTAATTTTTTCTTGTTGTCTTGTTAATTCTAAGCTTTGAATTCAGCCGCTATAAAGGATAAAGTAAATGTTACAAATTACTGGTCATCCAGTAAGATATTATTTGTAAACAATGCTTTGCTTTCTGATTTTAATTTTGGGATTGTAAAAAAGTGGCTCATTAGAAGCTTGCAATATTTCTTTACGAGCAAGTTGAGCCTTTTTACCTAGACATAAATGATTTTAATACTAACAACAACAACAACAACAACAACAACAACATTACACTTGAGTAGCGCGCTACCACAACACTCGGGTCACTTTTTTTTAGCGTTAATCAATTTTTCGAACAAAATGAAGAACCCATATTTTCCAGCTTATGCGCACAGCGAAAACTTCGGGTAATGTGGAACAATAGCTAGGGTGAACTATGTGGCTTTAAACTCCAAATATTTTAAAAGAAATGTTTTAAGGGCACTTCGAGTGACTTTATCTTTTGCTGATGGCGTATCACACGAAGAAAGGAGTTCTAATAACAGGCGAACATGATTAATTAACTTATTAAAGTATTAAAAAAACTAGGCCACTTTTTTCGAAAGTTTTGGCAGTGAAGCTTTTATTATATTAATTCATTTTTCTTTAATTCCCGCCATGTCCAGAATGCATTTTCTTCTTTTTTTTTGGTTTACTTGTTCAGGTATTAGTTTTTGACTGTTCTCATCGTTTATATTTTATACCCTTATTATCAGTGAAAGACGTTTATAGTTAACGTCTCTCTTGCTAGATGTTTTATGTGCACATATTTTGTTCTTTGTCTAAAATGTAGTTGCTGTTCAAGATCACTTAACTGGTACAGAAAATTTTTCTTACAGATAATGTGTTCAGTACAGGCTTCATCAGTGTAGTCCTTTTGCACTATATCACCTGTGACCATGAGAGATAGCATTTGAACTGGGTGGGATTCTTCAGAGTGACCTCGCATATGACTTTTTTCTTTTTAAAATTTGTATTATATAATAATATGATTCAGATTCAGAATGCTGTAGTCATTATACCAATACTCCTGTGAGGCGATTCCTGAATATATTCTGAAATAAGGCTTTCAGACGGGTGGAACATCGATTTTGTATAAGAAATTTACATGACGGCTGCTTTGGATAAAAGAAAAAAAATGAATTTCTTTTATCAGTTTTAACCAGAGAAGCAGCTTAGGGTTGACCGCGGTGAAATATTTATTTAACCCTTGTCAACACAAAGTGCAACACCCAAAAATTGCTAACAATGGAAAAAGCTGCGAATAACGTTGGCAACTTAACAACAAAGAAACAAATCAGTTACGAAAATTATGTGAACCCCTGGACACCAGGTCTTTCGAAGAATACAACTCGACCCAGCCCGGACCGTTCACAGCATGGTCAGTCAAAGAATGAGCACCAACCTGAGCCAAAGTCTGGATATCACCATAATCACCACAAAAGATCATTTCTGCAGAAAAATGCCTTCTTTATCACCTTGCTGCTCAACAGCATGATAGATAATCTGGGCAATGCTGCAAAGACACAGTACCGCTACAAGTTCTTTCAGTCCCAGTTCGCCCACGAGCTTCGCGAGTTTAACCTTTCCACGGAGTGTTCGGGGAACCTACATCCCAAAGTCCACGCAAGTAGAATTGTTTATGTGATCATCGCAAATCTTTAACAGACTTTCTTCAGTCCGTAGTTTGTACTAGAAACCTTAATAGTGTACATATATTTTAGAAACATTTGGACGACTTCGTCTTCAAAATCAAAGCTCTACTTCAGTTTCCGCATGCTAATGTACTTGCCGTTTTTAGTCAGCAAAATCATTTCTGATCATCTCGGTAATAAATCTGAACGATTTTGTCTTTAAACGGTTCAGGAAGTGGTGACGGTAATAGATTTGGTAGCAAACGAAGTATCTTCACGGAGAAGCTGTCCGCACTGCTCATTTTAATTAGGTTTTTGTCTATCCTTTCAATTTCTGGGGCCAGTTGCATGACACATTTCTAATTTAAACACTTTTAGGCTTTAACTCTTTTTAGAAAGGCACAACACATTTTCAGAACTTTTTTAAAAACAAGAAAACGCTTTGTAAACCAGATTTTTGTTTCCGTCAGCACATTTTTTTGCGCAGCTTGTCTAAATGGCATGTGAGCGATTTTTGAAGAATAAGTACTTTCTAGATTTCCTTCTTTAAAACAGTTTGAAGGTGTAGAATTATGCTTTGCAACTAGTCTCAGACTTCCAAATTTTTGCTTCAGTTGTAATGTTCATAATGAGTGAGGTTTGACTGATCCTTAACGATTTCTGATTTCTTATTTTTCTCTATGATGGTGTTGTCGACGTCATCTTCCTATCATCACAAAACGTGTTAAAGGTGACCATACTTTACTTGGAACATTGAATAATATTTATGATTTTTTTGTGTTGTGCTTACATGATGATTTAAGCAAAAAATGCAATAAATGCATCTGGAGTCACTTAATAAGCCATTGCAAAGGTTACATAAACAGACAGAATATTTCTGGTCAGATGCAAACGTGAAAGAGACCAGTACCTCATCCTCTCATGATGTGTACTTTGCTTTTTAACCACAGTTAAGCTCTTACTGAGGTAAGTGTGGCTAGAGTTACGACCTTTGTCCGCATTAGCAGGAGTGACACTCGCAAAGATCTCCAACTACCTTAACTATGCCAACGGTCATGTCCGATCAACAACTCAGCCACCGCAGCATCAACTGTTTCTTCTAATGCTCATTCAATGTCGCAGAAAAACTGTTTTCCTTTCGTTGTTTATGATCGGCAAAGATCGCTGTTCTTTATGTAACTAATTACATTTAGTGTAGCTTTAGTTGATTCCTTTGATCTACGCAGTAGTAGGATTAAAGAGGAAAGGGCACAAGTAGAAAAACAGATTAAAGATCTCTCTGTCGTGGTCAGTCTTCTACAAGAAGCAGTGTGGTTGGAATATCTCAACAGGTTAATGTCACAAAGTGCTTCCTAACAATATGAAACAAGACCCTCTTCAAGACAACAGTTTAAGTAGGTCATGTCAGCTCCCCACCCAACAGTGGTCAAACGGGTTAATGAATGGCTAAATAAATGTAAATCAGAGTCGAAAGCTACTATTGTCATAAATATTTGCAATTTACAATTGACAGTTTTTCTCAAATGTGTGGCTTTCGTTATGAACATTATTTAGGCTACTAGGTAGTCCCGTAAATATATTTCTTTTGATTAGTGTAGTATACTCTCTTCTAAATTACATCTATGATCGCCATCCTTTGTGTACATAATTAAACCATTTATTCAGCATTGTAACGATAGTTTGTGCAACTTTTGGTCAACATATCTGTTGTTATAAAGACGTTATTTAGGCAGCATAACTGTAATCATGAACATCCTTATGCTACATAACTATGGACATCAACATCCTCTGCAGGAGATTGAGAACACCATCAGTCGTGAGACGGCCCAGTGGGCCTTATACAGCGATTACGTCACCATTGTACCTCAAATCTTGACAGCTTTGGTGATGGGCCTCAAGTCGGACCAGATAGGTCGTCGTTTTGTCTTCCTCTACCCCTTCTTCACATCTTTTGTGGACTACAGTATTTTAGCTGCAATCATTCAGTGAGTAAACTTCATTAGATTTACTTCACCACAATCAGGAAATTTCAAGTGTTTGTGTTCATTAATGTTAAAAAGTGATTTTACTTTTACATAAGAAATAAAAGACAAACAGTCAAACGAAGACAGAGAGTGCAGAGGCACTAGATTGTATACAGTTATAGCATCTATAGGACGGCGGGTTTAAGACTGAGCTCACTTTTCTCTTTTATTTTTATCGATTCGTATTCGTGGCCACTATAGAAAATCTGGAGATAAAATAAACAAACTAATTAACACGTCATGGTCTCCACCGTAGTTTATGTGTCTTGGAGAATGTTATCGCCAGAAGACATCGTTCATGACTTACCCGATGGATTAAAAAAGGACACAGATAGTGGTCTTAGGGTCGTTGAGGAGGTTTCCGAGACCTCAATTATCTTGGGGTCAGGTTTTTGTTAGGGTGGTGCCTGTCCTGTCCCTGTCCGCCTTACTTTCCTTCTCTAGCTAGACAGACACCCACTTTCTACCTGGGTCAGCTTCGGAATATACACTGCCTCATTGGAGGTGGGGTATCAAACCGCCTGGTTAGCAGGTCTTCAGGTTGAGATTTAGATGATGTAACTATTAGGCTCGTCACTTCATACCCGTTGAATTATGGATGTGGGTTGGTCAAACTAGAGAAAACGGATAAGGTATTTTAGTCACTACCTGTATTACCTGCGGGTGGCAGATTTACCCATAAGGGAATGCTAAGCAAAATGGAGAAAAGATGTTTCATGAATATGAACGTAATTAGTACCTACGAACGCTAGGGGGCAAAGTGCGTTGTCCAACCATTCACTATTCCAAGCTAGCCAGTTTTTGATCTGGAAACGATGCCACTAATCACAAACCTACCAATGTACTAGTTTTACTGTTAAGATAAAGGTTTATGAAGCTTTTGGTGTCATTTGTAGTAACGTGGTTCTAATCAATGTCGATCTAATCCAAATCTATTGGAAAAAGAAAATTATTGACAAGATAAATCATCATTTTACACGTCTTTTTCCGATGCCTTTTGCTCTCCTTTTGTATTGGATACACCGATATTTAGCAATTGATAGGTGTTCTAACATCATTTTAAAATATAACAATGTTTCCTTTATAGCATGCCACATATTTGCCATTGAAATCCTTTTCAGGATGAAACTGCACTTTGGCTTGACACTCGTAGGTGACTTCATGAAGAGCATGTCGGGAGGAGGATCGGTCATGCATTTCGCTGCTTATGCTATCATCTCCGACACACACGGAAAGAAAAGAGAAGAGGATGAGGACACAAAAAAGCCTGACGAGACCACCAAAATACTTGATAAGCATGGGAAAGAAGATGATGACAGCGACAACGACCTGGACGTGACTCGCGAGAAACAACGGGCCTTCAAAATAGTTCTCCTTCATGTTGGTAACGAACTGGCTGCAGGTCTAGTCTCGTTTGTTACTGGCTACGTCATCCAGAACGCTGGCTTCTTTTACACCGCGTGCATCACCCTCGGCCTAAAGTTTCTTCTTTTCATTTTCGCTTTCGTCTTCATCACTGAAACAGGTCAGCAGAAGAAGAGTCCAGGCTTCATCGCACCGCTTAAGACGCTCTGGGAAACCACGAAAAATCCCAGAAATCGCCGCACCCTTCTCCTCGTCAACATGGCGATCGTGTTCCTAGTCGTGTCGCGGGTAGCCGAAAAGGACGTCATGACGATCTACCAGATGAGCCCGCCATTTTGTATGGACTCCGTGCAGCTGGGCTATTATTCTAGCGAGACTCGTCTCAAGGGCATCTTTGCCATTCCTGTACTGTGGCTGCAGCGACGACTGTACTTCATGGAGTCCACGATCGCTGCTGTCGGCATGTACTCTGAAGCCGCTTCAAACATTTTGCTGGCAAACATTCGTCAAATCTGGGTCTTTTTTGTAGGTAAGCAAGTGGTGCTCAATCCGTGAATTTAGCATGCTTAGCGTGAATGTGTTTATCTGTATACATGCACGTTTAGCGCAAATGTGTGTGCTTCTTTTAGTATCTTAGAACCAGTTCGTGTTAGTTTTCAGGTTTCATTTATCTCTTATACGTTTTTATACTTTTCAAATTTGTGTTATGTTTTCTGGACATCGTAAGATCCTTGGTCATTGTTTCTCTCCATAGATATTATTATAGACATAGAAATCACCAGGTTTATTTTTTCAGTCCCTATTGGAACTATTCCTGGTTCGCTATCCTCATCGATGACTAAGGCCATCACGACACGGTTGGTGGGTCGTCAAGGGCTCGGTAAGGTTCGATTTTCAAAACAAAACAAAAAACAAACAAACAAACAAAAAAACAAAAAACAAAAAAACAAACAAAAAAAAACAAAAACAAAAACAATTTGCAGTTGTAAAATGATTTTTAAGAACCCTCATTGTTTTTCTCTCTTTGTTTTTCCCAAAATTTCACAACATTGTGTCTCGTGTTATCTTAATATTCAGAAATATTTCTAGAATTATGTCTGGAGATAAACTCAAACGATGCAGATTCTATTTGGGAATAATTATTGTTTAGCTTTGCCCAGGCTGATAGCAAAGTAAAATTAAAAGAAAACATCTCCTGTTCATTACGTATTTCCACAGATTTACCAAACATTTGGAAAAACTAAACAAAATTTTTCCGGCTGATAACATCTTACTGTTTCACAAACTAAACTTTTTTGACCGTGACTAGCGTCCACGTTTGCCTTGATACTGGCTGTTGAAGAACTGTTTTCATTTGGAGGAGCACAGGCTGGAAACTACCTTTACCAACATTTTGTAGATACCCTGCCAACAGCACCTTTCTACCTGGCATCCGCCACGTTTGTAGTATCAGCAGTCTTGTATACGTAAGTACACTACTTGTTTTAAATCTCATCGAAATCATCGTCGTTCTCAAAACAGTCGTTTGTACATATATTTAAATGAATATACTATGACGATGCGATTTTCGTTAAAATTCTTTTTTTCATTCTTTAGCCATTTTATTCAATGGTGAATAAGTCTTCAGGGAAGTAGTAGAATAGCTCTGCGATCTTCGGTAAGTGGCGGGTCACGTCTCACGTGACCAAACAAGCCAAACTGTTCTCCCTGTAGCTGCAAGTGACTGTTGGTGGGACAAGGAGAGGTGACTGTGTGTCGTGCATGGCAATTTGTCGTTTGTTCGAGGAAGGATATTGGAAGCATGTTTCCCAGCCAGTGAGACTCGAATGATTGACTTCCCAACCCACTTTCTCTCTCTCTCTCTCTGTGCGAGCAGCGTCCACGTGTCTTGCTCTGTAACTCAGGATGAAAACGTTGAGTGTTTTGCACAGAGTATGTGTGTTAGCCAACCTACTGTTGTAAATCCTGCTCATCTTGTCTTTTACTGTTTCCCCTGTTGCAGTCCTGATTCGAATTCTGCATTACGGCTGCCATTCTTTTGAATAGATTTTAATATTTGCAATAGGTTTACTGGTTTTGTTTTCTGTGTGCAGAGCCGAAACCATTTTGCAGCGCAGTTATGTGGAGACAGACGAACACAAGAAAGTAAATGTGATCCAGCCCTAAAAACAGGAAAAGCACACATAATGTTGGAGCACTTTGTGCTGTATAGTCATCCTCTAACCAAGACAACATGTAAATGTGCTGAGCTAGGCGATGTGTACGAAGGAAGACATCTTGTACCTGTAATTTTCTCAGTTGGTTACAATACTTGTATTGGTTCCTTCGCAATCGTATTCGCTATCGCCTAGCTTAGCAGTTGTAAGCAGACTATTAATATCTAAAGAAGTAAAACAGAAATAAGAAATCTTTTGTGTGTACGTGTGTATGTGTGAACTTGTGTCTCTGTATACATACCAGGAAGTAAAGGGGCGGGCATGAGTTTGTGTGTGTGTGTGTGTGTGTTATGAGAGAGAGAGAGAGAGCAATTTTCGAAACTGTGATACACCTTATTTGTATTTGTACACCAGAATTTCTGCATTAGTTATTAAAGAAAATATTTGTTTGTGTATCTTCTCTTAGAGTGTTCATGAAAGCGGCGCTTGATTTCTGTGTAGATAATCTGGTCATGACAGCGCCAGAGACGCTGGCTCACTGTAAAAAAAAAAACGATTTATTTTATTTCACGACTTGTTTGTTTAATATACATCTCCCTCAGTCTGGGTTTTCCCTGTTTAGCTATTCCATCATCTATCATTGTCTGTCTACCCCGTCTATCATTAGTCTAGCCTGTACTGCTCATCGATGGTCAAGTAAATTAGCGAAGCATGACATGATCATAGTAGATCTTTCATCCACTCAGTGACAGTCAGCGTGCCCATGATGTACTATTTAATGCTTTGGATATCAGCGTCGTTTCCTTCCAGTTACTAATACCTTTTCCACAACGCGTACTGTTTCTTTATTTTTGTAAGATTATCTGCTTAAAAGATAGCAACAACATTTCCACTATCGGCAGGGACATTAAAGGAGTTAATAAGTAGAAATAGCACCATTATATGTTTTGGAGGCTAAAGGCAAGTGTTTAAAGGATCGAGGTCTAAAACCAAGAGCGCGATAGAGAGCGGATCGATACCAACATGGCGCAGCATACTTTTCCTTACTGACCAAGTTATTGAATGGATAGCTGGGAACTGTCAGAGGACTGGCTAAGGACTGGCTGGGAAAAGAAAGAGATCGACGGAGAGGAGCGCGCATTGCTCTTATATAAAAGTGTGCTTATAGATAGCTGTTATTTCTAACACCTCACTACAAAGCTTCCAAACTATTTTTTAAAAAGTACTGTTTTTATCATCGTCCTCATTACTTGAATCTTCCTTTCTTATAAATTTAAAATGTCAAAACAATAAAAAATGCTAAATAAGATCGTGCTTTAACTACATCCATTGTCATGCACTGACTACCATTTTTAAAATGAAAATGCACATCAGCTCAATGTTTTAAGTGAAAGAAAACCACAGACAAAACGCTGTTTCGGTATCTCTACAAACTAAAGGCGCAAGCAGTTCATTTGAAAGTGGCATGAGTAAGCAGAACTGAATTTGGTCTTAGCACAGCAACCTGTGGATGCTTCTGACAGTCCGGCACGAGGGGTTAAGGTATGTCATGCGAAAATTCAACATCGAAGATGGTCTCATCGAAGCCCTGCATAAGAGCACAACGAGCTCAGTACTGTTGAATAACTACACGAAACTTTTCTTTCACCCGGCAGTCTTAGTCATTTGCGATAGCAAAGCAGATATCTTCCTGAACGGACCACGGCCCGAAGAGGTAAGTAGCTTTAAGTACTTGGGAGCCACCCTCTCCAAGGACGGCAGCTTCACGACAGAACAGGATTGCAACAGCGGCAATGGCTAGTTTGGACAGGGTCTGGCGCACCCATAACATCAGGTTTATTACGAAATACAGTCTGTACAAGTCCCTCGTAGAACCCATCCTGGTTTACAGATGTGGAACTAGAACCCTGCTTGCCGATACGGAGAGGAGAATCCAGGCATTCGAGAACAAGTGCCTGAATCTGAACATTCCTTGCGAAACACTTCTCTTTTTATTCTTCGTTGACCATTAGTCAAACAATTTAATTTATCTTTTTATGCGGCAGCTGTCGTCAGTTTTGCTATCTTTAAATTTTTTAGGCTTGTTTTGAGTGTTTCGACGAGCGCTTAGCGTTTCTGTCAATTGTCATGGCTTATCGCTGGCGTCACCTGACCCGGCCTCCTTTTGAAGTTGTCTCGACCTGCTCCTGACCTGACCCTCTTCAGCATAATGTTTTCTTTCTTGTATCTGGATTAAACGATGTGACTCGCAGCTTGTAAAATACGTCGCTTGACCTTTTCAAAGGTATCGATGTTGATAATAATATTGAAGAATTGTGTTTTTGATGACAGAAAGGAAGAGGAAACTAAAGAAGAATGCATGAAGGAGTGTTTTTCTCTTTTTATCTATCTCAAACACTCATATGCGACTTAAAAAAACTCATATTTGAGAATACATAAAGACAAGTTTTGACACAATCACACTGTTTGAATGAATTAGTATAAAACATTTTTCTCGTAGTGTAAGTGCAGTTTTAGTTACTTATTAGAAATCGCACTTCTTATGAACTTTGCAAATGTGATTGAGACATGTATACATGTCTGCTAAACATAAAATGTGTCTGTCCACAATTGTGAAATAGAGTGGAATACGAAATAGGGAATTATATATGTCCTTCTCTCTTCCATGACAAAAATTTGTCAGTAAACGTTTAGGTCCAAACTTTAAGCAGCTGGAAAGGAAGACAAGTTAACAATCGTAATGTCAGTCGTAAAGCTTCTAATCTCTTTCCTCTTATACTAAGCGTAGTAGTTATAGAACAGAGTATTCAAAAGAATTGTAAACCACTGTTACAAATGTGTAATTCTATTATCAGTGAAGTGTGTATTAATAGAAGGCGCGTCACCATTGCACACGAGCCTTTTAAGGTGTCCCCCAAAACAGTCGCCTCTCAAGACAATATCATTGCTATTAAGAGATCTTCAAGATATTTGGTATAGCCCTTATGCAGCCTGTGTGTCTCGCAAATAAAGTATTCAATGAGATCACGTGATCGTGATGCTGGCTTCCTCTCTTGCATTGTAGAGGTCGACCTGATGAAAGATACAATTACAGGCTAGGCGAGACGTGGCGCAATATTTTTGCAGGAGTGTTTTTCTTTTAAAAAAATACAACGTGGTATATAATACACACATGTTTTACCTATTGGACCAGTTTGCCAGTACAGTGCGTAATGCTGTCCAACATCTGTAAAGTTGATATCACATAAAAAAAATTTAAAAAGCTGTTTGAGAAGAAAAGTGAAAGTCAAAAACTAAGACGTTGTGAAGAACTTCTTTTAACGAAACCAGAGAATCCAGAACCAGGAAATGGACGATAAGGAAAAAGCTTCAAAGAGCGTGGAATATGATCTGAGAAAGAATCATGAAATAAACGAGCTATCAAACGAAAAGAATGTTTCACAGAACAGTTGCCACAACGGAATAAAACATGGCCGCCATGACGGCCCAAAGCATGGACCCCACGGTGAACCCAAACACGGGCACCATCATGGACACCGCAATGGCTCAGAACATGGACACCACGATGGGCCAGAACATGGGCCACACAAGAGGTCGTTTCTACAGCGCAATGCTTTCTTCATCACCCTGCTTCTGAATGGTATGATAGACGGTCTGGCTCTCGCTGCCAAGAGCCAGTACCGGTACCGGTTCTTTCACACCAAGTACGCCACTGAGCTCCACAAGTACAATGTAAGCAAGGAATGCGGTGTGAGCCTTCAGCCAGAAGTCCAGGCGAGTAGAAGTGTATCTGGAACAATTGCGTTAAACTATTTTTAACATCGTTTATTTAAATAAAAAATACGTCCGTGAGTTAAATGCTCTGTATGTGTGCGTGCGTGCGTGCTTGCAACCATGAAAACTTCGGTTGAAATACATGACATAACCACAAGTATCTTCTTTTGTAGGAGATTGAGAATAGCATCAGTCGTGAGACGGTGCAGTGGACGTTATACAATAATTACGTCACCATAGTACCTCACATTGTGACTGCTCTGGTGATGGGCCTCAAGTCAGATCAAATAGGCCGCCGTTTTGTTTTCCTTTACCCTTTCATTACATCTTTCGTCGACTACATTCTCCTCGCTGTGATCATTCAGTAAGTTGACTGCAGACTCTGCATACACATGACAATAAATAAAGAAATTAAAAACACTATAAAGAAAGGGCTTAATATTGAATAACGTATTCAATTTTATAATCTCCTGGTTCTGGAGAACATTGTGTAATCTGAAACTGAAAGTGAAGATTCTAAATCGACTTTAGTTGGGAAAATTACAGACCATCTGTACTTGTCTCTATTAGTAAGCACCCTTATGTCAGAGATAAACAAACGGTACAAAGGCATTAAAATATGCTTTCATTTAAAATTGTTTAAGCTGCAAACACACGAGATGGATAGACCTAAACAGAAATTATGATAACTTCTCATGTTTAAATGCTTATAGATCCCTGTAAAGTATCTGTTAGCTACACTTTTTGTGTATCATAGAAATCCTTTTCAGGCTGGAGCTACACTTCGGCTTCACACTTATAGGTGACTTTGTGAGGAGTTTGTCTGGAGGAACGATGGCCATGAGTTTGGCTGCTTATGCTGTGATCTCAGACACGCATGGAAAGAAAGAGAAACCAGAGGAGGAGACCAAAACTGTCGACAAACATGGACGAAAACACGATGACGGCGAGAACGACCTCGACATGTCTCGAGAGAAGCAACGAACCTTCAAAATCGTTCTCCTTCACGTCGCTCATGATCTGGCCTCCAGCATCATCTCCTTTGCTACTGGTTACGTCATCCGGTACGCTGGCTTCTTCTATACCGTGTGCATCACCCTCGGTCTCAAGATTCTGCTTTTCATTTTCGCTTTCGTCTTCATCACTGAGACAGGTCAGCAAAAGAAGAGTCCAGGTTTCATCACGCCGCTCAAGATTATTCTGAAGAGAACAAAAAATCCCAGAAATCGCCGCACCCTTCTCCTCGTCAACATGGCGGTTGTGTTCCTGGTCGTGTCCTTCGTCACGGAGAGGGAGACGATGACGATCTACCAGATGAGCCCTCCTTTTTGTATGGACTCCGTGCAGCTGGGCTACTTGTCCAGTGAAACTCGCCTGAGAGGCATCTTCACCATTCCTGTCCTGTGGCTATGGCGAAAACTGCACTTCAAGGAGTCCACCATTGCTGCAGTCGGCACATACTTCTCGGTTGCTGCAACGTTTCTGTTGGCATCGATTCGTCAAACCTGGGTCTTCTTTGTAGGTACGTCTGCGCGGGGAATATATGCGAATACTGGCAGGTGAGAATTTGAATAGAACTGACAGACTAAGGGACAGAAAAAAAGATAGTGACAGACATGTCAGACAGACAAGCAAACCTGCATCTCACCTGAGAAAATGTGAATAGAGCCTTATACTGTACGTCCACAGATATTTTGACTTTTTGGTATGAGTTCACCACTACAATGATTATCCATTAAATAACTACAATATAATCTTTGAAATAATGTTGTTTTACCACATAAGTAGGTTTTGTCTTTATAAAAGATTGGTTTTATTTTATTAGTAACCTTATTTTATTCTGTTGTATTTTCTGTCCTTCATCTTATATTTATATCTTCTTGCACACGCACTGACGGACGCACGCACACACACACACACATACATGATCACACAGCGTCTTCATAGAAACAGGCCAAGTGTTGGTGACGAAATAGTTTAGTTAATGGTTAGTACAAGAGAAATCCAGAGCCTTATTTTCTTTTAATCTTTGTTTCACTTCAGTCCCTATTGTAGCTATTCCTGGGTCGCTGTCCTCGTCCATGACAAAAGCCATCACGTCACGGCTGGTTGGTCGCCAAGCCCTCGGTTAGTTTCGATTATCTGAGAAACTTCAAGTTTCATGTTTCAGGTTTTTTTTTCTCCCACTAAAAATATAAGAAATGTTATCGCTCTTTCTCGGTAACGAAACCTCTTCGGGTTTTATATAAATCCTCCATTAAATAAAGGAACAGGAATATAATTGATATACACTGTAAGTAGCATGTTAAGAAAAAGATTTTGTAGGGACTGGATGGCGGGAGAAATCTGATACAGAAAGAACTATTTAGCTGTAGGCAGAATCTCTCTATACAGTAGTAAAGCGATGTGTATCCGCTGAGTGATGTTTCTGCTACTGATGAAAAACTTCCCTTGTACATAAAAATCTGTACAAGAAAGTTTCTCCTTCGTCACTTTTATCCCCAGCATCCTCATTTGCCGTGATGTTGGCAATTGACGAAGTGTTTTCATTTGGAGGAGGGCAGGCTGGTAACTATTTGTACGAAACGTTTGTAGACACTGTGCCGACAGCTCCTTTCTACCTGGCCGCTGCTACCTTTGCAGTGTCAGCAGTCCTGTATACGTAAGTACAGTCAGTGCTTTTACTATCCTTAACGTCATCGTCATCATCGTCTTCGTTGTCGGTAGAGTGCTTGGCGAAATTTCTTTGTATATATATATATATATAAATATTTGGTCATGTTCTTTTTCGATGTGTAACTGTGTAGGTTGTCGAACTTCGCGCGCGTGTGTGTGTGTGTGTGTGTGTGTGTGTGTGTCTGTGTGTGTGAATGAGAGAGAGAGAGAGAGAGAGAGAGTGAGCCTACTTGAAATGTCACTGTCCACGAGTGGGTTCAATACAATTTTGTGTTATGTTACATTCACTTGTGGTCTCTAAATCAGCTTGCAGTTTTATAAAAGGAAAAGGAGATACGACTGCTTACATAGTTTACACACAAGTCTAGGACTGACTAGTATATTTGTATTTTTTCGAATCTAGTGGTTACTTTCTTAAATTTTCTAAAACTGTCAACATAACTGTGTAATTTCGCGTTTTACCTCTTAATCTTAAAGTACTCGACTTTCTTTAAGTGAAACCTCAAACTTAACTGAAGTTATTTTCTTACTTTTCTGATGATGGTCTTTTTCTGAATGGATCACACACCATTTGAAAGTTTGGCATGTCGTCGTTGTATTTGTGTGCAGAGCTGAAACCATTTTACAGCGCAAATACTCCATGACCGATACCCAGACAGAGATAAACATGGATTCGCCTAGTGTAACCAGTCCCTGACGACCAGACTCTCTTATAACTCATTTAACAGGGATTCATCATATATATATATATATATAGATGTATATTGATAATGTATATACGAGGCAAGATTACGATGCATATTTTGATAACTTTGTAAATTTGATGGATAGATCGGTGTCTTCCACTGTATTTAATACTGTTAACATATTCTACACATGTATCTATAATGAAGCATATATAAATATATATACACACCTATGTACCCTGCGTCATTAGAGACAAATAAGATATAAAAATACATAAAGAGCTTTTCTGTTGGTGGGAAAGAAAAACATTTGGGGAGGTTTGTTATTGTATTGTTAATCGCTTCAGATAGAAAGGACAATTATTTTTATAGGTGGCGCAAAAGGTAGAGCATAAAAAGCGTTCTTTTCGGTGTTGACTACAATCTAAAAAAAGCCCTTATCCCTGTCAGACTGGTTCAGGCTCAAAGTCGAAAATAATTTAACAATTACAGCCGTAGCTAAGTAATATTCTAATCATTTATTTTTGAGATTTTTAAAAAATATAAATAGATATTGTACTAACAGCTCTGCAACTGCACTTAGCTTTTGTGTATGTGGTTTAGTGTAAGTGCATATGCTCAAGTGAGTTTTAGAAGATAAATGTGCTGTGCTGAGTCAGGGAAAATTATGCCAAGAATAAAGTGAAAATACAGAGTCAAGTCTCTGTTATTGCTCATGCTTTTTTCTTTGTATGTATCTGTGTGCAAGCAAAAATAGTGTCTTCATAAAATAGCATATTACGGTCTTTTTTGTAACTGAGAAAGGATGTATGAGGCTCTTCAACTTTTTACTCTATCTCTACTTATATTCATCCATCCATCCATCCATCCATCCATCCATCCATCCATCCATCCATCCATCCATCCATCCATCCATCCATCCATCAACTGCAAGCAAGTTCTCCTTTTTTGTGTCTTTCCATCTACCTCATAATCTGTGGATCCTTTACCGATTCTATCTGCCTGTCAGTCAAACGCCAGTTGCTGAAACTACAGGCTGTTGAAATAACTACACACAGTAGCTATAACAGCTACAGCAGTAGCTATAACAACTGCACACAGCAGCTATAACAACTACACACAGTAGCTATAACAACTACACACAGTAGCTATAACAACTGCACGCAGTAGCTATAACAACTACACACAGTAGCTATAACAACTACACACAGTAGCTATAACAACTGCACACAGTAGCTATAACAACTACACACAGTAGCTATAACAACTACACACAGTAGCTATAACAACTGCACACAGTAGCTATAGCAACTACACACAGTAGCTATAGCAACTACACACAGTAGCTATAACAACTGCACACAGTAGCTATAACAACTACACACAGTAGCTATAACAACTGCACACAGTAGCTATAACAACTGCAAACCGTAGATATAACAAATACACACAGTAGCTGCCATGGAGCCAAGTAATTGGTGACTCATAAAGATCAAGCTAAAGTTTCATATCATATGATTATAGTTTTAAAAGAAAAATAAATTTGAATTCAGTAGCACAGTTTCTTTATTTAGCTCATATTATTATTATTATTGCAAAGGACGCAGCAACTCCAATAACCCCGTGTGATATGTCATTTCGAAGCCTTGTAGCCTGCATGTCCTAATGAGTTTGTTTTGTTGAGGGTGGGTCTTACAAAACTGAATAGTTCAACTGCTTGAAAGCAAGGTCACGAACAACTCTGATTTGACCTATGGGATTATATCTAGTTAAAATTAGACCTCCCTATATCCTATATCCTTTTCGAAATTACTCAAGAACTCAGCTTCAGCAATTTTTCTGGTCAGTTTCATCTCTCTGTATCCAAGTCTACGGTTAAGTTCATGGAAACTTCTGTGAAACCTCCTAATTGAAGTATACCTTTCTCACTACTCGAAATACAACTAAAGCCAAATCTGATACACTATAGGGCATTATAATGATTTTATGTACCACCAGAACATGACCAACACACGATATCTACTTCTGTCACCAAGAGAATGAGTGTCTGGCCACAGGCCACAGGCGTTATAGCTGTGGTGCAGCAAAGTAGCGGAACTTTCTTCCGTTTTAAACCCGTTTCTTGTTCATCAATGAGTCTTTTAAACGTGCATTCAAACAAATCTTTTATGTGAGCCCTACCTGTACTTCATATACTACACATTGACTTAATTGACCTAGCTTTGAATCAAGCGCCGAGTGCCTGCTCCTATGTGAGCATGGTTTTGCGCTATACAAATCGCCTATTATTATTATTATTATTATTATTATTATTATTATTATTATTATTATTATTATTATTATTATTATTATTATTATTATTATTATTGCAGGTTGTAAATAACCTTGTCTCTTTAAAGGTGCATTCAAAATATCGCTGCTACATTGTTTATCACTCGTAAAAAGGGTTTGTCTAAAGGCACTGTGATTTAACGTTCCTGAAGCCCCTTAAGGTAGCCCTCATCCTAAAATGAGGTAAGAATTGCATCAGCAAGGTTGGTTCGCGAGTCATCTTCAAATGAACTCTTTCCATCTAACGAGTGGCTTTGGACCAATGTTGGAACCGATTAGTACATATGAACCTTTAGCGAAGCAGATATTTTTGCCCTGCTTGTGTTTCCGAATTATTTCCTGAGCTACCTCTCGCTAAACAGAACAGATATTTTCGTCTTACTCTCAACGATCGCATCAGAACAAAGGATGGCAGCCGAAGGAAAACTTGTAAACGGGACGAAAACACATGAACCGTCATCGGTAACGCCAGACGGTGTTCAGGACCAACAGCAAGTCAACAGCAAAATGGCCAACATCACCCTTGGAATGCGTGATGACGTCAAGCAGGAACCAGAAGGAAGGAACTGGTTGCAGCGTCATGCGTTTGTCGTGACGTACATGGTGAGCAACATGCTGGACGACTTGCAGGCGGCGGTCAAGGGTCAGTTCCGCTACAACTTCTTCCACAACCTCTACACGTCACAGCTGGCGAAGTTTAACATCAGCAGAGAGTGCGGTGTTGCGCTGATGCCAGAGGTGCAGGTAAGTGTTTTGGAAACAAACTCTTCAGCATTTCGTTAAATTCATCGAAAACCAGTGAGAGTCGGATATAACTTTATATATTTACAAAAATAACTACCCACATAAACGGGATCGGAACACGCTCTTAAATGGCATATATCTTCGCTACGATGTACACGCGCAGATGCAGATATGTTTTTAATAAACACTACTATACTTTTGATTTACCTACATGCTTAAATGCACGCACTCTCTTTCTGTCTTTCACAAATATCCCCCAAAGTCTTGAAGAAATACTAACGTATCGAAAGATAGGCAGCATAAGGCTTAGATATAAAAACAACTGCAAGATTGATGTTAACGTGGAATTTTTAATGATTGATTATGAATTGTAAAGACAGGCGGGAAAAACATTCCGAGTAAAGCGAAAACCCATTTACTTATTCTTTACATTCATAGTAAGCCCTAGTACATGCTGGTGGCATTTCTCTGGAACCCATTACCTTTAATGGTATTACAAAGCACAGTGGATGAAAACAATAAGCGACACAACTCTAATGTTTGAATCACGTGGACAGGAGATTGAAAACAGCATCAGTCGCGACACGATTCAGTGGGAGATGTACAGCCAGTACGTCACCACCTTGCCATGCATAGTCACCGCCTTCCTCATTGCCCTGCGGTCCGACCACATCGGCCGTCGCCTGGGTTATCTCCTCCCGTACGTCGCCATGACGCTGGACTTCATGCTTCTCGCTGTCATCATTCAGTGAGTACGCGTGTACTCTGACTTATAAAGCCATTATCATTTAGTGAGTACGTGTGTATTCTATTTTAGAAAGAACGTGCTCTGAATCTGTGACGATGGTCTCAAACCTTGCTGACACCTGGGAATTACCCGGAAAGGGACGGAGGGGAGAAGGTTGCACATGCCCTTTTTGGTAACGATTTACCATTAGAGAATCTTAAAACCAAACCCAAACAAGTAAAAAAAGCAATAAAAAAGTCTTATTTACACCAAATGGTGCACATTAGACATAAAACCCCCTTCATTTGAACACAAAGTGTACTAGGGGAAAAAAGGACCAACAGCTACTTGTGGACTATGGTACTTAATTTTTAATGGCGTCTGTCAGTGTCACATTATGAACTCCACAAAATTACTGTATTTACTAAACAGTTCTCCCAATTATCTTTGTATATATATATAATACAATAAATATATATAATACACTGGGCTTATATATATATATATAATAAAATGCACTGTATAACTTTTCATTTATATAGGGTCTTGATTTTTTGTGTTAGCTTCTGTTGAATTAGCTCAGTCATGATCCCAGTAAGATTGTTCAGGAAATATGTCTTGCTTCACTTTCAGACTAAAACTGCACTTTGGTTTCACACTCGTCGGCGATTTTATTAAGAGCATGTGTGGAGGATACATCGCCATGAACCTCACAGCCTATGCGCTCATCTCAGACACGCACGGGAGGAAAGGCGAAGGTGAGAAAGAAAGCTCTCCGTCCGATAACGATAAAGATCAGAACAAGGACAGCGATGAGCTGGACATGTCGCGGGAGAATCAGAGGGCTTTTAAAATCGTTTCGCTGACAGTTGCCAAAACCTTTTTGTCCAGTCTTCTCTCCCTTGTCACTGGCTACATCATCCAAATAACGGGGTTCTTTTACACGCTCTGCGCCGTCATCGTCTTGAAGATCTTTCTTTTCGTCTTCGCTTACACTTTCATTGCTGAGACGAGCCAGCAGAAGAAAAGCGCGGGTTTCTTTGCGCCCATCAAGACGATTTTCCTGACGACGAAAAGTCCGAGAAAGAGACGTACACTCCTGCTGGTCAACGTGGCGGCCATTTTCATCGTCGTGTCCTACGTGACGGAGTTCGAAGTGATGAGGGTCTATCAGATGAGTCCTCCGTTTTGTTTGAGCGCCGTGGATCTGGGTCACGTGTCCAGCGAGACTCGCCTGCGAGGCATCGTAACCATTCCCTTGCTGTGGTTGTGGCGAAAAATCGGCCTCACAGAGTCCACCATTGCCGCCATCGGCGTCATCTGCGAGATCATCGGGACTGTGCTTCTGGCCACCGTTCACCAGACCTGGGTCTTCTACGCTGGTTAGTATTCCCACTGTATCAACGAGCTGTCATAAACACTGGATAAATTCCCCATAACACTTATTTTCGCCAGTGTGTCTCCTGCTGATTTCCTTCTCACAAGACTGAATGTCTAGGTCTGCCTTGTTTAGCTACTTCCGCTCTCTTAGTTTAGTTGAACCATCTAAAAAATCGTATGTTGACCTCTGGAATTACTATTCTAAACTAATATCTTCTACAAAACAATCACATGATTTTAACAAACCGGTATTTGTTGTTTGTTTAATATTATACTGCAGCACCAGTAATTGCTATTCCTGGCCTGCTGTGCTCTTCCATGACAAAGATTATCATCTCGCGATTGGTTGGACGCCAAGCACTGGGTATGTCACGTGGTTTCCCCTCTTTCTCTCTGTTAGTTTTTTTCTTGGATTTGTTTTGTTTGTTTTTTTTTTGCTTATTTGCTGTGGCCTGTGAGAAACTACACTATGTTCACAATACTCCAAAAAGCATATTAATTTTTATAATAGTAACTTTACGATATAAGTATAAAGTGAACATTAAATGAAAGTGTTTAACTGACTCACTGGAGGGGCTTCTCAATGCACCCTTTCAGTTTTATAAGCAAATCATCGCCTGTTGTAGAGTATTTTATTGACTCCGTCGAAAGCAGTTCCTAGGTTAGATCGAAGTCATCGTTAACTTCATGGATGAAATAAGAAACTGTTGAATATCAGCTACATATGTACTATAGTCTAGCGCGAGCGAATACTAGGCAAATTTCTCCCACTAATGCATCAACTGTTCCAGTAAATCGTGTTCAATGTCCTCTATTCGTGGCGTTGATGTTCTTCTGGATGAGCTGACTTTCTTGAATTCCTTTCTCTTCTCTGGACACGCGATGTTGACCACATAAGGCTTCAAGCATGCATTTCTTGAGGAACTCGCTGTCCACGAACGTCCTGTTTTCTTTTGTAATATTATTACCACAATAAAACTCGATTATGTTGCCCCCTGCTGGGTTTTGCTCGGTTTGGATAAAAATGTTTTTTGTTGCTGTTTTTGCTGTTCCAGCAATTGGTGTAACTTTTTCGCTCTTGCTTTTTCGGAAAGTTCACTGCAGTACCCTGGATGGTTCTTTTTGATTTTTTTCTTAAGTGCCACTTCAGATTATGGTCTTTAAAACTTTACGATGCTCTTCAGGAAAATTAAACAGTTTTATCCCCAACGTAAGCGCAAAAATACTGGGCTGTCTACTCGTTAAAGTTTCGACACTCCGTATCCACAATTTTCTTCTTCCTGTCACCCATCATGTTGAACAACTACGATAATAATAATGTTTACTGCACGAAAACTGCAACGTTTTGTATAAGCAGAAACTGAACGACTGACCTTATGACTGGTATCGGACTGTTTGAGGGGGGAGCCTAAACATAAAAACCCCGCATCCGACTTTTGCCGGTGACACATTTGTGCCACAGCGCTGTTACCATGAACGTTGATCTACTGGACTGATGACGAAATGCCGAGACCAACGCTTAGCGGCCTTAGCCTCTTGCGAAGTTCTGCACCGCTAGTCTCGGCGAGCGGATTCAGTCCGATTTCCGTTTCCGGAGACGCAGCGCGGCTCTCTGACTTAAATGAAAAAAATCGTCTGCTAGCAGTCCAGTAGATCAACGTTCATGCTGTTACAACATCGATAAACGGAGATCAGACGATGTGGAAACAAAA